>JAGMWU010000027.1:14945456-15023779 GCA_018697195.1 Certhia americana
AAAGAGTATAAATACGTGCATTTTAAACAAAGACAACAGAGCTAGATTTGAGTTGCTATACCCCTAGTTCCCGTGTGCCTCATTGAAGCATCTGCATATAATCCATTCGTGATTATGTGTGTTTCTGGACGCTAACATTATTGGCGACCCAGATGGGACCCTGTAAGTGCTGCTGAGCAAGTTCACTACCCGATCACGCTCCAACCTGCACCGAGGGATTCTCGGGGAGCCTATTGGTCGCGACTGACTCCGCCGTTCACAATGTCCCTCTGGAGAAGTAAGGTGTTTTTCAATCTGGTCTGGTGTCTAATCTGGTGCCTGCCGATAAGATGCAGCGAAACCTATGCACGGTTGGGCTAAAGGAATTCCTGGAATTGCCTAGGTGCTGTCCGTTAGACAACTGCAAAAGCATTGCAGGTTTGGCATCTGTGGTGTCTTGTAGCTGTAATATAGAGAAGCTTAAAAGAATTTTAGGTGGCAATACCCCCATACCGCATAATTCTCCTTTGAGGCGCTTATTAGCACATTGGAAACAGAGTAATTTTAGGCAAGATTTATGTAAAAATAAGTTAATTGATTATTGTAACATATGGTAGCTGGGATATGCTTTAAAAAGTAAAGAGAAGTAGCCAGAAAATAGATCTTTGCAGTACAACACTGTTTTACAGTTAATGTTGTTTTGTAAATGAGAAAGAAAATGGAATGAAGTTCTGTATGTTGACTTGTTTTTCTATTTGTAAGAAAAATCAGATTGGCAGACTGAGTGTAGATTGATAGTGGTTAAGGCACTTGTGAGTGATAAATGTGAGGTTTGTGTAAAAAGAAAACATTGTCTAGGACATTTAGTGCAAAAAAAAAGTTTGTGTCAGAAGAACGATATGAATGTTAATTTACAAGTAGTTCCAACAGCACCAAAGGAATCTGACTTTATTTCACCTGCCCCTACCACACCCAATCTTATTTCACCTACTTCACCTAACCCTACTTCACCCCTTCCTCTCTACCTCCCTCTCCTGCCTTCACCCGATCCCTCTTCCCCAAGACGATATCAGAATTTGACTGTGATACAGAGAAATAGTAAAAATGTGAGTGAGGAAAATAGCAGTAGTGAGAGAGAAGACAATGAATCAATGACACCGGTATCTCATCGGACTCGGTCAAAGCTTGTCCCAGTCCTGTCTAGATCAGGAAAAGACTTAAGCAAACAAAAACAGATTGTAATTGCCCCCTTGAGACAAAGAGTAAGAACGGAGGAGCCGGTGTTTGTAAAGGTACCTTTCTCCCCTGCGGATTTAGCAATTTAGAAACAATCAGCTGGAACTTACAGGGAAAACCCTAATAAAGTGGCAAGGGTAGTAAAAAATTACTATGAAAACTCAGAATACTGATTAGAATGAGATACAAATAATATTAGATACCTTAATGAATTCTACTAAGAAAGAAATGGTGCTTAGGGCAGCCAAAGAAAAGGCAAGAGAAGATATCAGGAATACACTGGTGATAGAGACTTTAGATCAGAATTTTCCAACCGAAGACCCAGGGTGAGATCCTAATACATATGAAAATATGCAGAGGCTGAAGAAATAACAAGAGTAAATTCAAATAGGGGTTCAGAATGCTATGCCTAAAACTATAAACTGGTCAAAATAAGATAAGGCAGGAGAAGAAAGATTGAATCCCATCCCCTACTGCATTTTTAGAAAAGCTTAAAAAAACAGCAAAGAAATATACAGATCTTCAAGTAGATACAGAAAAAGCAAAAGTTCAGCTTGCTTTCATTTTCCTTGGGCAGTCACAAAATAATATTAAAAAGAAATTACAGAAGCTAAAAGGAGAGGAATTGAAGAATTTAGACAAACTACTTGAAGTAGTCTGGAAAGTATACAATAACAGGAAAAAAAAGTCTAGTAAAAGGCAGCAGCAAAATCTTTTATCAGTAATACAAAGAAAAGAGAATCCAAGTTTCAGAAGACATGGAAAAAGTAGTCGTGGACTAAGTAGGGGAAAATTTGGCAAAAGATGCGAGGGAACAGTCATGCCAAGGTTAGGGTTATACCAATGTGCTTATTGTAAACAAGAAGGGCATTAGAAAAATGACTGCCCGAATCGGTTTAACCAGAACAATAAGTTTAATCAAGATCAGGATGTTTCAAAATTAAGTGTTGGGAGAGTATAGTGGCTAACTAGAATCAGAACAAAAAGTGATGCAAGAACCTCTAGTGACTATACAATTGAAAGATAAAGAAGCAAAATTCCTGGTAGATACGAGAGCCACGTATTCTGTATTAAATAATTAGAAAGAACAAATTGAGATCAAAGCAACAAGAATGGTTAGAGCCACAAAAAAGGAAAAAAATCAGCCATTCTTGCAGTCTCTAGATTTGTGTTTTAGAAACAAAGTTTTAACACATAAGTTTTTATATGTGCCTGAGTGCTCAATTCCACTTTTGAGGTGAAATCTATTGGCAAAACTTAATGCAGTAATAACCTTTGAGAACGGGGAACTTTTAATGAAAATACCCGAGTCCAAGACAGGACAAATTTTAATGATAAAAGAAAACCTGGTTCCTACTATTCTTAGGGAAGCAGAAGATGCAGTAATTCCTTCTGTATAGGAAACAGATATACCAGAAAAATCTAAATTAGCACAACCAGTACATGTGAAACTAAAGGAAAAGGAAAAAACTGTACAGATCAAACAATACCCCATTAAACCAGAAGCACAGCAAGAAATAGCAAAGATTATTGATAAATTTTTGAGATACCAAATTTTAGAAGAATGTAAATCAAAATATAACACACAAATATTTCCAGTAAAAACCAAATAGTGAATATAGACTAGTTCAGGATTTAAGAGCAGTAAATAAAATAACCAAAGACATTTATCTAGTAGTTGCCAATCCCTACACATTGTTAACATCTTTAAAAGAAAAACATAAATAGTTAATTGTAATTAATTTAAAGGATACGTTTTTCTGCATACCCCTTGACAAAGAAAGTAGGAAACTGTTTGCCTTCGAATGAGAAAATCCAGAAAACAGAAGGAAAGCTTAACTCACCTGGACACGACTTCCACAAAGATACAAGAACAGTCCAACTGTATTTGGAAATCAACTGGCAAAAGAGCTAGAAATCTAGACTAGGAATAAGCAAGTACTGAAAGAACAATACCTGTTGTTACAGTATGTTGATAATATATTGATAGCTACAGAGGAAAAGGCAACCTGCATAAAAGTAACAATCAAAATCCTAAACCAATTAGGAATGAGAAGATATAAAGTGTCTAAAGCAAAGGCACAAATTGCCCAGCGAACTGTGATTTACCTAAGATGTGAAATTTCACAAGGGCAACGAAAACTAGGTACTAACCGTATTCAAGCTATTTGTGCTCTTCCAAAGCCCCAGAACCTACATAAACTGCAAGTTTTTCTCAAAATGACAGAGTGGTGCCACCTGTGGATCATAGACTATAGACTAATTGCAAAGCCTCTACATGAAGATCAAAAGACACAACCGTTTACCTGGGGTAAGCCACAAAAACAGGCCTTCCATAAGCTAAAGAAAGCCTTGACAACTGCTCCTGCGTTAAGACTACCAGATTTGTCCAAATATTTTCAGCTGTTTGTACATGAAACTCTGCGCCTAGCACTGAAAGTACTAACCCAACGTTTGGGGAGCTGGAGAAAGCCTGTAGGTTACTTTTCCAAACAACTTGACAATGTGAGTGCTGGATGGCCTTCATATCTACAAGCAGTTGCAGCTACAATGACACTGATACAAGAAGCCAGAAAACTCACAATAGGCAGACACATAGATTTCTATGTACCACAAATGGTAACCACTGTTCTAGAACAAAAGGAGAGCCATTAGCTATCCCCAAGCTGTATAATGAAATTCCAGGTAATTCTAACAGAACAGGATGATGTAACATTAAAGGCAACTAACCTTTTGAATCCAGACTTGTTTCTAAGTACAACAAAGGAAGAAAGCCGATTAAAGCATGACTGTGTAAAAGTAATAAAACACACCTGTTCAGCTAGAGCAGATCTGAAAGATGTCCCACTAAAGCAACCAGACTGCAAGTTATTTACAGATAAAAGCAGTTTTGTGGATAATGAGACCAGATATGTTGATATGCAGTAACAACAATAAGTGCGGTAGTAGAAGCAAAAGCCTTACCACCAAATACATCTGCCCAACGAGCAGAACTAATTGCTCTAACCAGAGCATTAGAGTTAAATGAAAAGAAAGAAGTGAATATATACACTGATTCAAAGTATGCTTTTAAAGTAGTGCATGTACACAGGACACTGTAGAAAAAAAAAAGGACTGCTGTCTTCTCAAGGCACGCATATTAAACATCAAGATGCAGTCCTGCAATTAATAAAAGCAGTGAAAAAACCTGAGCAAGTAGCAATTATGCACTGTAAAGCACACCAATCAGGAAGCTCCAAAATTTATGAAAAAAACGGAAGGCAGATTAGACAGCTTGACAAGCCGCTCGAAAAGTACAAACTGCAATAGCATTGATACCTTTAAAAACTAGTGTATCTCAATTCAATTTGCCACCAAAACCAAAATACTCACTAGAAGATGAGAAACTAGGATGCTCACTAAATGCACAAAAGAATTCAAAAAGGTAGTATATAACTGTACAAAAACAAATAGTGGTACCCCCCTTGATAATGAGATCAATTCTACAAATTAAACATAATGAATGTCATTAGAGTGCAGAGGCATTGGTAAAATTGTTAAAATGAAATTTAATCTTAGTACAGATGTTAACAATGGCAAAGCCAGTAATGTCAAAGTGTAAAATTTCTTTAAAGAATAACCCAGTAGCCAAATGGCAAGCACAGCTAAAAAGAATCTGGATAAGAATAAAACCAGGAGATTACTGGCAAGTAAATTTTGCAAAACTGCCAAGAACTCAAAGATATAAATATCTGTTAGTAAGAGTTGATACATTTTCTAAATAGCCAGAAGCCCTTCCCTGTCGCACAAATCAGACAAAAGAAATAGTTAAGTAGTTATTACAAGAAATTATTCCAAAATTCAGAGCACCTTTGAAAATATCATCAGACAGGGGCCCACATTTCATAGCCACAGTATTGAGAGAGGTAAGTAGGTTGTTAAGAATAGCTTGAAATCTCCATACTCTATTAAAACCCCAATCAAGTAGACAAGTAAAAAAGATGAATCAAACATTAAAAAGACAAATCAGTAAAATATGCCAGGAAGCCAAACTGCAGTAGCCACAAACTTTACCAATAGCACTGCTGAAAATTCAGATAAAACCTAAAAGTAAGACATCAGTCAGTCCCTATAAGATATTGTATGGGAAACCATATGAATCTCCTGAACCTAATCCAAATGTACATGTCACAAGAAAGCAAGAAGTATATAATTATGTTCTGTCTCGTAAAAAAACTCTAGCTAGGCTTCAGAGCACCCTTGTGTAGAACAGACCGCTAACTCTCAAAAATCCAGTTCATGACATACACCTGAGAAATGAAGTGTACATTAAGACCTAGAATGAAGAGCCATTTAAAAAAAAGTAGAATAGACATAATCAGGTATTGTTGACTACCTGTACAGCAGTCAAAGTAGCTAAAGTAAATACTTGGATACATTACACCAGAGTAAAAAAAGTTCTTCCTAGACTGTAGACTGTGCAAACTGTAAAACCAACAAAGCTGCAGCTAAAACATGTTTAATCATTTCAAATGTTCAGATTGATTATAAAGTTAATTATTTTATGGCCATTAGTGCCATCAGTAAGAACCAATGTTACCCTGAGATGGAAAGTGCCAAAGAATCAGCTGACAACTCTTCATTCTAGAATGAAGAGGAATGTGCAACCAAAATCACAAGTAATAAAAGTCTCTAACACAAATCAGGCAAAAAAATGTAATAATTAAATTAATTAGAAACTTTGCCAATATGCAAAACACCAGTAAAATAACCGCTTGTCTGACAATACCAAAGGCAGCAGAAGATCAAATAAATTAAAGAATCATAACATCAAAATTACCCAAAATTCAAAAGAATAAAACAATTGCATGCAAGCAGGTATCAGAAACGAGACAAGTGATTAAAGATACTTAGAAAGTAGTAAAAGAATAGATAAAACCTTTGAAAAAACAAAATTGCATTTTAAGCCATGGCAAAGTGAAGCAAATTGTAAATTGAGACTCTTCCATGACTAAAAATAAAGACAATGATAAGTAGGAATGTGTTTTGCCAAAATATCAAAAAGTTAAAAAAAATGTTTCAAATACTGTTCTTGTATGAAAGTGTAAAAGACAAGAAGAGAAAGATGGGGCTAAAATTTAAGAAAGTGCATAGTCAATGAGTGTGCTTCAAAAATTTCAATATATAGCAAACACCCCTTGGTGCATTAAATAAAAAGGTTCTAAAAATAAAACAGATCCAGGGGTACTAAATGTTGCAACCATCAGTAGAATAGAAGCAAATAAAGTAAATTAGTAGTCATGTAATAAGACTTATGACTGTACTTCTGACAATGAAAAAATAAAACAAATGCCACCATTAGTAGTAACTCTGCAAATTAGCTGTGCCTGTAAAAAAAATTAAACACAAAGTAAAATAAGTTATAAAATAAGACAATAATTCAAAAGGTAGTATGTAGCAGAAGTACAATTCAGAGTCCAGGTCAATTCGTACAGGCAGCAAGTGATAGCACCTGGACAACACATCTACCTGTAAATAAAAAAGTAAAAAAAAATCACTTTAAGCCTTCCCACTTTATGCCCAATTTAGAAAAGGTCTCTGTTTAAAGAGAAACGTGAACTTCTGCAAATAAAAACAAGGCAAGAAGTTCAAGAAAATAAAAATCAAGACGAAGAAAATTAGCAAGTACCTTCCAGTAGTGTAAAACTTGAGTAGGCCCTAGAATCCTTGTTTAGTCCAATAGCAAATTACAATAAAAAGATGTTGTACAAACTTACAAGTCAAGTAAAAAAATTAGCACAAGTCACCAAGGAAACATTTAGAGAACTAAATGTGCAATTACAAGCCACTACCAAGATGACCCTGCAAAACAAATTAGCTTTAGATTTGTTACTTTTAAAAAAAATAAAGTGTGCAGATATTTAAAAAAGCAAATTGATCATTGCTGCATTCACATCCCAAATGTAACTGCAGACGTAGAACATGACATTAGTCAGTTAAAACAGGTCAAACATAAGGCACAACAAAAACAAAAAGACTTAACCACAAGTTAGTTAGAAAAAAATCTTCAAAGAATTAAAATAAAATGTAAGTTCATAAATCAAATCCATTATTAAGAGTTTAATAATCTTACTGATTGTGTTTTTAGCAATTTAGCTAATCTACACCATTTTAAAAAGAGAAATTTAAAAAAGGCATACTGAAATCAGAAGATAATAAAAGAGTTAACACAAGACAAAGATCCACATCCGCATTTGCCATCTCCAAGCCCTCCAGTCTGCAACAACGCTTATAACAACTGTGAATTTAAAAAGAATCATCAAGTATAAACTCAAAAGCTAAAAAACTGTATATAGTGAAAGGGTTACACTTATTGTAATAAAGTAAAATACTTTCAAAGGAGAGAAATGCTAGTATAGGGTTAAATGTTTTAAAAATCATGTATAACTAAATTGAAAGAATGAATGGTATTTGGGATAGTTTAGCAGACTAAGATATCTGTAGTAACGGGAATCAGTGTTTAGAGTTTCTAAGATACCTATAGATAAGACCCGTACATGTCAGTACAAGCTTGGGCTGGATACTAATGAAGTAATATCGATAAAGTTGTTATAGTGATTATTGCTTAAGCGAGTGTCTATTTTTAGTTACAACTGAAAGAGTATAAATACGTGCATTTTAAACAAAGACAACAGAGCTAGATGTGAGTTGCTATACCCCAAGTTCCCGTGTGCCTCAATAAAGCACCTGCATATAATCCAGTCGTAATTATGTGTGTTTATAAACGCTAACAAGGGTGGCATGGAAAATCTATGATAATGGAGAAAAGGAATCACATAAGAAACAACAGCAGAATCTCTTGGCAGTCATACAGGGGAAAGGAGCATTGGGACGTGGGAGAGGTGGCAGAGGGAGGGGTAAGGGTGGACTTGGCAGAGCAGTCATGCCAGGAGTGGGCATATATCAATGTGCCTTTTGTAAGCAAGAGGGACATTGGAAATGCGAGTGCCCAAACCTGTTTAACCAGGGCAATCAGTTCAGCCAGGATGCTGTGCCCTTGATGGTATTAGGAGAATACAGACTAGAATCGAGTCAGAAGCCAGTACAAGAACTGATGTTAACTATACAATTGGGGGTCAAAGAGACAAAATTCCTGGTGGATATGGGGGCCACACATTCTGTATTAAATGATTTGAGAGGACCAATTGGGAACAAATCAGCCACAATAGTCGGTGCCACAAGGAAGGAGAAGAATTGGCCATTGCTACAACCCCTAGACTTGTGTTTTGGAAATAAAGTCTTAACGCATGAGTCCTTGTATGTCCCTGAGTGTCCTATTCCACTTCTAGGGTGAGATTTATTAGCTAAACTTGATGCAGTAATAACCTTTGAGAATGGAGAGCTTTTAATGAAAATACCTGAGTCAAAAACAAGACAAATTTTAATAATAAAAGAAAAACCGCTTCCTACTATCCCTAGGGAAGTAGAAGAAGCAGTTATTCCCCCTGTATGGGAAACAGAGATACCAGGAAAATCTAAATTAGCACAATCGGTACACGTAGAATTAAAAGAAGGAGCAAAGACTGTGCAGGTTAAACAGTATTCTATAAAACCAGAAGCATGACAAGGAATAGTAAAATTCACTGATAAATTTTTAAAATACCAAATTTTAGAAGAATGTGAATCAGAATATAACAGGCCAATATTCCCAGTAAAGAAACCAATCGGAGAGTATAGCCTAGTGCAGGATCTAAGAGCAATAAATGAAATAACTAGACATTTATCCAGTGGTTGCCAATCCATAGACATTGTTAGCATCTGTAGGAGGACAATATAAGTGGTTTACTGTAATTGATTTAAAAGATGCCTTTCTCTGCATTCCCTTTGACAAAGAGAGTAGGAAACTGCTTTCGAGTGGGAGAACCCAGAGACCAGAAGAGAAACTCAACTCACCTGGACCCGACTTCCACAAGGATACAAGAATAGTCCTACACTATTTGGAAACCAACTAGCAAAGGAGCTGGAGACCTGGACTAAAAATGGGCAAGTACCAAGAAATCAATACTTGTTGTTACAGTATGTTGATGATATACTAATAGCTACAGAAGAAAAGACAACCTGTGTAAAAGTAACAACTGAAATCTTAAATTCACTGGGAATGGGAGGATATAAAGTGTCTAAAGAGAAAGCACAGATTGCACAGCATATTGTAGTTTACCTGGGATGTGAAATCTCACAAGGGAAGCGAAAACTAGGTACTAACCATATCCAAGCTATTTGTGCTATTCCAGAACCCTAGAATTTACATGAGCTGCGAGTCTTCCTTGGGATGACAGGGTAGTGTCGCCTGTGCATCATGGACTATGGACTAATTGCAAAACCCCTATATGAAGTCCAGAAGACACAGCAGTTTACCTGGGGCAGACCACAGAAGGAGGCCTTCCTTAAATTAAAGGAAGCATTGACAACTGCTCCAGCATTAGTATTACCTGATTTGTCTAAAGACTTTCAACTGTTTGTACACGAGAGGCAATGCCTAGCACTGGGAATGCTGACCCAATGCCTGGGAAGCTGGAAAAGGCCAGTAGGCTACTTTTCCAAACAGCTTGACAATATAAGTGCTGGATGGCCTTTATGTCTACGGGCAGTTGCAGCCACCGTGATGCTGATACAAGAAGCCAGAAAACTGATGATGGGTAGACACATAGATGTCTATGTACCACACATGGTAACTACTGTTTTAGAACAAAAGGGGGGCCATTGGCTGTCCCCAATCCGGATGATGAAATTTCAGGTAGTCCTAACAGAGCAGGGTGATGTAGCATTAAAGACAACTAAATGTTGCGGCCAGTATCTATTTCTATTTGTTATTTCATGTTTAATGTTCATATTGTTAAATGGTTCGTTCTATGTTCTCCTGTTTTTCCCCAGTTGGTTTGTTCTTACATTGTATCTTCCCGAGTTTGTACCCTATATGGACTTTCCCCACCTCCTATTCTAGTACCTTCCCTATCAATCATCCTAGCCCTACCCCTTGTTCTAGTACCTTCCCTGCCAATCCTTCCCCCATCCAATCCCGGATGTGTTCCACCCCCTGGGCGTTCCTGGGTGTCACCCTTTACTCGATGCTCCATTGGGGCATGTGACCTCCCTTCTCCTCCCCCCTTACCCTATTAGCCCAGGGACCCTGGGGTAATCCCTCTACTCCTCCCCTGTGCTTCTGTCACCGGTCAAGCAATTGTACCCCCCCTCCGTGAAACCCCATATAAAAACCCGTGCACAGCAGTGCTCGGGGTCTCTTCCTCTGGTGTCCCCTTTGGCTGCGTCGCCCTCAATAAAGGAACTGCTGGAATTTCACCGAGGATTGGCCCCCCTTGCTCTTTCGAGGCGGGTAGACCTGATCGCCGTTGAGCACGCAGCTCGTCAGGTTCTGCTATCCGCGCAGATGCTGCCGTGGCGGTTCCCCGCACCAGACGCGGTGCTGGGGAGATCCGATCTCCCCCAAGCTAGCTAAACTTTTGAATCCAGCCTTGTTCCTAGGTACCACAACCGATGAAGGCCCACTAGAACATCACTGTGTAAAAGTAATAGAACACACCTATTCAGCTAGAAGAGACCTGAAAGATGTTCCATTAGAACAACCGGACTGGGAGTTATTCACAGATGGAAGCACCTTTATGGAGAATGAGACCAGATACGCTGGATATGTTGTAACAATAAGTACAGTGGTAGAGGCAAAGGCCTTACCATCAAGCACATCTGCCCAATGGGCAGAATTAGTTGCCCTAACCAGAGCGCTAGAATTGAGTAAAGGAAATAAAGTCAATATATGGACTGATTCAAAATATGCTTTTGGAGTGGTGCAAATCCATGGGACACTGTGGAAGGAAAGAGGACTGCTGTCTTCTCAAGGTACACATATCAAACATCAAGATGTAGTCCTGCAATTAATAAAAGCAGTACAAAAACCTGAACAAGTAGCAATTATGCATTGCAAGGCACACCAATCAGGAAACTCCAAAATTTGTGAGGGAAATCGGAAAGCAGATTGGACAGCTAGGCAAGCTGCTGGAAAAGTGCAAATTGAAATGGCATTAATACCTTCAGAACCCAATATATCTCAGTTCAATTTGCCTCCAAAACTGAACTATTCAACATGAGAAGTTAGGGCATTCCTTAAATGCACAAAAAAATTCAGAAGGGTGGTATATCACTGCACAGGGAAAAATCGTGGTACCCCCCTTGATAATGAGAGAAGTTTTACAAATTAGACATAATGAATGTCATTGGGGAGCAGAGGCATTGGTGAAATTGCTAAGGCGAAGTCTAATCTCACTATGGATGCTAACAAAAGCAAAGTCAGTAATGTCAAAATCTGAAATCTGCCTAAAGAATAACCCAGTAGCTAGATGACAGACACTATTAGGAAGGATTCAGATAGGAATAAAACAAGGACATTATTGGCAAGTGGATTTTGTAGCATTGCCAAAGACCCGAGGGTACAAGTATCTGTTAGTAGGGGTTGATACATTCTCTGGTTGGTCAGAGGCTCTTCCCTGTCATACAAACCAGGCAAGGGAAAGTTAAATGGTTATTACAAGAAATTATTCCAAGATTTGGGGTTCCTCTAGGAATATCATCAGATAGGGGCCCACATTTTATAGCCACAGTAGTGAAAGAAGTAAGTTGCTCGGAATAGCCTGGGACCTACATACACTATGGAAACCCCAATCAAGTGGACAGGTAGAGAGGATGAATCAGACACTAAAACGGCAAATTAGTAAGATATGTCAAGAAGCTAAGTTGCAGTGGCCACAGGCTTTACCAATAGCATTGCTGAGAATCCAGATAAAACCTAGGAGTGGGATGTCCGTGCGTCCTTATGAGATACTGTATGGGAAACAATATGAATCTCCTGTACCGAACCCAAGTGTACATATTACAGGAAAGCAAGAGGTGTATAATTATGTTTTCTCTCTTGGGAAAACCCTAGCTCAGCTTCAGAGCACCCTCGTGTGGAATAGACCGCTGACTCTTGAAAATCCAGTCCACGATATCCACCCAGGAGACATGGTGTATATTAAAACCTGGAATGAGGAGCCACTGAAAGAAAGATTGAAGGGACCCTACCAGGTATTGCTGACTGTTGAGGTAAGTGTCGGAGAAGGGGACAGACAGCGCACCAATATGATGTGGAACTGATTCCCATTTATTAAGCAAGTGAAAAACCTTATATATGTTTTGTGTACATGCAAGATACAATCAGCATAGTTTGTGCCAAAGGCTAAAAATATATCTGTTCATGGTCAAATCTCCAGGTGTTCAGCTTCATCCCTCCCGTGCTGCCAGCAGAACTTTTTAATGATCTTGTTTATCTTTCTTGTGATTCTCTGCTGGTAACCTCCTAACTCGGGCTGCTATGTTTAACATTCCTTTGTCTAGCTTCTGTTCCTTCGCCTCACACAATTTATGATCAAAGACACATTACGGGATTCTCTTGTGCACCGGTTGGAGGCTTATGGCCCCTGTAAAGGTCCCAACACCTCCCCCTCTTTTTTAAAAAACCGAATCAGCAATGGCAGAGATTTGACTAGAGAAACACCTTAGGACACATGGTCCAACAAACAAAATTAAACAAATTATGAGAAAAATCCATCTTACAATTTTAACAATTTCTTTCTACCATGCAGTCAGACCCCGTAAATAAATCACTCGCTATAGCTACAAAAAGAAGTTAGATAGACACCCACCACAACACACATAAGATATTACCCAATCCGAACACCCACAATCAGGTCTGAGAATTACTCTCAATCTACCTTATATTTGATTATAATAATTAAAAATAAAAAACACAAAAGCTGTATAAGATAAGGTGAACAAGTTCTCAAGACGTTGTGTCACAGGATTCAAACGCTGTCTCCACCGCCTTAGGCGTTGCTGTTCTGCTTCACTGATTCAATCCAAGGCTTAACCCACTTTGCTGGAATCCACTGAGATGAAAGTCCTGCAGAAATACAAGCGTAGCCCCGTCCCCAAGTCAACAACCTATATGGTCCCGTCCACTTATTAGCGGAGGGGTCCCAGGTTTGCACATTTACATGGACATCCATCAAGCCTGTGGAAGGGGCAGAAAAATGGGAAAAAATGGGTAACATGTCTCTAGAGGGCTGTCCTATCGTTGCTGATCCAACAGGATTTTTCCAGTTAAGAACCAACAAAGCTTTATGAAGCACTTCAGTAGGGGAGAGCTCCTCCTCTTTTTTCAAAACATTTAAAAGACATTTGACATCTTGATGCCATCGTTCAACAATAGCCTTGCCAGTACTATTGTAAGGGACACCAAGTATGTGTTTGACATTCCACATAAGGAAGAATTCCTTGATTAAGTTGCTGGTGTACGCAGCACCATTGTCAGTTTTAATCTCTTTTGGAATGCCTAAAACTGCAAAACACTCCAACCTGTGCTTACGAGCACTACGCACAGTTGCGTTAGGAAGGGCAGTGGCCCAAACTGCTTTGCTAAAGGTATCTACAGTCACATGGATGTGCTTAAGTCTTCCAAAGCTCGCAAAAAGCGTAACATCTGTTTGGTATATTTGATGAGGCTTTAACACCCTGGGATTAGCACCCATGCTTTGCAAATTAGGAACTTGAGCACAATCAGGACAGGCAGCAATAATAGCTCTAGCAGCGTCACGGGATAATTGAAATTCGTGCTGTAGCACCTTAGCAGACTGGTGAAAAAAGGCATGTGATTGTACATCTTGCTGATGAGGGGATACTGTTTGCTGTACAGCTGCTGCAGACACAGCAGTATTGATAAAGGCATTACCTTGCGTGTACAAGCCTGGATATTGACAATGGCTCCGAAAGGCCATCACAAACAGTTTTTCCTTCTGTGAGTTTACCAAATAATGTAACTTTGTAACACAAGTCAATAAAACAGGATTTGTAAAGTGCCCTAAAAAGGCAGATTCAATCCTTTCTGTAAGGGAGGCAACATACTGTGAATCAATAATCAAATTCAACGGACTATTCAAAAAATCACTTAAGGCCAACAAAACGGCTTTTAGTTCTAAAACTTGTACAGAAAGGCCAATTTCTTGCTCAATTTTTGTTTCCCATTCACCATTGCTCTGAGTAGCATACCCAAATTTGCTCGTTTTACTACTTGCATCAGTAAAGACACAAACAGCATTAACAAGAGGCATACGCAAGATTATTCGTTTTGGAGCCAGATTAATTTGAGTGGAGAAAAATGGATGTGAAGGATAATGGTTATCTAAAGGAATGTCATGAACAGCCGTTGCAAATGATATAGATTCCTGTTCCCATTCTGTTAACACATCTAAGGAATTGTAAGGTAGAATGATCTTGTCACCTTCCTTTCCGAATACATGATGCACACGTCGTCATGCCTTCAATAACAAATGACCAACTCCCTCAGCCCTATCTAAAACTGTTACCTTAGGGCGGTAAGTTGTAAAAACCCATTGTAATAGAAAAAATTGTTTTGCATGGTTCACCTGACCTATTACTGCCATGATCTCATCTGGTTGGTTTTTCAGTAATATGTACAAGGGTAACTCTGGTTGATATCTGTAAGCTTGAGCATGCTGTATCTTATTCTCAATTATCTGAAGAGACTCAATAGCCGATTGAGTCAATGTTTGCTTTTCGAGGGGGTCTGAAGATCCTGCGAGTAACTCAAATAGGGGTTGTAAATCAAAATTGGATATGCCCACCCAATTTCCTAACCATTGGATATCCCCAACTAATTTTTGAACATCATGTACAGTGTTAACTGCATGCTGAATAGAAATATGATTTGGCTGAATTCGTGTCATGCACACTTGCATGCCCAGATATGACTATGGCTCACATCTCTGAATCTTTTCTGGAGCTATCGAGAGCCCCCATCTGGCCAGTTCAGAGATGAGCAACTCCTCATCTTGCAAAGAAAGTGGTTGAGGAGTAGCTATCAAAATGTCATCCATATAGTGATACGTTAATTTGTCAGGATACAGCTTCCTCCACTTTGCCAGTGCCTGTGCCACAAACCACTGACAAATGGTTGGACTGTTTTTCATGCCTTGTGGCAGTACTGTCCATTCGTAGCGTTTCATGGGTGCACCATTGTTGATTTCTGGAATACTGAATGCAAACTGTTTGCAGTCATCTTCATGAAGGGGTATACTGAAAAACCAATCTTTAAGATCAATCACAAAGACCAATTACGAGGCAATTCAGCAGGAGAAGGGAGCCCAGGTTGTAAAGCCCCCATAGATTCCATTTGAGCATTAACTGCACGTAAGTCATGTAACAATTGCCATTTCCCAGATTTTTTCTGAATTACAAAAACAGGTGTGTTCCATGGGCTTGTGGAAGGTCGAATGTGCTTGAGCTGAAGCTGTTCTTCCACAAGTACGGTTAAATGACCCACCTTTTCAGCTGAAAGCGGCCATTGTGCCACCCAGATAGGATCTTGTGACTTCCAGGTTAATTTCACGGTGGGCACAGATTTTTGCGCAATGGCCGCTAATGAAAACCCCCTGTAGTCAGGGTTAAATGCCATTGGGATAAGGCATCTCTGCCAAGTATCCATAATGGCGTATTCATCACGTATGGTCGGACAAAAGCAGTATTTTGTTCATTGTCCTCAATTCTGACAAAGCTAACACTTTCTGATGTCTCTGCAGCTCCGGAGTCACCCACTATATTAGATTGAGTCTTTTTAAGAGGCCAGGCAGCGGGCCATGATTGACGAGGTATTATGGTAACATCCAAGCCTGTATCAATCATCATAGTAGCAACAATTTGTTTGGTGGCTAAGTTAACGGAATTGACGAGTGATGGTTACCGTATGTGTAGGGCGATTTCCACTTACAACTTCTGCAAACATGACTGCTGGACTGCTGCTACCAAATGCTCCAGTGCCTCTGTCAGCTTGCTGGTTCGGCCGTGGAACCTGGGCTTGAAATGGAAGTAGCTGAGCAGTACGGCTGCCCTTAGGTACTGTAACTGGTAGTTGAAAAGTAGAGACCATTATTATTATAACACCTGTGTAATCAGCATCGATAAGTCCTGGCAAAACAAACAGACCAACTTTTGATGCGGAAGAACGACCAATCAACAAAGGTGATAACCCGAAACCTAAAGGTCCTGATTCTGTCGAGCGCACAACATGCACTTTATTATCTACGAGAGTGACTGATTCTGCCAGGGCCAGATCGACTCCTGCGCTGCCTCTGGTTGCTGAAGAAAGTCGGGCAAGGCAGCCATCACCTGTGGAGGGTTTTGTCTCGCCGCGCCCCCCTCGCGGCTCATCCCGTTTCCTGGACTAGATAGAGGAGTATCATCCTTTTTAAATTTTGAGCGACACTCATTGGATCGATGGCCAAATTTGTTACAGCAGTGACAAGTACCAGCAAAAGAAGGCGTCTCTTTATTTGTTTTATTTTTGCCTGGACAATTTGTCTTGATATGACCCGTTTGTCCACATTGAAAACACTTTGGGCTCTTGTCTCCCTTGCCTTGAACAATAACTTTCTGCAAGGCTGCAGCCAAGGCAGCAGCGTGAATTTGAGCTTTTTCTTTTTCCTCTTCTAAAGGTGCTCGTGAGCATTGCTCAATTATCTGAGTTAATGATGTTCCCGTAGGCAGAGAGGTAATGAGTCTTTTGCAATTTGGATTAGCATTTTGCATCGCTATTTCTTTAACTAATGTGTCTTTCATGTCTTGTGGGATATCCGGGGCTGCTTCAACCCCCTCTTTTACTCGATCTACAAAGCTGAGAAACGGTTCATTAGCCTTTTGTAAGATATGTAAATAGGGTTGTTGAGGTTTTCCGACTTGGGGTAGAGAGGCAAAGGCTTCAAAGGCTGTGGCTTTGGACTGCGCTAAAATGCGTGGACTAAGCGCAGCTTGTCGACAGGGGCAGGGGGTGCAGAAGATATGGCAGACGAAGTGGGGCTAGTGGCCGGTAGGCCATCCCATGGTGGTATTAAATCATCATAAGGACCCTTTTGTGCGGGAGCGGCGATATGACCTTCCTGGAGAGGGGGGCTAGTTTCAAGTGGCTCAAGCGGCTCAGTACTCATGTCTTTGAATGATTTATTGGTTGTTTCAGTACAAAGTTTTTCCTCTGCCGCAATAAACACCTCCTTCACTGCTGCTTCTAACTCAGTGTCTTGGTTTAGAAAGACAGGGGTGTCCGCTATGAACCAAAAAAAAAAGGGAAACTTCCCTTGGGGTTTTTTATAATTCCAAAATTGAAGGAGAGGTCTTAGGCAACGATAAGGAGGGTAGGAATAACAGTTCTTTACTAGTTAGTCTAACAAGGTAAATTAACAATAATTACAATATTGACAACAAACAGAACTAGAAGAGAAAGAAAAAAAACAACAAATCAGTCACAGTTTTTCCTCTGGTAACCCCCACCCCCACCCCCCTCAGTACCGTCACAAGCTAATAGGCCATCAGCAGCTCTGGGAGGATGAGATGATTCCGAGGGTTCACAGTGGCTGGAGCTGTTGGAAAAGTGTCCCGGCTGGCAGGGGCTGTAGAAACACAGCGTCGGGAGACCTCGAGCAGAACTGAAGAAACCGTGCGTGCAGGGCAGGGAGGAAGCGGGTTCCCAAAATCCCGGGGGACACACGAAGAGATGGTGCTCCGACGGAGTCCCAGGTGAAGGGAATGGTGAGAGCTCTCTGCCTCGCCGAGGCGAGCAGCCCTGGCAGTTCCCCCAGAGCAGAAAACTGCCCTGAGCAAAGTGAGATCAATGTCTCTGGGTAGCTGCTTCCTTTGTTTGACCTGAGCACCCATAAGTACCGAAAAGCACCCAGCCATTAGCTTCCTAGCAACTTCTGAGAAAAAATTCTATAAGAAATTAACCCAACCCCCAACACTCAGCCTCTGCCTCCATTTGTTCTATTAACATTCTGATCTGACGATAAGTAGCAGCTAATTTCTTTGCATCCTTAGACCCACTTTGCACAGCTTCCCACAATTCAAGACCGATTTTCTTCCATGTTTCAAGTTTAAAAATCTGAGCTGCATCAGTTAATAACCCATGACGGGTAGCCCAGCACAAAAGATCAGTCAATAATGTGCGATCGACTGGCTTCCCAGCCTTTTTACATAATCGGAGCAAGGCATCTATCGCAGCCTTCTCCATGGCTGATACCGCGTTGCCCATCCCACAATTTCCAGCTCAAGGCTGCCAACTCACTGGTCGAATCGTGGCCACTCATGTCTACTGCAGACTTCCCCGTGCCTTCCTCTGCATTGAACCGCGTCTCTCTCGAACGCCCGGTCGCAACCACTGTGGGATCACTTCGGTCTCCAAACCTCAGCAGACACGCTGCATCACTCTGTTGTCCCCTTCATCATGTCGGGGTCACCAAAATGTTGAGGTCTGCATCGGAGAAGGGAACAGACAGCGCACCAATATGATGTGGAACTGATTCCAGTTTATTAAGCAAGTGAAAACCTTATATATGTTTTGTGTACGTGCAAGATACAATCAGCATAGTTTGTGCCAAAGGCTAAAAATATATCTGTTCATGGTCAAATCTCCAGGTGTTCAGCTTCATCCCTCCTGTGCTGTCAGCGGAACTTTTTTATGATCTTGTTTACCTTTCTTTTGATTCTCTGCTGGTAACCTCCTAACTCGGGCTGCTATGTTTAACATTCCTTTGTCTAGCTTCTGTTCCTTCGCCTCACACAATTTATGATCAAAGACACATTACGGGATTCTCTTGTGCACCGGTTGGAGGCTTATGGCCCCTGTAAAGGTCCCAAAAATAGCTGTTGATTTATCTCCCTGCCCCCCTGCCTCTGTCTGCTGCCCTACCATATCTAGCAGTGTGCGATAAGCATATGCCAGGGCCCAGCTTACTGCAATGGTTTTTTTCTCCTTAGGGTCATCATGGTACTTCTCTTTCAGGTATTTCCCCACCTCAGCTGGGTTCTGAATTTGTTCACATGGAAAGTCCCAGACTATAGGGTCAGAGAATTCATTCAGGATTTGGCCCATATCCTCCCATTTCCCACACCACTCAGGATTTTCCACACCTGGGTCTACTCCTGGGTCAGGGGTCTCATCAGCCCCTCTAGCAATCTCAGCCCTCATTTTAGAGAAGCTGCAGACTGTATAGAAGAAGCTTACCAGATTAAATACCAGGAAGATAGTCTCTTTAACACTCAGGGGAAACTGAACATTCTCCCATAGGAATGTAACATATTTAGAGAAGAAGGAAAGCAAAGGCTGAAAAGCCTCATCCCCTGTTCCTCCTCCTCTAACAAACTGGGTGCATAACCATAGCCATGAACCATTCATACCTGGAACAGACCTCAGCACCTTTATAAACTTCCTACAAATCATTACCACCAAGCCCAGCAGGATAGCTATTCTAGTCACTGCTCCTCTGCTGTAAAAGCTACGTATGAGGGACAATACTAGAGATATTTCAGGATAGGAAAATAAACCTAGGGACCATAGAGGCATTATAATCTCAAAAAACCCTAGGGACCAAAAATACATGCAAGCTTTCACCCCAAGAGACATTATCAGTTCAAAAAACATGACTATTAAATGCTTTATACTAATACAGAGTAATGGCAACTGAAATTCAATCAGAACAGTTTTTTTCCACTCTCTCGAGCCCCATGGGTTGGGCACCAATTCTTGTCCTGGTTTAGGGCGAGTTTGGGAGAAACTTCCAAAGGGGCCCCTTCAGAAATCAAACCCACATGGCCCCTCCCTCCCCTCCCCCCAACTGGTTCAGGAAGGATTCTTTGGAGAGAAGTGGAAAGAACCTGTTTATTTAACAGGCTGAGCACCCCCCAACACACAAGATGAACAATACTGGATGACAAAACTCTTTCACCATTCTGAAGAGATAAGAAATTCAGAAAGTCTCTCTCTGGGGAGTGGTCGCTCTGTTGTTGGTCCCTCCGGTGCTGGGGCAGACTGCTACAGGCCACAAAGTGCAGACTCTTGGTGTTTCTTGGGTCCCAGTCCAGAGCAGGTTTGAATGGTTCCACGAAAAGGGAGAAGGAAAAAAACAGTCCAGGGAAAATTTGGACTGCCTAGCTAAACTAACTAATGAGCTGAAGTAAAACCAAGAGCAAGCAAAGACAGCAAGCAAAAGCAAAAGCAGCAGCAAAAGCAGCACTATATGTCTGTATCATTCCAACTAATATCAGCAAACTGATAACAAAACCAAAAGAAAACTTTCCCGAGCCAGACTTGAAGAACATAATATCCAACCTAAACAGAACAGACAACTGGGGATACAAACATCATAACGTCACCCCAGGACACTGGTCTAAAGGAAATATAGTGAATAAATGCTATTTTGATCTCTCCTATTAGTCCCATTTGTTAAAAATGCGGTCTCACTTATAACTTTGCACAGAATGAGGAAACGTCCTTAAAATTCCATCTTAGAAGCAAAGTAATGATAAAAAGTAGTGTAGCTTTGTAATCTTATCTAAAGGGAAGGTTCTTATAAAAGTACAACTATATCAGCATGCCAACACCAAGTCTTATCATTCGACTAAAGGTCTAGTCTTGGCAAAACTATACAAATAATAGACTTTTGTTATACTTGGCAGCATTTCTAGTGGGGTTTGCATGCATTAGGAGTTTGATTCAGCAGTTAACATCACTCTGTGGAGTTACTTGTCCAGCCATTAGCCAGTTAAAAACATCTTACTTTGAAATGTCAGTCCCAGCTGCAGAACAAGGTAAATACCAAGATAGATGTCTCCCCATTTAAGCTAGGTGTCTGCTTTCATTACACTCATCACTGGTCCCTACTTACATAAGCAGTGTGACTTGATCCATTTGAGTACAGCTAGGAGTATCAAAAAGAAACACAAAAAAAAAAAAACCCAGAGAAATTGTGTCCTACACTCCACTATGTTGGCTAGATCTTCACAGGTTATTTTAGGATCCCAAGGTGATTTGCTCACAAATGGATGCAGATGTAGACACACCCTAGATATGAATGTTTAGCCAGTAGGAGGTTGTGTTGATTTTGTATGGCCTGGTTTTTAGTAGCAGTGGGGCCACAGAGGTGGCTTCTGTGAGAAGCTGCTAGAAGCTTCTACCATGTCTGGCAGAGCCAATCCCTGATGACTCTGAAGATGGATATGCCACCGGTCAAGCCTGGGCCAGTTAGAGATGATGGCAATGCCTCTGTGATAACATATTTAAAAAGAAATCACAACAAAGTTAGGGCCACAATTTGAATTCCAGCTAGAGAAGAGGAGGAGGTAAGAACATGTGAGGAAAACAACATGGAGACACCAAGGTCAGTGAATAAGGAGGGGGAGAAGGTGCTCCAGGTGCCGGAGCCAAGATTGCTCTGCAGGCCGTGGCGATGACCATGGAGAATCAGGCCAACCCCCTGCAGTCCATGGAGGTCCACGGGGAATGCAGAGATCCACCCACAGCCTGTGGGGGAGGTGCTTATGCTGGAGAGTGCGGATGCCTGGAGAAGGCTGAGATCCAGTTGGAGACCCATGGAGAGAGATGGGGCCCCTGCTTCCAAGCTGGAGCTGCCTGTCCTTGGAGAACTGCACTCCATGGAAAGAGTTACCCATGCCACAGCAGTTCTGGGAGGACTGTCTGCCCGTGGGAGGAAATCAAATTGCAGCAGTTTTGGGAGGACTGCTGTTCGTGAAATTGGAGCCACACTGGAGAAGTTCATGGAGAACTGTCTCCAGTGGGAAGGGACCCCAAGGTCTCACAGGGGAAGGGCTCCTCTCCCAGAGCAGCGGAAAAAATCCTTGGTTGGCAAACTGACCAACCCTCCCCCCCCCCCCCCCCGCCCTGTCCCCTGTGATGTTGGTGGGAAGGAGGGAGGGGTTGGGGGAAGAAAAGGGGGTTTTAAGAGCTTATTTTACTTCTCATTATCCTCCTCTGATTTTGTTAGTAATAAACTCACTTTGTGTCATGACAGGTAGAAGAATCATAAAAGAAAGGCCTCATAAAATCAGGCCTTGTTCTACTAAATTAATAGCTGGCCTGTCACTTCTTCTAAGTGCAGTTAAGTTTGCAAGTTCCCATGTGAAAACAATCTTGGGAATGAGAGTTCATTAACAAAACAAGACTATTCCTGAGTGAAAAACAACTGCACCTGTTATAAACAAGAAATCTGTCTCATGGGAATCAGTGAATAAAATATGTAAACTCACCAAAACCAGAGAGATCTGATAGACAAGTAAAATGCCTTTTACTAACCAATAGAGTAATTGGCAAGAAAACTATTAACTAATTGGAGTTCAACACAAGGTCTGTGAAAACTATAAAAATGGGTTATGTGAATAAAGAATTGGCTTTTCCTGCATGAAGAAAATGGAGTCTTGTCTGATTTATTACCACACACTTTGTATCTCTAAGATGAGCCTGTTTTGCCCTTGGAGTGTTTTTTCTTCTGATCCTTATCTCAACTCATGAAACCTTCATTAAATTTTCCTCTCCTCTGCCCAACTGTGGCAGGGGAGGGTGAGTGAGCGACTTTTGTGGGTGCCTGGCATTTGGCCAGTGTCAAAACACAACAGAGGTATATTGCAACAAGACCAAGTTACAAAAATACAAATCAAAGTTCACAGGCAAGCTAGGTTCTCTAAAGACATGATATAAGCAATTATCCAGCTGCAGCCAACTCAGTTTTGATATTTGGTAGTTGTGTATCTATTAGTAAACATACTCGACACTTTCCTCTAGCACAGAAGCACCCATATCCAAACTCTTAAATTCCAGAACTATTACTTTCCAGAATATCATGGCCACATCCAAGCTAAGTACTGAAAACAGCTTTTGTCCTGTGCTAATACTCAGAATTTTTTGAGAAATTGTTCGGAGTTAGACTCAAGGTGAAACCATGTCAAGAACCTTTCTAAAATTTCAGTGATAGAGATGACTGGGTTTTATTTTCTCTGATATTTTAGACAGATGGCACAGTTTTAGTTTACTGTTATAGATATAGATGATGGGTCTTGGACAGGAGTATTAGCAGTCCAGATGTGTTTTTTAAAAAAAAAACCTGGCTTCCACTATGTCCTATATTCAAAGATGTGAAATAGCTAGACAGCAAATTTCAAGTTGAAGCTCAAATAAAGCATTTCCAAGGGGGCATTCAGCACTATTTAAAAATAGAATCAACTCAGGTAAAATCAGGAGGTGTTAAGCTTGTTCTTTTGCTGAGATCAAATAATAGAACCTTTTTTAGAGATAGATTATTCAGCTAGTCAAATGTAAATTGGGACCATTACCGGCTGCTTACTGGCTAATAAATGATTACAAAATCAGTTCCATTCACATTTAGTAATATCCCAGCTCATCACTCACCATAACATAAGAAGGACATGGAATTGATGGAGCAAGTCTAGAGGAGGGCCACAAAGATTATCTCTGCTGGAGCATGTCTCCTATGAAGACAGACTGAGAGTTGAGGTTGTTCAGCCTAGAGAAGTGAAGGCTCTGAGGAGACCTTATAGCAGACTTCCAGTACCTAAAGGGGGCCTACAAGAAAGCAGGAGAGAGACTTTTTGCAAGGGCATGGAGTGATAGGACAAGGAGGAATGGTTTCAAACTGAAAGAAGGTAGGATTCAATTAGATATTTGGAAGAAAATCTTTACTGTGAGGGTGGTAAGACAGTGGAACAGAGAAATTGTGAATGCCCGATCCCTGGAAGTGTTCAAAGCCAGGCTGGATGGAGCTCTGGTGAACCTGGTCTAGTGGAAGGTGTCCCTGCCCATGTCAGGATCAGCTTATCTAGATTTCTCAAATCTTCTTCTAATTTTTGTAATTTCTTTCTAATATCATCTTGTGTCTAGCTGGAGATCTGTATATTTTCTTGCCACCTCCTGAAGCCTTTCTAAAAAGGCAGTAGGAGATTCTTTCCTTTCCTGCCTGACTTCAAACAATTTAGACCAATTCATAGTTTTAGGCATAGCAGTCTGGACTCCTATCTGGACCCACTCCTGATATTGCTTCAGCCTTCGCATACCCTCATATGTATTAGGATGCCACCCTGGGTCCTCTGTGGAAAAATTCTGATCTAAATTCCCCATTGCCAATCCATTCCTAATATCTTCTCTCACTCTCTCCTTGCCTACCCTAAGTACCATTTCCTTCTCTGTAGAATCCATTAAAGTATCTAGTATCACTTGGATATCTTCCCAGTCTGGATTTTGAGTTTTCATAATAATTTTCACTACCCTTGCCACTTTATCAGGGTTTTCCCTCTAAGTTCAAGATGACTGCTTCCAAATTACCAAGTCTCCAGGAGAAAAAGGTACTTTTACAAACACTGGTCCTTCCGCTCCCACTCCTTGTTTCAAGGGGGCAATCACAGTCCTCCTTTGCCTACCCAAGCCTAATAGGCTGTTTCCCATTTTAGACAGGACCGGGGAAAGTTTTGACCGAGTTCAATAAGATACTGGGGTCACTGATTCAGTTTCCTCACCCCCACTACTATTCTCTTCTCCACCCACATTCCTTCTATTTCCCTGTATCACGGTTAATTTCTGATCGTCTCCTGGGGAAGAGGGAACAGGTGAAGGTGGGAGAGGAGAGGAAAGAGGGACAGGTGAAATGAAATTAGGTGAAGTAGGGTTAGGTGGGTTAGGTGAAATAGGGTCAAGTGAATGATCAGGTTCCTCTGGAGCTGTTGGAGCAACTAGTAAATCATCATCCATATAGTCTTTCTGATACAAACTTTCTTTTAGTGCCAAATGTTCTAAACAACGTTTCCTTTTCACACAAGCCGCACAGTTATCATTCACGTATACCTTAAC
The DNA here is from genome assembly GCA_018697195.1 of Certhia americana. Lineage (NCBI taxonomy): Eukaryota > Metazoa > Chordata > Aves > Passeriformes > Certhiidae > Certhia > Certhia americana. The sequence continues at coordinate 14,970,469 of JAGMWU010000027.1, forward strand.
TACCATTAATCCACACTCAGCTTGCCATTCTGTTTTTTCCCATAAATAGAAAAACAATTCAACATAAGGAACTTGGTCCCATTTTCCCTCTTGTTTACAAAACAACATCAATTGTAAAATAGTGTTATATTGCCAAGATCCATTCTCTGGCCACTTTTCCCTACTCTCTTAGGCATATTTTGGCCACCATGTGTTACAATGAATAATCAACTTATCCTTGTGTAAATCTTGCCCAAAATTGCCCTGTTTCCAATGTGACAATAAGCACCACAAAGGAGAAGTGCTGGGTATGGAGGCATTGCCACCCAAAAACCCTTTGAGCCTCTCCATATTACAGATACAAAATACCACCAAATGCCGAGCCTGCAATGCTTTCGCGATTGTCTTACGAACGGTGCCTAGGCATTACCAGGAATTCCTTAGCCCAACCATGTGTAGTTTTCACCTCGTCTTATTGGCAGGCACCAGACCAGACTGAAAAGCACCTTACCTCTCCAGAGGGACGTTGTGAGCGGCAAAGTTGGTTGCGGCCAATGGGCTCCCTGAGAATCCCTCGGTGGCGGCTGGAGCATGATCGGGTAGTGAACTCGCTCAGCAGCACTCACATGGTACCATCTAGGGTCACCAAAATGTTAGCCTACAGACACACATAATCACAGAACGATTACATGCGATGTGCTTTTATTAATGGTGGCCGGGGTGCTAGGGGTACAAACCCAAATCTAGCTCTGTCGGCCTTGTTCAAAATGCACATATTTATACTATTCAATTATATAACTATATTTGTTTAAGCAATATTAACCATACTCATATTGTTCTATTATATGAGCTACCATAATAATCACAGGTACATTTAATCACAGGTGAAATTTCACATGGCCTACCAAAAACAATGCATAACACTCCTTTCCTACCTCCCTTGGATCTATGTTTGATTTTTCCCATGATTTTCAGAACATTTTGAACTCAGAACTTTTTAACCCTATACTAACACATGATGCTACTAAATTTAGTATCTTTTCATGTACTGAAAACATTTGCATACAAACCACAACAATCACCGAACCCACAAGAATGTCCTGCACTGGATATGTGCTAAGAGCAGGAGATTTTAGTTCCTCATACCAAAATACCTCTTGTACTTGGTAACTTGAGGAAATAAAACCCACTACCACACATATTCCCACCACAATGGCTGCAACAAAACCACCAATGTGTGCAGCGAGAAATCACAACCAAACTTTCATTGGACCGTATGTAATAAAACAATCCAACAAGCAAAAGTTATTGTGGAATCCTCAATACTCCTTAAAGAGGGTTCAAGTTAAAATTCAAACAGATGTATCAACAGTAAAACCAGAATGCACCCCTTTTTTTAATGTTGCTCTCCAGGGGTGGAAAATTTGGTTAAATCCTCAAAGCAGATCAAGCAGACAAAATAAAGACATGAGCGGGTGGTTCAGATCAGGATTAGGAATCCTAAACTCCATTGATCAAGAGGTGCTTCTCAATAAAATTAGCACTGTAAGTTCAGAATTATGTACAATAGACACTCCCTTACAATCCTCTTTGCTCACATTAGCAGATACTCAACATTTGGTGGCAAACTTATTGCATAGATTAAAAGAAATAATGAAACAAGATTTTATTAACATAGCAACAACCTTAGGAATAGTTCAGAATAATGTATCTCTAGTCTTGGGGTGTGTCCAAGCACAGCAATGGGTGCAAACAGTGGTAGCTGGGGTAATCAGAGAAGGAACATCAGGTATTTTGCCATATGAACTATGGGAAATAATTGTAAAAAATGTTACTAAATTTGAAAAACAATACCAGTTATAGTGGAAACTAGTCAATGTCACTTATGAGCCACACAGTGAAAACATTACAGCCTATGTTCTAACTATACAAAATGTTGCTGTTGAGCTAGGAGTGGCAAGAACAATGACACAATTTTCTTCAGAAGGCAATAGCAGCTTTATTGAGGCAAGCATACCTTTTTATAGTGTGTTTTGCAGTCTAGAGACGGATTGGCTAACCAAGAATACAGTAAGCTTATACGCGCAGGAGGACCAACACCCCTTGGTAAACATTCTAGCATAAACATCACATATTTTCATGCTGTGGCACTTATACAAACACCAGGTGCTAGATTTGTTTAAATTCTTTTCTCATGCTTTTCCCAGGACCTGCCTGGGAAAAGCTGAAACTGCTTCTTCCTGATCACTGCCTGGGTGCACAAGTCCCCCTTTTTAGTTAAAAAAAGAAGGAGTTTCTGTAGTCCTCTGCAGGGCCCCTTGCAGAAGGAGAACAAACACAGCTCAGGAGGTTTGAGGACATCTTAGAGTGATCAGGGAGATTCCCAAGTCATGTTGTTCTTTGCAGCAAGAAATTAACTAATAGTTTAAAAATCTATTACTAATTCTAATACAGTAACAAGGCATCGTTAATTTGCTCAAAGAAACTGGCAGTCTAACTTGTCAACAGCTGACTTTCAGAACAAAAGGAGATGAATGTTCATTCCCTACTCTTAGAGGCACCATCTGATTGGTGATCGGTATCTTGATCATCATTTGAAGATTGTGCATAGGCCATGTTCTGTCTCTGGTGTCGCAGGTCAAGGCAGACACATCTTGCAGGTATCCATCACACCCCAGTATCTGTGGAAATGCATGCATACCCACAGCTCCCAACAATAAGCTCATGTGGTCATGTATGCAAACCTTCGCTCGAGGCAGGCATGTCTCGTCTGAAGCCTGTAATGAGGTAAAGTAATTTACAATGACAAGGTTGTTTGGTGGCACTACATCATATATAGAGCTTTTTCCAATTGACTGTGTGGGGTTTTTGCAGGCATTCCCCTTTCCTGTTTGTCCAAAACACACTTTAGAGTACCATGAGTGTGTTCAACAATGGCTTGACTTGTTGGAGAATGTGTAATGCCAAAGTTATGTGACTCCCCACAAGTGCAAAAACTGCCGCGTCTTTTGTCAGACATAAGCAGGGCCAATATCAGTTTTCACAGCAGAAGGTATGCTCAAAATCACAAAAGCCATCCTCCAATGGGCAATCACATCATGACCTTTATCTCCTGTATGAGCAGATGCCCACATGGCAGAAGAGAAGGTGTCAATAGACAAGTGCACGTATTTAAGTCTGCCAAATTTGGCAATGTGAGTAACATCTGTTTGCCAAAGCTGCCGGGCCTTCAGGCCTCTGAGGTTCACCCCTGTTGGTAAAGGTGCAGCGAGTCCATGACAGTCAGCACAAGAACTGACAGTATCACGAGTCCCAGTTACCGTTAACTAAAATTGCTTTTGCAGAGTATGTGCAACCTGATGGAAAAAGTCATGCGACGCTTTAGCTTGTGCAATCTTGTCAGGCTGAGGTGCTACACACACAGGGTTAGCTAACCTATCAGCCCTGGCATTACCCTCTGCTAGGAAACCTGGCAAATTTGTGTGGCTCTGTATGGACAGAATGTAATACGAATGAACTCACAGAATCACAGAATCACTAGTTTGGAAGACCTTCCAAATCACTGAGTCCAACCCATGCCTTAACACCCCAACCAGACCATGGTACCAAGTGCAACATCTTTTTTTAAACACATCCAGTGATGGTGATTCCACCACCTCCCTGGGCAGACCATTCCAATACTTGATCACTCTTTCTGTGGAAAAACTTTTTTCTAATATCCAACCTATATTTCCCTTGGCACAGCCTGAGACTGTGTCCTCTCGTTCTGTTAGTTGCTGTCTGGTTAAAGAGACCAACCCGCATCTGACTACACTCACCTTTCAGGTAGTTGTAGAGGGTGATAAGGTCACCCCTGGGTCTCCTTTTCTCCAGGCTAAACAACCCCATCTCCCTCAGTTGTTCCTCATGAGGCTTATGTTCCAAGCCCCTCACCAGCCTCATTGCCCTCCTCTGGACATGCTCAAGCGACTCAATGTCCTTCCTAAACTGAGGGGCCCAGAACTGGACACAGTATTCAAGGTGAGGCCTCACCAGTGCCGAGTACAGAGGAAGAATGACTTCCCTGGTCCTCCTGGCCACACTATTCCTGATATAGGCCAGGATGCCTCTGGCCTTCTTGGCCACCAGGGCACACTGCTGGCTCATGTTCAGCTGGCTGTCAACCAGTACCCCCAGGTCCCTTTCCACCTGGGCACTGTTCAGCCACACTGACCCCAGCCTATAATGTTGTAAGGGGTTGTGGCCAAAATGCAGGACCCAGCACTTGGACATATTGAACTTCATCTTACTGGACTCTGCCCATCCATCCAACCATTCCAAGTCTCTCTGCAGAGCCCTCCTACCTTCCAACAGATCGACACATGATCCCAGCTTAGTGTCATCTGCAAATTTACTAATGAAAGACTCAATACCCTCATCCATGTCATCAATAAAAATACTGAACATAACAGGCCCCAGCACAGACCCCTGGGGGACACCACTGGTGACTGGCTGCCAGCTGGATGCAGCACTGTTTACCACCACTCTCTGGGCCCGACCATCCAGCCAGTTCTTAACCCAGCAGAGAGTGCTCCTGTCCAAGCCACGGGCTGCCAGCTTTTCCAGGAGTATGCTGTGGGAGACAGTGTCAAAGGCCTTGCTGAAGTCCAGGCACACAACATCCACAGCCTTTCCTGCATCCACCAGGTGGGTCACTTAATCATAAAAGGAGTCCAGGTTGGCCAAACAATCCTAAATCCATGTTGGCTGGGTCTGATACCCTGATCATCCTGTAAGTGCTGTGTGATGACACTCAGTATAAACTGTTCCATCACCTTACCAGGTACTGAGGTCAGGCTGACTGGTCTATAATTACTGGGATCCTCCTTCCCACCCTTTTTGTGAATGAGTGTCACATTGGCCAGCTTCCAGTTATCTGGAATCTCACCAGTAAGCCAGGACTGTTGGTAAATGATGGAGACCGACTTCACAAGCTCATCTGCTAGCTCCCTCATCACCCTGGGATGGATCCCATCTGGTCCAATAGATTTATGAATATCCAAGCATCTCAGAAGTTCTCTGACTGCCTCCTCCTGGATAACAGGGGGACCATTCTGATCCCTGACACCATCTACCAACCCAAGAGGACAGTTGTCCTGGCGGCAAGTTGTTTTCCCCACTAAAGACTGAGGCAAAGAAGGCGTTAAACACTTCCACCTTCTCCTCATCTGCAGATACTAAGTTCCCTCTCTCACCCAATAAAGAACAAAGGTTGGTCTTTGTTGCTGTTCGACAAGAAATGAACACACATGCACGACAACTCTCTTCACAGAGAAGGGAGGAAAAAGAGGAAGTTTATTGTGTGACCTCAATATATATATCTTCTTGAAGGTGACTCAGGATTGGAGAATAGAGTACAACCTCTCTAATCCCCACACGTCAAACCAACAGTCCATCAAGTCTCGCTTCTTCTAGAGAGGAATGCAAAACAATTGTTGTTTACTAGAACATGCATGAGAACTCCATTACAAAAAATGCAAACATCAGAAGGCTAAGAAAAAACATGCACAAATCAGGGCCACATGTCACCCTTTTTCCATTTAAAGAAGAAAAATAAAAAATAAAAATGAACAATGTTAAAAGAGAAATGTACAATATTCAATGTCCATTTGTGGAGGCATCATCAGAGTGATCACTCGCGTCGTCTGCATCTGAGCCATCACTTGATGATCCATCCACTTGATGATTTTCAGTTTGGTCACGGTTTCCATGTTGCCCATTGGCCAGATTCTGTCTCTGCAGTCGCAGGTCAGGACGAACACACCTCGAAGGTACCCAGCACACTCCAGTATCTGTGGATACACACGCGAACCCTCGCTCCGAAGTGATAAGGTCATAGGGACCTTCCCACTGTTTGGTGACCAAATTTCACACACGAACCTTCGCTCGAGGCTGAGGTGTCTCGTCCGAAGCCTGCAACGAGAGATGATGATTCAAAATTACAGGGTTATTCGAGTTTTGGGGCACAGTAAGATGATTGATGGTGTACAAAGCCGTTGCCAACCGACTCTGCAGGGTGTCACCCTGCATTCCCCATTTTTGTTTTTTAAGAACCTGCTTCAGAGTACCATGAGGGCGTTCTTCAATGGCTTGACCAGTTGGAGAATGAGGGATACCAAACTTGTGTGACACACCCCATGCTTGTAGGAACTGCCGCACCTGCTGCGATGCATAAGCAGGACCACTGTCGGTTTTCACAGCAAAAGTTATGCATAGAAGAGCAAAGGCCTGCTTCCAGTGGGCAAGGACATTGCAGGCCTTATCTCCAGTGTGAGAAGAGGCCCACATGGCAGAGGAGAATGTGTCCACCGTGACATGCACATACTTGAGGCGGCCGAACTCAGCAATCTGGGTGACATCAGTCTGCCAAAGCTCCAAAGCCCTAAGGCCTCTGGGGTTCACTCCAGCCAGCAAAGGCACAGTCAGCGCGTGACAGTCATCACATCACTCGACAACGTCATGAGCCTCAGTAGGCATCAGCTGAAACTGCTTCTGTAAGGTATGTGCTTTCTGATGGAAAAACCCATGTGATGCCTTGGCCTGCGCGAGCGTGTCAGGCTGAGGTGCTACCCATGCTGGGTTAGCCAACTTGTCAGCCCTCACATCACCAATTCTGCTACAAACCCATGCAAATCAGTGTGACTCCTCACATGCAGGACGTCGTATGGATGAACCCGGTCCTGATTGGCACACCCCAAGGTCTTCAGTAGATGAAACAAGGCAGGATTACTGACCTCCTTCAAAACTGGATAACCCAATCTCTGTGCGATGTCAGACACATAGGCCGAATCCGTGACCAAATTAAAAGGTTCCTGGGAAAATTTCTCAAATGCAATGATAGCAGCCCTCAATTCAACTAGCTGGGCTGACCCGTCCTCATGAACTTCCAGAACCTGCCACTCAGATCCATCCCTCCAGGTAACAATGGCCTTTCCTGTTTTCCCCGAACCATCAGTAAAGGCGGTGGGTCCTTGCACTGGTTCCTGGCTATTTTGAGGCCGCAAAGAGATTTCTGTGAATTTTGCTACCTGTAGTAGCTTGTTCTGGGCAGATGATAAGTGATCTACCCTGAAAAGTTTTCCAAAGCACTTTGCAGGGACACATTGTTTGCAAGGCTCCAGTCAAAATCCTCCCACTGTATCGGGAGTACTATCTTTGTGGGATCCGCACCCATTAATTGCAGACACCGTTGCTGGCATTTGATTATCAAACGAGCAATTAGCTCAAGCATTGCAGTTGCCGTCTTCTGCAGCTGATGGGGCAGGAAGACCCATTCCAAGATGTGCAAGGGATCAGACCATTTGTCACTCCACTGGGCAATGATGCCTGTGGGATTGGAATCTGGAGTGGTAATTGTTCTGGTTTAAGGCAAGTTTGGGAAGAAACTCACAAAGGGGCCCCTTCAGAGATCAAACCCCCACTGCCCCTCCCCATCCCCACCGGTTTGGGAAGGACTCCTTAGAGAGAAGTGGAAAGAAACCTGTTTATTTAACAGACAGAGCACCCCCCAACACACAAGATGAACAATCACCGTTCTGATGTGATAACAAATTCAGACAGTCTCTCTTTGGGGAGTGGTCACTCTGTTGTTGATCTCTCCGGTGCTGGGCAGAATGCTGCAGGCCACAGAGTGCAGACTCTCAGTGTTTCCCAGGTCCCAGTCCGGAGCAGGCTTGAATGAGTCCACGAAAGGAGAGAGGGAAAGAAATACAGTCCGGAGGAATCTTGGACTGTCTAGCTAAACTAACTAAAGAGCTAAGCAGAAGCAAGAGCAAGCAAGCAAAGCGGCAAGCAGCAGAAAAAGCAGCAGTAAAAAGCAGCACACTGTGTCTGTGTCACTCCGACTATTATCCGCATGCTGATAACAAAACCAAAACTTCCCCGAGCCAGTCTTGAAGAACATCTCCAGCCCAAACAGAACAGACGATTGGGGATACAAACCTCACAACGTCACCCCAGGACACAGTGATATCCATGGCAGGATCAATGAGATGAACTTAACAAGTGGAAACAGCTTGCTGAACATCCTCCAGAACCGGACGTGCCTTAGGGCTCAGTGTTCGAGGTGACTTTAAATCAGAGTCTCCCTTCAATAAACCAAACAAAGAAAACAATTGTGCATAGGTCAGTCCCAAATACGGACATAACCAGGCGATGACACCTACCAACTTTTGGGCATCATTCAGTGTCTTCACCGAATGCACAAATTGCACCTCCTCGTGTCGGATTGTTCGTTCCAGAATTTTGACGCCCAAACACTTCCAAGGAGGCTGTTGTTGAACTTTTCTGGAGTCACCTGCAGCCCATTTGAATACAAGGCATCGAGCAACTGAGGCTGTATCCTCAGCAGCTCATCCTGGGTGGACACAGCCACCAAAATGTCATCCATATAATGATACAGACGGGCATCAGGAAACTGCTTGCGAACTCCAGACAAGGCATGGGCCACATACCATTGGCATATGGCCGGACTGTTCTGCATGCCCTGGGGCAAAACTTGCCATTGATATCTCTGTGCAGGCTCAGCATTGTTAATTGCTGGCACCGAGAAGGCAAATTTTGGTCTGTCATTGGGATGCAAAGGAATTGTAAAAAAACAATCCTTCAAATCCACAATGAGGATTGGCCAATCTGTGGGAAGCATGGTAGGCGATGGCATGCCCGCCTGTAACGTTCCCATGCTTTCCATCACAGCATTGACCTTTCGGAGGTCTTGTAACAATCTCCATTTCCCAGATTTCTTCTTGATGCAGAAGACAGGAATGTTCCAGGGACTGGTAGAAGGCTCCAGATGACCCTGGTCCAACTGTTCCTGCACCAGGTCTTGAAGGGCGACTAATTTGTCATGAGCGAGGGGACACTGATTTTCCCAGACAGGTTTGTCCACCAGCCACCGTAAAGGAGGCGTAGGACACTCTGTGCCCTTCATCGCAGTGGCCTCCATCAAAAATCCGTCCCAATGTGCACCCCCCATGCAGACAGAACATCCCTCCCCCAGAGGTTAACAAGACGTGTAGTGACATGAGGCCGAACCATGGCCGTCTGTCCCTCTGGGTTAGTGATCTTCACGGGCAGCTGGCTCATGTAGCATTGCATCGTCCCTCCCAATCTCATGATAGGTGTTTGCACCGACTCCAAAGGCCACTCGGGAGGCCAGGTAGCAAGGGAAAGAATCGTATTGTCCGCACCAGTGTCCAAAAGCCCATGGAGAGGGATGTCTGGAGACGCCACACCAGGAATGGAAAGGGTGCACACCTTCTCAGGACGGTCCACAGTCAGGACAATGGTCCAGTGAACCTGAGGTGGCCCAGTGGATCCAAAACCGCCTTCTCCTCAGACCCGGTCAACTGCCCTAGGAACAGAATACTTAAAAGGCACAAGTTGAGCAATCTTTGTTCCTTTTGGGATTGTGACAGGAGGGGTGGGGGTAGACACCATCGCACAAATCTGTCCCGTAAAATCCGCATCAATTAGCCCCATGTGCACAGTGATGCCCTGAATGGTGGCACTAGATCTCCACATAAGTAGACCACTCATGCCTTCACCCAAGGGACCAACGTCATCCAGGGGGAACTTGCGTATTTTTTCAGAGTCTATGACAACTGTTGCTGCTGTGCTGACATCAACACCTGCTGATCTGCGGGTGCTGGCTGTAAGCTGGCTAAGCAGACCTCCATCGGCTCCTGGGTCTGGAGAGAAACTTGTGTCTGAGCATGACTCCCCTTCGCGCTCTGCTTCCTGTTTCCTGACCCCTGCAAAACCTTGCTGTTAACATGAACAATCACCTTACATACATTGGAGGTATGGTTTGGCCTGTCACAATGACCACAGTAACACAAGAGAGGTGTGACCTTCTGCCCCTTCTTTTTCTGTTTCTTATTGGTCCTAGAATTCCCATGCCACAAATATCCACCCTGCGGTGCTGTCCAAACTGGTCACACAGCAGTTGCCAAGGTAGTCGCAATATGGCCAAAGGTACCCACCCTCACACAGGCTTCTACCATGTCAGAGACAGAAGGATCACCAGGAAGAGTCTCTATGATCCTCCTACAATCAGCATTACAATTGCTTCTCACCAGGTATCCAAGCAAGAGCTTCCTTGCTTCCTGATCCCCCACTTGCCTCTCCACAGAGGCAGTCAAGCGCCTTGCAAATTGTAGGAAGGGCTCGTCAACTCCCTGGATTACAGTCGCAAATGCCTCTTTCGGACCAGCCAATTCCATGGTCTGAACCAACGCTGCCATGCCTGTTTCCTTGCACTGCTCAAGCACAAGGGGATCAAAACCAGCCTGTCCATTAGGAGAAGCGTAATTGCCTAGACCCAACAGCACATCAGTGCCAATCACACGTCTAGGATGCTGTTGACCCAGTGTAGCATTCCGCCGCACTTCTCTGGCTGCCAATTGAGTCCATTTGGACTCAAAAAGGTCATATATTACAGGGTTGAAAAGAATGCAAGCCAAGCTATGGATGTCGTGAGGCAGCAGCACATCCGCAGCAAGCAAATGAAGTATCTGCATAGCTTCAGAAGACCCCAGACCATATTTTCCAACCTTATCACGGAGGTCCAGCAAAGCTGGCCAAGATAAGGGTTGATAGGTGTTATTCATAACACCTCTAAGCACAGGGAAAGCCTGATAACCCCCTGGTAGGGCTGCAGCACCCGCTGATTCACATCCTGTGGACTGTACTTGGACAGAGGCAGATGCCCGAGTGAGAGTCAGCATGACCTCGCCCGATGCAGCGCCCCCTGCAACATCAGCAGGGCCAGAGGAACCATGTCCGCGTTCCTGGGAGCAACGTGCAGAAGCACCTTCAACCATCTCCTCCGCCTTTAACTTCTCGCCAGAACCGTCCGTTCTCCCTCGGACGGACGGTCACCTGACACGGAGGAAGCATCTACAACGCCGGTAACTAAGGCCCTCGGCCCCGGGGGACCACAGGTCTTCCGCCAACCGCGTCCCCATCCGCACCAAAAGTGAACCCCGCATCTGCTGCAGTCCTGGCGCCTGCGGGAGACTGGGACCGCAGACCGAATCAGCCTCCGCCGTGGCCACAGCGCTCCCAGCAGAGCCTGTGCTCGGTGCAGAGCGGAGCGGGGCCGCCCCGGGTCCACTTCCCCCAGGCGAGGGGGGGGAGAATGGGACGCAGAGAGACATGCTGCTGCTGGATTCGTTTCAGCACTCCGCGCGTCAGCTGCGCATGCGCTACCATCCGCCGTGCCCGGCGGGGACAGTGCAGGGGGAAGGGGGTCCGGGACCGCCCCCAGAAGGGTTCCACCCTTCACAGGGTACCCGACCGCAGGCACCGCTCATCCCGAGCAGAGCGGGGCGGGCCGACCCCCATTCCTGACTGGGCTGGACAGAAGATCGATCAGAGCCCCTCCCTCGGTGGCTCCCGCTGCCTGCGCATGCCCAACAGACTGCCTAGAAGTGTACGCCCCCGCCACCACCTCCTCACCACGAGATTGGCGGCAGCGGCGGGCCGGGCTCCTCTCTCGTCGCTCTCAGGGGATACATCGTGGAGTTACCACAGTGAGGACACAGCGTGGTCACAAAATCAGATGCAATCAGGGCCGGAGGCCGAGCCAGGGCCTTCCTACTGCTTCCCAGCAACGGGAAGGCACAGAGGGAAGACGGTTCCCCCTCGCACTGCCACTGTGGTGCAGGGGGGGGCGAGACCGGCGGAGCCGATCTCTCGGGGCCGTCAGGAGCCCGCGGGGCTCCGCCCATCAGCACAACTGCACGGGGGGTGGGCGATGATCCTGCCTCACAGAGATAGTCTAGATCCCACTTCCCCCCCTCATCCCCATCTGAGACAGAGATCTCCTTGGGAACTCTGCAAAGCCATGGAGCTCCGAGAGGAACCAGAGGAGTACACTTCCAAAGCCAGGTTCACTGCTTGCCAGTGTTCCAATAGCCTCTCCATGTCCACACTATAGTCAATAGAGAGCTTCCATGAGACGGTCTCCAACTAGAGACCAAGCATCTCTAGAGAATACCTGTTCATGCTCCTAAAAGAATCTGTTCTTTCTAGCCAGCAGGAACAAGCTTTTAAAGTTACTCTGGGAGACAGGGACATGATTTCAGTCTAAAATCCCTGCCCAGAGCTTCAGGACTTGCGATTCTTTCGCAAAGAGCACAGAGGTCTGTCTCCATTGCTACAACACGAATACACACAACAGCTGCCCCGATGAGGAAAGGGAGGGAAGAAACTGAGACAATCTCACCCACGGCTGTCCTTCACTCGGCGGTCACCAGATGTCGCTGTCTTACCCTTCCTTTTACCATTAATATATTTGTAAAAACATTTTTTATTGTCCTTTACAGAAGTCATCATTTTAAGTTCAAACTGAGCATTGGCCTCCCTAATTTTTTTTTCCTACATGCCATAGCAGCCCCCTTAAATACTTCCTGAGAAACCTGACCCTCCTTCCAAAGATGATACATCCTTTTTTTATTCCTAAGTTACTCCAAAACCTCCTTGCCCATCCAAGCTGGGTGTTTGCCTCATAGACTTGTCTTTCAGCACACCGGGACTGCCTGCTCCTGTGCCCTCAAAATCTCTGTTTTGTAGCACGCCCACTTTTCCTACACGCCTTTGTTTTTAAGGGCTGCTTCCCAAGGAACTCTCTGAATAAGTCTCCTAAATAGGCGAAAGTCTTTGCTCCGGAAGTCCAATGTAAAAATCTTATTGATGTTCCTCCTGATTTCACCAAATATCAAGAACTCTATAATTTCATGATCACTGTGCCCCAAGTGGCCTCCAACCACCACATCTCCCACCAGCCCATCTCTATTTGCAATCAACAGATCGAATATAGTCCCACCCCTGGTGGGCTCACTCACCAGCTGCGACAAAAAGTTGTCCTCCATACCCTCTAAAAATTTCCAGGACTAACTTTTTTCTGCTGTATTAAGTTCCCAGCAGATGTCTGGCAGGTTAAAGTCGCCTACAAGAACAAGGGCTGATGATCCTGAAACCTTCTCCAACTGCTTATAGAACAAGTTGTCCATCTCTTCTTCCTGGGTGGGTGGACAATAGCAGACTCCCAGTAGGTTGCCAGCCTTGTTAGCCTTCCCCTTAATTCTTACCCATAGGCATTCAACTTCATCATCATTGGTTTCAATACTTGTGGCGTCAAAAGCCTCCCTAATATAAAGAGCCACCCCTCCACCTCTTCTCCCTTTCCTGTCTTTTCTGAATAGCTTGTAGCCATCCAGTGCAGTGCTCCAGTTATGTGAGTTGTCCCACCACGTTTCCATGATGGCAACTACATCATAGCTCTACTGCTGTACCATGGCCTTCAGTTCCTCTTGTTTGTTACCCATGCTGTGTGCATTGGTATACATGCACCATAGCTGGGCTGCTGATTTCACCCCTAACTCAGGCTTACCACCCTTGGGCTTGCTTCCAGACAGCCCAGCTGTATCCCCTTCCCCCTTCAAACCTAGTTTAAAGCCCTCTCAACAAGGTCTGCCAGTTTATGAGTTAAAAACCTTCTGCCCTTAACAGAGAGATAGATCCCATCTGGTTCCATTAGGGCAGGTGCCATAAAAGTTGCCCCATGATCAAAGAATCCGAAATTTTGCCGATGACACCAACCCTTGAGCCACTTGTTAATAATGTGAGCTCTCCTATTCCTTTCACTGTTTATCTCAGCCACCAAAGGGACTGAGGAAAAGATTACCTGTGTCCCTGTCCTATTGACCACTTGACCCAGTGCCCTAAAGTCTCTTTTAATTGCCCTAATGTCAGAGTCTGGAATTATGAGAAATATTTCTTTGCATGTTTAAGAGATTTAAGATCTCTGACAAACAGAGTTTTTAACCTTTGCTCATGGAAAAAGGGCTTTTAGGCTCTGGAATGAAGCAGAGTTTTCAAGAATGTGTATTAGATAGTAGAATAGTGTGTAGTTTAATCACAGGGTGAGAATTTTAGATATACGGGGTTTTAGGATGGTAAGCAAGTGAAGACAAGATGGAGAAGTCCACGTGGCTTCTGGGCTTCCTCCTTCTTCCTCATCTGCCTCCATGTTCTGCAGTGAGGTGGCACATTATAGTTGGCTTAGAATAGAGTCTAACTTTCTAACATGGATAATAGTTACTGGAGAAGTATTATAAATACTGATTACGTGGATTGTAGTATAAATATCCACGCCACCCTGAAGGCGGGAGTATTTGGAATTTAGTTTTTGGCATTTGGTATTGAGTATTTGGGATTTGGAATTTGGTATTCGGGGGGATCGGGGTTTTGTGCCTTGAACTGACCTGCAATGAAGAGTTCTGCTGGTCAGGAACAGAATGTAATGATAAGAAATAATAAACTATGAAGAAAACATAAGAAGAGATGACTCGCGGCCTTTCCTTTTCAAGATCTCTGGCTAGGGAAAACAAAACTTTACATTCTCGGGCACAGAAGAACAGCCGATCGGCAGAGACACACAAAAATATATTTTATGAACCCAAGACCCTAACACTACTCTTTTGGATCTCATCACTGCCAGCCTGGAGTATCAGCAGTGGGTAATAATCAGAGGGCTGAATCAGCCCAGGGAGTCTCTCAGTGATATCGCGTACCCGGGCCTCAGGGAGGCAGCACACCTCCCTGTGGGATGGGTCCAGTCGACATATGGGGCCCTCTGTTCCCCTCAGAAGGGAGTCACCCACTACAGTTTGTGGAAAGGCTTTGCCTATGTTAAGGAGACATAAGAGGCTTCTCTCACAGGATCCCCTGTTCTGTTATGCCAATGTACCACTGTTCTGCTCCCTCAGTCGGCCTCATTAATCCCCTCTCCGTCCCTGTGTCCCTTCTGTCACTCCCTCCCAATTTCCCCATTGGCTTCCATACCCCAATCCCACCTTTGTAGCCCCATGCCCCCTGACAATTGGTCCCTGATGCTCTCCCAGCCCCTAGCACCCATATACATGAACCTGGACCCTTCCCATCAGCCTTGCCTTTGACCCTGGACTGTCTGCATGCGTGACTGGAATAAACATCTCTGTGGAACCCATACAAAGGCCCTTCCTGCCTCTCTTTACCATCACCATATTAATAGCTATCCCGGCCGCAACAAATGGAACTCTGAACTTGGACATGTACTCCTTGAAAGCGTCTCCAGCAGGCTTTCACTGCTGGAATTCAAGTCGCTCTCAGAGCAGCCACCCCCTTAAAGAAACCTCTTTACCCAAGCAGTCAGCCGGCACCCCTTCCAGACTGAAGGACTGCTTGAAACCAGATTAACAACCCCAAGACTTTTTGTTGATCCCAGTTGTTAAAAATGAGGAGCTTGACTCAGCCAATATATCAAACAGTAATTCAATTTATTAATTAATATGGTAAAATATAAGCAAAGCAGCGCTGGGTGTAGAAGTGGGATCTCTCGCTCCAACTGCACACCGAATGCTGAGGCCTGCTGGTATTTATATCTGTAGGCTTTCTCAGCAGTTTCTAATTACAGTGTTTGCGTCACAATTCTATACTTCATTGTGATCCATTCCTCTTAGGATGTATACTTCAGGATGTAAACCAATGATAGTGATAGCTGGTTTCTTCACAATTTCTATACTCCATTGTGATCCATTTTTGTACACTGGTTATTTAAGCATTTTTCTTATGTTTCACGGGACTCAGTTATATCCAATGAATTTTTGGAGAAAGTTTGGAGAATATTATCAAAGAGGATATCTAAGAGGGAATTTTTTTTTTTATTTGGTATGATTTCTACATGCGTTCCAGAGCTTGTGAAATGCTCAGCAAATGCTAAACTCCAGTTGGAACCATGTTCCCCTCTTCGTGCCCCTGCACCCCCTCCCCTGTCACAGGAAAAGTCTCCTGTTCTCCAAGTTTTCCTGTCCTTACCCTTGCTGCACAAGATAACTCCCACCATACGGTTGCGGCCACGTGGCCACCCACATGTGCTCTAGATGGCGGAGACTGCGTGGCTAGGGCCACGGGGTCCCCCTTTCTGCCCCTGCCCGCGCACGGTACCGTGCTAGGTCCTTCCCCTCCTACCCTGGACCCTGCCTGCCCTTTGCTTCCCACGGCCCCAGTCCCAGGAGTGAGGGTGGTGGAGTCGGAAGAGTTCCCCCTAGCTGGCAAACTACAGCTGCAGTAGTTAATTTCAACCAAAAGGAAAGTAATCCCACATGGGAGCTCGCTGCAAACGCAGAGTTTCGGGAGCTTTGCCGACCCAGCGAGAGCGGCGGGCAAGGGAGCGGGCGTGTTCACCTTGGCTGCCAGGGCAACGCGAGACGCAGCGCGAGTGGTGGGCGCCGTCACCCTCCGTGCCAAACAGCTGCCACCGTGGAAAACCAGCGGCCGCCCCGCCGCCGCCCGGGCCGGGGCCGCCCCGGGGCGGCCCCCAGCAACGTTGCCGGCTCCCAGCTGAACAGAGAAACGGGAGCCAGGGGCAGCGGTCTGACCTCACAGGTGCCGTATAGTGCACGGCAGCAGCGACAGCGCTCCGCCGCAGCCTGCTAGCTGCCCCGCCAGCACCTGCACGCTGCCATGTCTGCGCTGTCACAGCCCCACCAGCACATGCAGCAGCAGCAGCAGCAGAACCGCAGCCGCAGCTGACTGCATCCTAGCCAGCCACACGTCCAGCAGCAGCACAGCCACAAACACAAATTCACTGACAAAAGTAACAAAGTAATTGCCACAAAAGTTTCAGGGACAGTCAAATGGTTTAATGTGAAAAACAGAAATGGTTTTATCACCCCGAATGATACCAAGGAAGATGTGTTTATCCATCAGACTGCTATAAAGAACAACCCCAGGAAATACCTCCCCAGCATAGGAGATGGAGAGACTGTACAATTTGATATTGTACAAGGTAAAAAGGGCCCCTAAGCAGCTAATGTCACAGGAACTGGTGGAATTCCTGTACAGGGAAGCAAACATGCACCAAACCACAATTATCCAAGATATTATCCACGCTATAAAGGTCCTCCACGCCACTACCAAGGAAATGTAGCCCAAAGCCAGCAGCCATCAAGCCTCAGCAGCAGCCTAGAAGCAAGGACAACACAGAACACCAACCAACCATCCTGCAACCAGAAGCTCACCCCTGTGATGGCAGAACCTCCCAAATGGATAAGTCACACCCCTTTGGGTGCCCTCCCCCAATACCTATTGCCTCCTTGCCTCCCTCCCACCTCTCCCTTTTCCCCTCCACTAGATAAGTAAAAATCCTTTTGTGATTTCCCCAAATCCTATTACCCCTTCTTTATGCTCCCCCAAATCCCTACCTCCCTTTCCCCTCCTTTATGTTCCCCCAAATCGCTACCTCCCTTTCCCCTCCATGGTCTCCCTCCCGCAGCCACACTTCTCCACACCTTTACTATCCCTTTTCCCAGAGTTCCTTCTGAATACAAGAGGGGGGATGAAACAAGGGAGGGAAAGAAGGGAAAAACCCCTAAAGTAACAACTTTTTCTTAAAAATTAACAACCTCTATTTAAAGTTCCAAAAGGCACAGCACCCCCACACTACCTCATACAGACACAATCACAGCCGATCACACTGCTAACAGACAGCAGAGAACCAGCATCTGCTGAGGAAACCCTCTCCTGACTCTGTTTCCTGATAAGCTGTGCCATGAAAACCCTGCTTCCCTCCTGCCAGCTCGAAGACACTCCAGAAAATCTGTTCAGACATTGAGAACTCAAGAAAAAGCTTGCATTTCGAAAAATTGTCATATGGGTGGTTTTGATTGTTCTTGTCATTTTGTGTTCATTCAGTTGCCTCAAATGTTCAATTTTAAAGTCCTTGAGAAAAGTCTTCTTAACAAATACAGAAATGGGGAGTTGTGGAGAGGCTTTGCCTATGTTAGACATAAGAGGCTTTTCTCACAGGATCCCCTGTTCTGTTATGCCAATGTACCACTGTTCTGCTCCCTCAGTCAGCCCCATTAATCTCCTCTCCATCCCTGTGTCCCTCTGTCACTCCCTCCCAATTTCCCCATTGGCTCCCATACCCCAATCCCACCTTTGTAGCCCCATGCCCCCTGACAATTGGTCCCTGATGCTCTCCCAGCCCCTAGCACCCATATACATGAACCTGGACCCTTCCCATCAGCCTTGCCTTTGACCCTGGACTGTCTGCATGCGTGACTGGAATAAACATCTCTGTGGAACCCATACAAAGGCCCTTCCTGCCTCTCTTTACCATCACCATATTAATAGTTATCCCAGCCACAACAAGAATTACCCTTCTTTTCTTTTGGATGTTAGAGGTGGTGATCTGTCTTACAGATGAATTGTAATTAGGAGGCTCACTCAGGTCTGAATTGCACACCACAGGGTTTTCAACAGCTGAAACAAAGCTGCAGTCTTGACTTCCTTTAGGAGAGAGCAATACAAACGCTGAGTTATGTCTGCAACATAAGCAGAATCAGTGACCAAATTCAGAGGTACCTGAGAAAATCTTTTGAATGCCATGGCTACAGCCTTCAATTCAACCATTTGAGGTGAGCCTGACTCATGGCCTTCCAGCACTTGCCAGCCAGACTCATCCTCCCAGGTAATGATGGTTTGTCCTGTTTTGCCTGACCTGTCAGTGAAGACGGTGGGGCCTTGCACCAGCACCCGACTATTCTAGGGTCGCAACCACAGCTTGGTTGGTTTTGCCATTTGCAATAGCTTATGGCTGGGCAGATGATAGGCAATCTGCCCTGAAAAGTTTTGCAGTGCACTTTGCAAAGGAGCACTATTAATAAAGCTCCATTCAAAGGATTCCAGCTCTATAGGAAGAATAATTTTCGCATAGTCAGCTGCCATCAATTGCAAACATCGCTGATGGCATTTGATTATCAAGAGAGCGAACAACTCAAATATGGTGGGTGCCATCTTTTTTGGCTGATGTGACAAAAAGACCCATTCCAGAATGTGCAAGGGATCAGACCATTTGTCACTCTATTGGCCAATGATACCTGTAGGATGTAAATCTGGAATGGTGATAAAAACAGTGATATCAATGGAAGGATCTACTCGATATACTGGGCGAGCAGAAAGAGCTTGCTGCACCTCCTCCAGCACTTGCTGTGCCTCAAGGGGTCAATCTCCGAGGTGAATTCAGATCAGAGTCCCCCTTTAGAACAATTGTGCTGTGGTCAGCCCTAAATAAGGATGTAACCAACCAATAACACCCAGCAATTTCTGGGCATTGTTCAGAGTCTTAATAGAATCCACGAATTGCACCTCTTGATGCTGAATGCTTTGATACAAAATTTTGACTCCCAAATACTTCCAAGAAGGGTGCTGCTGGACCTTTTACAGGGCCACTTGCAGTCCATAACAGTGCAAGGCAGCGAACAGCTGAGGCTGTATCCTCAGCAACTCATCCTGGGCAGGAGTCACCACCAGGATGTCGTCCATGTAACGATAACAATACTGAACCTCACTTTTATGACTTTGTTGCGTCCCCTCCCCAGGGGTTGAATTGAGCTCGCAAGCATCCACCTGGATTCCCTCTTCCACCGCTCCCCCAGTGACGACACCACTCCCAGGCATCCTCATGCATTCTAGCAATTCCCAGTCGCCTTTTTGCAAAGCTCAAAGTTTGCCTGCCTCACAGAAAGCACGGTGGTTCTTCGGTATGACAGTGACTGAGCAAGGAGGGAGTGTCCAGAGGCGGGTCCGGGGAGAGGCCAAGGGTCCGTCGCAGCGTCGGCTTTCTGACGCAGAGGCACGCTCCCGAAGGGGAGTCTGCTGTCTGTTGCCCCCAGTATCGGTGACGTCAGCATGGGGTGGATGCAGTGGAGGCGGCACATGGCAGACGGAGGAAGACGTGGCCATCGAAGGCACTGAAGTGGGGGGCCACCTGGAGGCAGCCAGGCAGTGGCCCCTCCCAGGGCGGACGGAGTGGACTGTGATGTCGAAGGCGAAGAAGGAGCCGTCACGGCCCCCGTGACTGCAGTTGGAGGCGCAGGCGGTCCACCCTGGGTGGGCGGCACCGCCCCCGCAGATGGACGCTGAGGGGTAGAAAAAGTCACGCCCCCTGCGGGTGCGGGGACGGCCGCCGCGGACCACGGCGGCCACGCAGCCGTCAGCGCCGTCTCTGCTGCCTGCCCCGCGGCTGCTGCCTGCCCCGCAGCAGCGGCCCACCCCCGTGCATCTCGGGCGATGGCTGCTCCCTGCTGTACGGCTGCCGCAGAGAAAAGCGGGGCATGAGCGGCCCCAGTAAGAGGAAGCGGAGGGGCTGAGGAAGCGACCTCTGCAGTGACGTCATCGGGTGATGGAGAGGTCCACTCTTGCGTAGGGAGTCCCTGACGCAGGCTTATAAAAAGAGCTCCCCAGGTGGTTGCCAATGGGATAGCCGTGGTGTCCCCTCTCTGAATTGCGTTCTTCAAATGATCTCCAAGCCTTTGCCAGGTGAGTGGGGAGAACACAGTCTCTGCGTCCACTGAGAAACCGTGACTCTGAGCCCAGGCTAATAAGGCACATAGGGCTTGGTCCAAGACAGGATTGTCCATGCTCGGCAAAACGGCTCTCCACGCCGAAAGCACGGATTCCTGTTCTGTAGAAAGTTGGCTTCCCATTTTAGCGACCTTTCCTCCTAGCAGGGACACCGGGGGGTTGGGGGGTGGGGGGGGTGCCAGTCTGAACGAGCCTGATAGGCTCTGAGCTTTTACACTCGCGGTCCAAACGAGACTGATCCTCTCAAAGGAGGGCGGGGAATTATAGTACCTCTCTCTGTGAGCAGAGGATGGCAGTCTGATGTGTAGATACTGTTGATATTCTCAACAGTGTCTAAGGGGTCCATAGTTTCCCAGATAGCTTTGACTCTGGCCGACGTTCAAAACGGCACGGGTTCCAAGCCCCGGTTTTCTACTGCACTCAAAGATGCAGTCCCGGTTTCCTGGGTTCTGCTGCAGCTAAATCTGCCAGCCCACCACGGGCTTTTGCCCCGGTTCAGATAGAGTTCGGAGACTCATCCCTACTTTCTGGCCACTGCGAAGGCCCAAATTTAATCAGGCGCAGTACACATCATGGTCACCAGATGTCGCTGTTGATTTAAGGAGGGAGCGGCGTTAACAACGACACGGACTCTTCAGAAGGCGATAGCAATATTTTATTGAATCGAGTACACTTTTATAGTGTGTTTCGCAGTCTAGAAACGGATTGGTTAAACGAGAATACAGTAAGCTTATAGGCGCAGGAGACCAACACCCCTTGGTAAACATCTTAACACAAACAGCACTGTATGTGTCCACATAGGAGAATAAGAATATAATCAATAAACAATTATAAATTAAGTATAATTAATATAGTAACTGTGTAATAATAGAATTAAGTGTGTATTCACCAAATAGATGAGATAAATGTATTAAGAATAGTGTGCTGTGTTTGTAAGCCTAAGACAAGGAAACCACAAGTCATATAAAACCCCTTAGGACTGTGACTTTAGATAAGTGACCAAAACAAGGGTGAATAACAAACTTGTAAACATGTAATGACAAACTTGCAAATGTATAAAAAAACCTCTGTAAAAATGACCATGGTGGACACTCACATGGAGGTGTTAACCCCTGCATGCTCCTGGCCTGGCCAATGATGGTGGGCTTTACTTTACAGTACCTTGATGTGGAGTATATTCCTTTGCATCAAGAGGATCAACAGCACATCGTTGGGATCCATGGAGTGGTGATATTTTATTTATTCTGTCTCTGTCACTCTTTCTGTCCCTCCATCTCTTTTCTATTTCTTTCTCTTCCTTTTCCTCTCTTTTTCTCTCTCTCTTTCTCTCATATTCACTATCAAATAAAGCCCATACTATTGACTTTGGCATATGGTCTCATTTGCACCTTAATTTGGGCAGAGGCATTTCTAACAACTGTGAAAAACAAGGTTCACTTTCCTGGTGAAATTTAAAAAGTTTAATTAAAGACAATAAGGACAAGACAATAAAGCAAAAAAGTTAGATACAGCCAGGTGTCTTGGCACTAAGCCAAGAACACACTCAGAACACGCTTCTTTAAATGCACCAACATGTTGCATATTCATAGACCCTCACGCATTATTTAAAAACATTCCTTTGAGATCTCCCCCCAACCTGTCCCTCTTCATTCTATTTTATTTCTCTTGATAGTTCCAGTCTCTTGCTGATTCTCTGATAACAGATGATCGATGAATTCCTTCCCTGGGTTTCTGGTGTCTGTCATGTCTTCTTCATCTAAACAGGATAATCCAAGAATTTGAAGAATTTCCTGATTATCTTTTTACCATTCTCCAAGACAGTTACAAAAGCTTTTTACATCACACTACTATTTCTTAGTTTTGCTAATAGCAGAAATAAAAGAAACTATATTAATACAGCGAAGTTTTTCAACATCATACATTGTCACGGTTTCAGTTCGAAAACACCAATTAGTGTAGAGATTTTGGTTTGCCAATTTAAAATTTCTCAATCAAGAGCAAAGCAGGCTTAAACTTGAAAGTAGTAAAACTTTATTAACTAACACTAAAAGGAAAACAAAGCAAGAGCCAAAATGAAGAACAAGAATCAGAATGAAACCTTCAGAACACTCCTCCTCCCTCCCCACACCTTCTTTCTTTCTCACTGTCACAATCCACTAGTACAAGCAGGGGTTGTGATGGCTCATTTTTGTGACCTTGGAGTGATAAAGACACACAGCAAAAGGGGACTTTCAGTTTAATCACAGCAGTGCACTTTTATTGAGTGTCAAAAATAATTATGCGACAGAAGAGAGAGAGATAAAGAAAAAAAAGAAAGAGCGTTATAGCTACCAATGGAGAGACAATGTCCTCGAGGCCTGCCCATGGATGTGTCTTCCTTCCATGGGGATGATGCCTTAGGTTTTAGTTATTAAATTTTTTAGACTCTGTGCTGTTTTGGTGGGTAGTTTTAGGTTTCATATTAAGTGCTACTAAGCTCTCTTCGTGGGGTAGATAGACAAAACAATTCCTTCTCTAGTTTGATAATAAGGACAACTTTCAGGCCCAAGAATGAAAACAATGGTGAAGTAAGAAGAAAATACAAGGAGGATGGAGCTTCACAACCTGAAGCTATGGTTGAGCAATTGATTCTAATATGCTAATGAACCAGAACTTTAAAAATGTGAGACCTTGTGACCCAAGTGTCCATTTTGTGACCACTTTGGGGTGCATCTTGGCAGTGATCCATCTGGACTCTTGTGTGGCCCGAGAGTACCCATTGAGACCTTTTAATAAATACCTACTTTATCCTTTGCCCTGTTTAGTCTCTGTTCCAGGTCAGCCTCCAGAAGGCATCAGTTTTTGGCACCCCAGAGGGGACGGTGAGGAATCTGGAAAACCCCCCTGGACCAAAGAAACACCCAGCTCATGACCCCCTGTGCCCCGGGACTGCGAGGGGACCCAGCTGAAGTCCAGAGGGCGTCAGAGTCCAAGAACCCTCGGGACTGGTACAGAGACACATAACTGGATAAGAAGGGTATTCTGTTTCAGCACCTAAGTTAAGTGTTAAGGGATCTGTGTAAAGACCCTGGGGGGAGGGGGGGGGGCAAGCAGAGTGGCTCCCGCTCTCCATCTCCACCGCTGGCAATAAGAAAAGTCGCCCTCTGAAAAGTGGGCTTAGATTTCAGTGGTAAATCTTGGCTTGGGGCCAGGGGTGGCACAGAGGGGTAGCTTCTGCGATGGGGCTCTGAAGCTCAGGAGTTCAAATCCTGTATCATGGTTGCAATTGCTTTCTCCTGCTCGCTCCCTTTCACTGATTGTTTTGATCTCCGCAGACTTTCTTACTCATACTGTTAAGATATGGGATGTGTATTCTCCTGTGAGTGTTCTAATAATATCCTCAGAGATTCTGCTTTAGGGTTAGTATTGAAAAACTGGGGAGACTTAACTGGTGGAGATTCTTTTTTTTCTAAACCCAAGCTGATAAGACTATCAGAAAAGATCTGGCCCATGTACGAACTAGAAAATGGTAAGATTTGGCCTGAATTTGGTAGTTTTGATAAGAGATTAATATCAAGTTTGATCTCTAGTATATGTAAGGAGAGATATCTGGATGCATTAGACTATGCCAGACTCTTTATGGTGTTAGCATGCCAACGAAGTCCAGCAGCTAACAAAAGGAGAGAACAAATCTTGGTATTAAAAGAGGGAAAAAGTTAAAAACGGCCGATATTGACCAGTGAGTGTAAAAGCAAGGAGGAGGTGGAGTTCGACCTCATTGCCCCTGATTTAAGAGCAGGGACAGCCCCGGCCATGCCCGTTTTGTGGCCAGGCCAGGACGCAGCACCGCTGCTGCCTGCTGCCTCCCCTGTCTCTTCCACCCCGCCCCCCGCCCCCCTCCGACAGCAAAAAGGGGGGTGGGGAGAGGCGAGGCTCAGCCCATGAAAGAGGAGCCGGGCGGGCCGTGGCAAGAGTAGGTGCTGCCTCCACTGCCATCACTGCCCGTCGTCGTCACAGAGAGAGGAAGGGCCGGGGGCAGGAGATAGCTGGTGTGTACAACCCACGGCACCGCCCTGGGAGGGGGAGCCGAGGGAAGGGGACGGCTGGTGTGTACAGTCTACGGCACCACCCCAGGAGGAGGGGTCAGGGGGAAGAACCTTTTGCCAAGAGGGCGGACAGGGGTCCTCCCATGGGGGGAGAGCTGACCTCTCTGCTCGCAGGCCTTCAAGTCTCCATAGCAACCCCGAATACAGTGAGGCTGATAAGAGAGATGATCCCATCAAAGTATGCAAGGACGCAGCCTGAGCTAGGAGAAAGAGAAAATCTTGTATGATGCTCTCTAAAATTGAGAATCGTATAAATAGAGTATATGCTGAGACAGAATCCACTGATCCAGAAAGTTCTAGTTTAAGTAGTTCTGAGGACGATGAAATTGATGAGATCATTGCAGCCCTAACAAAGAAAAGAAGGGAAAAGATAGCTAGAAAAGCCATCAGAGAGTGCAGCCCAATTGCCAAATGCACTAGGTCAAAAAGGGGAAAGGAAAGAGAACCAGTTTAACAAACTCCATTACAACAAGCAGTAGGCAACCAGGGACCAATATATGTTAAGGTGCCATACTCCCGTATCGAGTTAGAGCAGTGGAAAGCTACTGTGGGAAAATATAAGGAGAACCCCCATAAGTTTGCAACATTAGTAGAAAGGACAATTAACTCACAGAACCCTGACTGGGCTGATCTGAACTCTATGTTCACTGCTTGATCCCACTGAGAGAAGACTGATCAATAAAGCCATCATAACCTCGGTCGAAGTGAACATAGCTAATGGATTGCTTCAAGGCACTGTTACACAAATATTTCCACTTGAAAATCCAGAGTGGGATCCAAATATACCAGAACAAATGGCAAGATTAAAAATATATCAAAGCCTGGTCGTGTATAGGTTAAAGCATGGTGTCCCTAAAGCTGTAAATTGGTCTAACATCTATGCAGTAAAGCAAAATTATGACGAGTCCCCCACGGACTTTTTCAATAGGCTAAGAGACACGGCAATCAAATAGGCTGATTTAGATCCAGAATCAGATGATGGTAAAGCCCATCTAGTCTTGTTGTTTATGGGACAAGCTTCAGATGATATAAGAAGAAAGCTGCAAAAAATTGAAGGGGTTCAGGACATAGATAAATTGCTAGAAGTAGCCTTGTAGGTATTCAGCAATAGGGGCTCAGCTGAAAGGGCTCAACCTAATAAAAAGGCAACTCAAGAAAAATCATCCAAGAAAACCTCCCGTACCAAGAAAGATCAATGTGCTTTATTGTAAGAAGTTGGGGCATTGGAAGAAGGACTGTCCAAATCTGAAAGAAAAAGTCTTCAGTTCCCCAACTCCCAGTAGTGCAAACCTCAAGTGATCCAGGTTCTGAGTGATGGGGACTGAAGGCTCGTCCCCCTGCAGAGCCTTCGGTTGTAGCTAAGCTGGGGAAAGATGACACTGAGGTTTTGGTAGATACTGGAGAGGCATATTCTGTGTTAAATACCTTAGAAGGGAAACCGAGTCACGAGACTGTACAGGTTGTTGGGGCGACTGGGGTAACCGAGACACGGCCTTTCTTCCAACCTTTAAAATCCAAGTTAGGTAAGCACTGGGTAACCCATCAATTCCTCTATATGCCTAACTGCCCTAAACCATTGCTGGGGAGGGATTTGTTAGAAAGATTGGAAGCAGAAATTAAATTTTAAAAGGGGAGGGGTGTAACAGTTGTAATTCCTGAATCTAAATTTGTCCAAGTTGCTGCATTTTTTATACAGGAAAAAGGCAGTGAGATTTCCACTGAAGTTGAAAATGTGGTAAATCCAATAGTGTAGGCCAGTGATATCCCAGGACGATCCAAATGAGCAGAACCAGTGAGTATAACACTCAAACCAGGAACAACACCGGTAAGGTTGAAACAATATCCTCTGAAATTAGAAAACCATAAGGGATTGGTGCCTATAATTGAAAAAATTTCTACATCATTTATTAGTGCAATGCGAGTCCAAATACAACACCCCCATTTTAGCTGTTAAAAAAGTAGATGACAAGAATTATCGGTTAGTGCAGGATTTGAGAGCAATTAACAAAATTATGTAGGACATACACCCTGTAGTAGCCAATCCCTACACTCTTTTAACCACACTGACAGATGAATCAGGGTGGTTTACTGTCTTAGATCTGAAGGATGCCTTTTTCTGCATTCCTCTGCACAAGAACAGACAACAGCTTTTTGCTTTTGAGAGGGAAAATCCCAAGACGGGGAGGGAAAGTCAACTTACATGGACAGTTTTACCCCAAGGTTTCAAAAATAGCCCAACCATATTTGGAAACCAGCTAGCTAAAGAATTAGAGGACTGGAAAAGACAGGAACCAGAAGGAGTTCTGCTTCAATATGTGGATGACATCCTGATTGCAACTGGAACCAGAGATGTCTGCATATGACTTACCATAAGTTTATTAAACTTCCTGGGACTGAGTGGGTACAAAGTTTCTAAAGACAAGGGACAGAATGCCAAGGAAGCTGTGGTTTACTTGGGGCTTGAAATTTTCTGTGGACACCGACAGCTCAGCAAAGAATGGAAGGAAGCCATCTGTCAACTCCTGGAGCCCCTAACTGTAAGAGAAATGCAAGCTTTCCTGGGAATGGTGAGGTGGTATCTTTTGTGGATAGAAAATTATGGACTGTTGGTAAAACCTCTATATAGAGCATTAAAAGCAGCTGAAAGGGGAATTATCCCATGGACTGAACACACTAGAGCAGCTTTTAAACAGCTGAAACACTCTTTAATGTCAGCTCCAGCACTGGGACTGCCAGATCTAACTAAACCTTTTGAACTTTTTACACCTGAGAGATTGAATATGGTTTTGGGGGTACTATCACAGCGCTTTGGGAATCAGTGGAGGGCTGTGGCCTACTTTTCCAAACAGCTAGACAGTGTTGCCCAAGTCTGGCCAGGGTGCCTGAAGGCCATAGCGGCCACTGTCATCTTGATCCAGGAGGCCCAAAAACTCACCCTTGAGCGACACATTGTAGTGTATGTACCCCATGCAGTAGCAGCTGTACTTGAACAATAGGGGGGACATTGGCTGTCCGGTAACTGAATGCTTAAATACCAATCACTGTTATTAGAGCAAAATGATGTTACCTTGAAAACAACTTCTGTTGTTAACCCTGCCATGTTTCTGTCCACCACCTTAATTGACAAAGAGCCAACACATGATTGCTTACAGACAATCGAAGAGGTTTATTCTAGCTGACCAGACCTGAAGGACATGCCCCTAGAAAACCCAGATTGAGAGCTTTTCACAGATGAGAGCAGCTTCATGAAGAATGGCAAAAGGATGGAAAGTTATTCAGTAACCACACAAGACAAGGTGATGGAAGCCAAGGCCCTTCCAGCAGATGTATCATCGCAGAAAGCTGAACTAATTGCACTGACCAGAGCCATAGACCTAAGCAAAGGAAAGAAGGTAAATATATGCATTTAGTGTTGTCCACGCTCATGGAGCCATCTGGAAGGAAAGACACTTTTGAATGCTCAAGGTAATCAAATCAAGCATGCTGAACAAATATTCACTTTCTTAGACAGCATTAAAAAAACATGTAGAAGTAGCTATCATGCATTGTAGGATTCACCAAAAAGGGAAAACCACTCCAGAACTGGGAAATTGCATTGTTGATAAAGCAGCAAGAGGGATTGCAGAAAAAGGTATTCTTGAAGTAATTCCACAAAAAGAGATTAATTTTTCAGGGCTCACTCCAAAATATGACCAAGCAGACCATAAACTAGTTAAGTTTCTTAAAGCTGAGATCACAGAAAGTGGATGGGCAGTTACACCAACAAAACAGGTGGTGGTCCCACCCCTGATCCTTCAGGAGCTAGTTCAGAGAGAACATGAAAATACACATTTTGTGGCTGAAAATTTTTTGGAACATGTAAAAAAGGTAGTGATAGGGAAAGGAATGACTGACATTGTACAATCGGTAGTGAGCAAATGTGAAATCTGTTGTAAAAATAATCCTGACACAAGAAAAAGAGTTGTGTTGGGGTGACAAAGGCAGGGGATCTTCCTGGGGATTACTGACAAATAGATTTTGCAGAGTTACCACGCAAAGAGGGATACCGGTACATATTGGTGTTAGTAGACACCTTTAGTAAATAACCAGAAGTTTATCCCTGTCGCAGTAACACAGCCAAGGAAGTAGTGAAAGTTTTACTCAATCATATAATTACAAGGTTTGGGGTTCCCTTGGGAATTTCATCAGATAGGAGACCACAATTTGTTGCAACAATGGTTAAAGAAATTAGTTGGATTTTGGGAATTACTTGGGATCTGCATACACCCTATAGACCCCAAGCAAGCGGTAAAGTTGAACATATGAATGGGAATCTCTAAACACAAATTAGCAAAATTTGTCAAGAAACATCCATGACATGGGTTCAGACCTTGCCTATAGCTTTACTGAGAATCCGCATACAGCCCAGGTGAAGAGATAATATCAGTCCCTATGAAATACTGTATGGCAGACCATATCAGATTCCACATATTCCAGGTGAAATTCACATGAAAAGGAAACTTGATTTGCAGAAATATCTAATGGCTTTAGGTTCTACTTTGCAGAAGCTCCAGAATTACATTGTGTTATCCAGACCTATAGGACTGGACACACCTGCACATCCTTTCCAGCCTGGAGACTGGGTCTATGTTAATTGGTGGGACAAGCTCAATGGAAAGGACCATTTCAGGTTCTGCTGACCACCCTCACTGCAGTCATAGTGGCTGACAAAGGACCCTGGATTCTCTACTCCAGAGTCAAAATGCTTCTGCTCCTGAAACAACAGTAAAAACAGAGATTGATGCAGACAAAAACGTTTTAAATTATTCCTCTTCTGTGCCCAAGGAACTGTCCACAATAATCATTCTTCTTTGCATGATAGTCAGTTGTGCAGGGAATTACTGCTGTTAGATGCTTATTACTGTTTATTATTGCATATTATTATTGTTGTTAGATATATGTTACTAGACATGTTTATTTGATGTTAGTTTATTTACCCTTAGATATTTATCTCTTGTTAGATGCTTATTTTAAATTGTTAAGTACTTGTATTTAGAATATAGACTCAACAAGGTAGAGGCCTTGTTGAGCCTCTAAACGGGGGAATGATTCCTTAGGTTTTAGCTATTATATTTTTTAGACTCTGTGCTGTTTCGCTGGGTAGTTTTAGGTTTCATATTAAGTGCTACTAAGCTCTCTTTGCGGGGTAGATAGACAAAACAATTCCTTCTCTAGTTTGATACCAAGGACAACTTTCAGTCCCGAGAACAAAAACAGTGGTCAAGTAAGAAGAAAAAACAAGGAGGATGGGCCTTCATAACCTGAAGCTATGATTGGACAATTGATTCTAATATGCTAATATGCCAAAAAACTGATGCCATCTGGAGGCTGACCTGGAACAGAGACTAGACAGGGCAAAGGATAAAGTAGGTATTTATTAAAAGGTCTCAATGGGTACTCTTGGGCCACACAAGAGTACAGCTGGACCACTCCTAAGATTCACCCCAAAGTGGTGACAAAATGGACACTTGGGTCACAAGGTCTCACATTTTTAAAGTTCTGGTCCATTAGCATATTAGGAAAAAGGAAGCCACTCTGTACATGCTTTAAACACAGCATAGGAACCACTGTAGATGCAAACAAAAGAGGCATTCTGTTCCTTATGTTTGAAAACACTCCCAACATCTATCATCTCCTCAACCTGAGCACTGCCTTCTCCCTCAGTGATAATTTGTTCACTAGAGGAAGTGTGGAGGACTACTGCCCTGTATTTCCACACCCTTCCCTCTCGTTTTGCAGAAGCATCAGGGAACCAAGAATTTGCTGATCTATCAGGGGAAAAAGCAGGGGCTACTTTAATCACAGAGGCAGGTTTGTCGTGGCTGCTATCCAGGCTCTCAGTTTTTGTATTGCCATATTTTTTACAACTCCTTCGGTTACTGAGAAGATGTTACCATAATGTTCAATCTGAGCATACCACTTTCTTACTGAGCCCCTCTGGGCCACCCTGTCAGGGGGAGGAGTCCCAGTAGTGACTGTTTTAATTACTTTGAAAGGGCCTCTTAAAACAATTGGTTGTTGTCATACAATTTTTTCCATTTCGATGAGAGCTAAGCTAACTACTAGCAGTCCCTTTTCCCACGTAGTGTATCTTTCTTCAGCATCTTTAAAGCCACAGGAATAAAAAACAGCAGGACTTGTAGGGCCTTCTGGGCCTTGTTGCCATATGTGTACTGACAACCCTGAGATGGCAAATCCCCATTCTACCTGGAAAGGATCTGTAGGATGGATAGGGCTCAGGGCTTGGTGAGCTGTCACTTCCAAAACTAACAATTGCAATGCTTCTTCCTGAGAAGTAGTCCAATCCCATTTCACCCCTTTCCTCAGCAGGTCATATAAAGGCCTGGCAATTATTGAAAAATATGGAATGTGTTTTCTCCAGAACACTAATAATCCTAAAGCATGTTGGAGTTCTTTCCTGGATCCAGGCATTTTAATCTGATCTAAAGAGGCTAGGGTATCAGGTGGAATACATGTCATATGTCCTTTCCACCAAATTCCCAAAAATTTCACTTTTTGAGAAGGTTTTTGAACTTTCTCTGAGGGAATTTGCAAATCCAGACTTTCCAAGTGAGAGATTATTTTTTGTTGGGTATCTCCCACTACTTCTATTTTATCTCCTCCCACAGGGATATCATCAATGTATTGATAAATAGCTACATTGTCAGATCTGGGTATCTTTTCTGATTCTTGGGTTAAAGCGCGATGAGCCAGAGTGGGGGAATGTTTGTACCCTTGGGAAAGTCTTGTAAAGGTGTATTGCTGTCCTTCCCATGTGAAAGCAAAACGGTCTATGTCTTCTGGCTGTAAAGGTATCATAAAGAATGTCTTTGACATCGATAGTTGTCATGATTGGGTGCGCCTTTTCTTGAATTGATGTCATTAACTCAGCTAAATTTGGGACTGCTGCTGTAAGAGGGTCTGTGTTGGCATTTAGCCAGTGAAAATCTGTTGCTTGTCGACAAGAAATGAACACACACGCATGATAACTCTCTTCACAGAGAAGGGAGGAAAAAGAGGAGGTTTATTGTGTAACCTTGATATATATATTGTGGAAGAATGGTTAGAGAATAAGGGACATGTGAATCTACATCAGTTTGCAGGTGCAGAGTTAGCAAAGTTTAAGACTCAGCTAAGCTGACAAGGTCACCGTGCCCTTGTAGGAGAGCGTTATAACAACAACGAAGTTTTGTAGCTGATAAGGGGGGAAAGGAATGTTAACATTGATCCACAAGTGTAAGAAACTAAGAGGAGTTCACATTTCTGTGAGTAGCGAATGATTAGCTTGCTTTTGCACTACGTATGAGCTTCATTATAAATTGTATAAAAGACATAACTAACGGAATAAAGTTGAGACTTACTGATCTCTCATATTGAGAGCGGTCTGTCTCCTGCTGACCCCAACAATATATCTTTTAGAAGGTGACTTCGGATTGGAGGATTGAGTACAACCTCTCTAATTCTCACAGGTCAAACTAACAGTCTATCAAGTCTTACTTCCTCTAGAGAGGAATGCAAAACAATTATTATTTACATTAAAAGTGTGTGAGAAATCTGACTCCAAGAATTCAAAACACTGAAAGTTAAAACGACATGCAAAAACAGGGTGACAAAAATCCACTGTCAGCCTCCGCTTCCCATTGGGTTTTAACCAATCTCCTCCATCTCTGTACTCACCCATGAGAGACAGAGTCTACAGTTTCCCTGCTTCTGACGTGGTCTTGGTTCCACTCCTAGATTCTGTGGAGGGAAGAGTTTTGGCACACTGTCCAGAACCTGTGGGGGGTGGTGGTGGTGTGTGTGGCACTAGGCTGTACAGTAGAGTTTGGGGCAATAGGTTTGGGACAATGCCAATTTGAAACTATTTTTGTTAGCTCTTCAAATGGTAAGCCATCCATAACTTCTTTAGGTATCCCCTTCAACCCTTACAGCCACCAATATTGGCGGTTATAGATTTATTTACCTTTTTCTGACCTTCTGTTAGAGAAAACAAGGTATCTAATACATTTTGTTTTCTCTGATTTTTCCTTTGGGATTTTTACAGGTCCATATTTTCTACTATAATTTAATAGTTCTTCTTTAACTGCACTCCATGTCCAAATTTTACGGTTACTGACAAGAGAGAAATTTTTGGCATGTTCCTCTCTTAGGGTAACTTGTAATAAATGGTTCTCATTTTGCAACAAATCGTTCTCATTTTTTTGTTCATCCAATTGATTTTGAAAAATTTTAACTAGGTCTTGAAGGGAGTCTATAATTGCTCTTCCCCCCCTTCCTTGCTTTAAGTGAGTTTCAATAGCTGCTGTAAGACAAGCTCCCAAAACTGAGCAGAGGATAGTCTTATTTTTGCCCAGTTTGAACTTTGTTTCATGATGTAAAGTATATACTCTATCAGTCACATTTTCCAAATTAAACCAGTTATTTTGAGCCCATTCTTCCCCTCCTGGAGAAATTTTACTAATAGAGCATAAAAAGCATCTTTATCTTTTGCACTGGGGTTTTCAGTCATTTTGTGGAGGGAACCAAAACACCATTACAGGGAGGAAAAACTTAGTTACACACAGCGACACACACAGCAGAGCTGTGTCTCCCTTCACTTCCCTGCGTGGGTGAAGAGACCAAAACTGCTTGGGAGGTACTCCTTCAGTTACTTATCTCTGGTTGTCTCTTTGCTACACCAAGCAGTCACAATTCACACAAACAACAACAAAACAAAATGTGCAGAACGTGCCATTACTTGCCAGTACCTGCCTGGAGCAGCGTACTGTGGTGGTACAACATGCACACATGCAAGCAATCACTTGGCAAGCATCCACCTTGACCAGGCCAGAGCTCCTGTCCAAAGCAAATGGAGTCCTCGAGGTCTTAGTCTCTGTCCTTGTGACAGTTGTGAGGCAAATGAGGGAAACTTCAGACCATCTCTTGCACTCACTGACAACGTACAGAAAACAACACCCAGAATTCTCAGTTTTCCACTTTTGAAATAGTCTTTCTCCAGTTCACTTAGGGAGAGAAGCATCTCTAGTTTGCTATGGAAAATTCTCCCACAAGAAAACAGTTCTCTCATGGTTTCAATCTTCATGAGCAACAAGCCGCCCAGAAAATCTGCATTCATGAAGCTCCTCCCATGTTCACAGTCCTTTCACAGCTATGCTGCTGGGCTATATCGACGTATGGGGGTTTTTTTATTTATTTTTAAAGATAAATTGTTCAAAGCAAAGGTTTTCCTTATCTATCTTTGAGATTATCTTCCTCTCAGGGAACAGAGATTCTCTTCTTCTTCTTCTCTTAGGGACAAAGAGTCTTTATCACTTCTTCTCTCTGTTCAAACTTCTCATGAAATCACAGCCACTTCAACATTGGCTCACTTTAACACTGCATTCCTTTCCTCAGGTCTACAATTTCAACTTTCCATCTCCCTATACTTCTCTATCGTTTAAAGGAAATATAGCTTACAAGAGATTTTTAGCTTGGAAATTAAGGTAGCTTCCCATACTCCTTCCACCTGGAACTTTACTCCTTCTTGACTGACCTTGATACCTTCATGTGGTCTCTTTTGTCATAGGTTGCAGGGCAAAATGTAACCAAAATTCTGTATTCTATCACCATCTGTTGGAACTTGGGGGGGGGGTGGGGGGTGGGGTAATTGTCTGTCAATGGGCCAACTGTCAAGAAACCTGCTGGGGCAGTTTTCTTATCTCTTCAACAACCCCTCCTCCCTCCAGCAAGATATCTTCTGCTAATAGGCCATTGAGTCTCACTGATAGAATTACATCATCCCATTGGGAAATGCTCCATCCAGGGGGAGGAGTCAAGTATTCCTACCTGGATAAAAATATGGAAGTTGGTTTCCAAGTCAGCCTTTTTCCACTGGATTCTCAGAGGAAGACCAGGCCCATCTATCACCACTGGACCTTCAGCGGGAGAACTCCATTCTTTCTACAGGCGCATCATTTCAACAGAGCCACATCTGCCACTAGGACTGCAGTCACCATTTAATGGGACTACCACCAACACCCTGACCCCCAAGGTGCCAGGTTGTATCCTGACCCTCTCAGTGGGTTTATTTATTTGTTTGTTTGTTTTTTCTTTTTTTTTTTGTAGTACTGCATGGGTTTTGGTTTTATTGTTTATTTTAGTTCCCCTAATAAAGAACTGTTATTCCTATTCCCATATCTTTTCCTGAGAGCCCCTTAATTTCACAAGTTATAATAATTCGGAGGGAGGGGGTTTAAATTCTCCATTCCAATGGAGGCTTCTGCCTTCCTTAGCAGACACCTGTCATTCAAACCATGACAACTTCACCGTTGTTTTCATTCTTGAGCCTGAAAGTTGTCCTTGGTATCAGTCTAGAGAAGGAATTGTTTTGTCTATCTGCTTTGTGAAGAGAGCTTAGTAGCACTTAATATGAAACTTACAACTACTCACCAAAACAGCCCAGAGTCTAAAAAATATAGTAGCTAAAACTTAAGGCATCAAAGGTGGGAGTTAAGCTGTGGGACTGTGCTACCAAGGGGAACAAAGCAGCTGCAGAAATGCTCCCCTCCTGGCAGGTGATTTTTGAGGTCCTGAAAGCCCAAGAAAACTCCCATGCTAAAGATAAAGGGGATATCTTGCCTTTCCTCTACGGCACAGCCTCAGAGCTCCTTACAATCTGAAGAGGAGACTGCCTCCCTCTTGCTGCTGCCCACGGCCCCTCCTCTTATGAATGAAAGGGAGAGGGGCCCCTTACAATCTGTAGGGTCATTCACTACTGGCTACTGCCTGGAAACCAGCAAGGAAGACAAGGAGGAGGATCTCTTTAATCCCGGACCTATCAACCCTAACAAAGAGCCAAACTTATATCCCCCTGACCATAATGACAACTGGGTTTGTTTAAAACAACAGGCGTTAAGGGAGGGGGAATTGGACATTGCTGAAAGAATTGTGGCACTGGTTATATACTCAGGAATGCAAAAGCAAACTGCCCAATGGGAACCACTGTCTTTCTCAGTAATTAAAGAGCTCCACCGGACAGTCATGGAGCATGGAATCAGTTCACCGTATTTTGCGAGCTTGCTAGAGTCTGTGTTTTCTGCTCATATAATGACACCACATGATTTAAGATCATTGGTGCAGTTACTGTTAACTCCTACTCAATATGCTTTATGGGAAAAGGAGTGGGAAAAAAGGACTGCAGAACTTGCTTATATTTTTTTTGGGTCCTACTACTCAGACCCTACCAAATTTTACAACTAGACAGTTCCTGGGAACAGGGCCACACACAGATCCTGCTAGCCAAGCCCAAGACTGCCCGAGAGAGGTCCTTGATGGGGCCTGGAAGGCAGCTTGGCTGACATTCCTTAAGGTCCCTGATACACAAAAACCACAAAAGGCTTTCACATCCATCACTCAAGAGGCAAAAGAGCCATATATGCAGTTTGTTGGCCACCCTAAGCAAGCGCTCCAGCATAAAATTGATAATCCAGATGCTTGTGAAATTTGGCTTTTAAAACTTGCTGTTGAAAATGCAAACACGGACTGTAAAAAACTCCTTAAGTCCTTGCCAAACCAAAATCCGAGCTTGATTGAAGTGATTGAAGCGTGTAACCACATAGGCTCAGTAGAACACAAATATGAGGCGATGGCTGCAGCCTTTGCAGCCCTTAAGGGCTCCTCTGGAACTCCAGGAGTTTAACTGCGGCAAACCCAGCCACCTTAAAAAAGACTTCTTTGCTCGGACAGGAGCTAAGACTAAAGCCCCTGAATGTGTACCCTTGGTGCCATAAGGGCTGTCATTTTTCTAATATGTGTCACTCTAAGTATGATTATGAAGGTTGCCCAATCCAGGGAAACCGGAACCAGAGTGTAGGACGGCAACACATGCAGACACAAATGCCTCAGCCAACACCACAGATGCTGCCTATGCAGATGCCCAATGGAGGGTCTCCTCACGTCTTTGCCCAGCAACTGCAGGCAGTGCCAGACTGGACTTGGCAACCTCAGTCACAGTAACATTGTTTGATTCTTCTGTTCATTTACTTCTTACAAGAATTTTTGGACTACCAGGGCTCCCAAAAAGTGCCCTACTAATAGGGAGATCTTCAACCTCCCTTTCAGGACTTTTTGTTCTCCCTGGTGCTATATACTCAGACTCTGTTGGGGAAATTAAAATCATGGCTTGGACCCCTTTTCTACCCTGTACTGTCCCTCAAGGGACCCGTATCGCACAGCTGATTCCCTTTCCACATGATCCAACACTCACTGTGGGGGAATATAAAGAGAGGGTAGAAGGATTTGGTTCTATGGGAACCCCACAAATATTATGGGTACAAACAATTTCTGATAAACATCCCACTTGTAAATGTACCCTGTCATTACAGGGGCAACAGATAATGCTCACTGGTATTTTAGATACTGGAGCTGATGTAACTGTCATTTCTCAAGCCAAATGGCCACTCACTTGGGCCCTCACTGAGGTAGCCCAAGCCCTCACTGGGACTGGGGGGAGCAGTTGCAGTTATCAAAGTCAACATCTCATTCAGGTGACAGGACCAGAGGGCCACATAGCCTCTATAAAGCCACTTGTTTTATCTGTACCCATGGTATTGTGGGGACGTGATTTGCTTTGTCAATGGGGTCTCAAAAGTCAGTCTGATTTTTGATGGGGGCCATTGAAGTGCGCGATACCCTGAAATTAACCTGAAAAACTGATAAACCTATTTGGGTGGATCAATGGCCCCTGCTGCTGACTAAATTGCTTGCACTCACTGGACTTGTCCAAGAACAATGTCAAAAGGGGCGTAGTGTCCCCTCCGCCAGTCCTTGGAATTCGCCTGTGACATTCTTATACCAGCAGAAAAACTGGAGGTAATAGAGGAAGCCCTGGCCCTTGGCATTGCTGCTGTGACCCAAGAAGGGCTTTGTGTTGCTCCTGAAAAAATTCAGTGTCAACTCCCCTGGAAATACCTTGGCTGGCACATTAGGACCCAGTCTATTTCTCCTCAACCTTTGCAAATTCAGACATTCACACATTGCATGATGCTCAAAAGCTTTTGGGGACAATTAATTGGGTCCGTTCCTTACTGGGAATTTCAAATGCAGATCTGAGCCCTTTGTTTGCTCTGTTAAAAGGGGAACCAGATCTCCTGTCACCTCAGCAGCTCACGTCAGAAGCTTGCCAGGCACTGCAAAAGGTAGCTGATGCTATCTCAAGCAGACAAGCAGTCCGATGGGCCCCTGAGCTGCCCTTTTCTTTAATAATTTCGAATTTGGCTAAGCAACCCCATGCTTTAATATATCATCAGGACACTAAAGTGCCAGACCCACTGTTAAATATAGAGTGGACTTTCTTGCCACACCAAATGTCTAAAACTATAAGCACTCAGCATGAATTGATTGCTTTGCTTATAGTGAGAGCCAGACAGAGACTATGTACACTTGCAGGTGTGTTTTTTTGTTTAATTTGTTTACCTGTTACTACTGCCTTTTTGCAGTGGCTACTGCAACAATATGAAGTGTTTCAAATGGCTTTAGCTGATTTTTCTGGACAACTTTCTACACATTCCCAAAAGCACAAGCTGGTGGCAGCCAGCTTTACCCTCCTGACAAAACCTAAAAGAAGCGAGATACCATTGCAGGCTTTAACCATCATTACAGATGGATCTGGCCTCACACACGTCAGTGATACTGTGGTGGGATTCAGACTCCAACTGATGAGATTCAGATGTTACTACTGTTTCAGGTTCTCCTCAAATTGCTGAATTGGCAGCTGTTGTGTGAGCCTTTCAGCAGTGGTCTACCGCTTTTAACTTGATAGCTGACTCTGCTTATGTTGCAGAAATTGTTGAGAGAGCTGAAGCTGTGGTGCTCAAAGATCTGTCCAACAAGGATTTGTTTCAATGGTTAAAACAACTTGTTTTCCTTTTAGATGCTAGGCAGCACCCATATTTTGTTATGCATGTCAGGTCTTACACTACCTTACCTGGTTTCATTGCAGAAGGGAACTGACAGGCTGACCTGCTCACCTTAG
Organism: Certhia americana; assembly: GCA_018697195.1. Classification (NCBI taxonomy): domain Eukaryota; kingdom Metazoa; phylum Chordata; class Aves; order Passeriformes; family Certhiidae; genus Certhia; species Certhia americana. Next base: position 15,009,037 of record JAGMWU010000027.1, read on the forward strand.
CTGTATAAGCTGTTCCAGTCCTGCCTGACCGCATTGCCCAGGCAAAACTTAGCCACTCATTTTTTCACCAGAATGCTGCTGCTCTGGCATGGATTTTTGACTTGACTACTCTCCATGCCTCTAGCATTGTGGCTGTGTGCCCAGACTGTCAAAGACTCTCTTTCCCCTCTGTTGCTGGAAGTGTTAACCCTAGAGGTCTCCAGAGCCCTCAGATTTGGCAAACAGATATTACTAATTTTCCCAAATTTGGCAGACTTAAATATATTCACTCCTTCATAGACACCTTCTCAGGTGCCTTGTTTGCATCCTGCCACACTGGAGAATCAGCAAAAACCTTTGTCGTCATTTTTTTACATGCCTTTGCAGTCCTGGGCATCCCCTCACAAATTAAAACTGACAATGGCCCAGAGTATATTTCCCAGAGGGTTGTAAATTTCCTTGCCCTCTGGGACGTGACACACAAAACTGGGATTCCCCATTCCTCAATGGGCCAATCTATAATTGGAAGAGCCCACCCTTCATTTAAGCATATTTTGTTACAACAGAAAGGGGGAATGGGGAATGCCACCCCAGCTGAATGACTACAGAAGGCACTGTATGTTTTAACCTTTTTAAATTGCTCCCTAATGGATTCTAACCCTCCAATTATAAGGCATTTTGGCAATAACCCTCAGTTAAAAGTTAAACAGAAGGCCCCACTCCTTATTAGGGATCCAGAAACAGGTAAGATTATGGGACCTAGCCACCTCGTCACATGGGGAAAAGGGTATGCTTGTGTCTCCACAGAAAACGGCCCAAAGTAAATTCCAGCCAAGAACATGAGACCTTTCAGAGAATCCTTGAATACTTCTCCCAAAGAACCTGACCACCCTGGTGTTCCATTGCTGGTTTCCCCTGGTGCTTCATCCCAGGTTTTGCCTCTTTAGACCGCTGAGTCTGCCTCCACTGAGATCCCGTGGCCACCTGAACCAGCTGTTACCTGACTGGAGGGGACTCATTAAACTCTCACCACTTTGTTGACTGTATGGTCAATTTGTTTCAGAGATAGTAGAAGCTTTAATTGCAGAACAAGACTCCATGGGCAAGTGGCAGCAGGAGTGGAGAGAAAGGAGACTTGGACTTACATTTGAAAATAACCCTATCCCTTGTTTTACTTTCAGAACTTATTCGCACCAGGCATGGACTTTGTGTTTGTGTTGCAGGTGCCAGAGAAAGTGGTATTGAGTATTGGAACGTCAGTTCTGGGATTGCCCACAGTGTGATCCTTTGTGCTACTTGTATGGTGATTGTGTTATTTTAAAATTGGTGTGTGGGCAAGAGTATGGCTGACTTCCATATTGGTATTTTTGGGAGCCAGATCTGCCTTTTCAGGTTGGTCCTCTTAGCAGGACTCCTTTTTGACAAAGGAAAGGTGGTCACAATGCCACCCCTTCCAGAATGTAATATGTGGCTGTTGCGGGTTGAGTTCAATTTCCTGGCCAATGCCCTAAAGTTGTTGCGGTTTCAGTTTGAAACTGGGCAGAAACACTAATTTTGTGTTGTAGTTTTGGTTTGCTAATTTGAACTTTCTCAATTAAGAGCAAAGCAGGCTTAAATTTAAGAGGAATAAAACTTTATTAACTAACACCAAAAGAAAAAAAACAAGAATCGGAATGAAACCTTCAAAACACTTCTCTTTCTCCCACCAACTATTTATTTTCTTACTCCAATATAAAAAGACATGTTGCGGCCAGTATTCATTTCTATTTGTTATTTCATATTTAATGTTCATATTGTCAAATGGTTTGTTCTATGTTCTCCCGTTTTTCCCCCAGTTGGTTTGTTCTTACATTGTATCCCCCCCGTTTGTACCCTATATGGATTCCAGCCCTACCCTTGTTCCAGTACCTTCTCTGTCAATTCTTCCCTCATCCAATCTCGGGTGTGTTCCCCCCCTTGGGCGTTTCGGGGTGTCACCCTTTACTCGAGACTCTGTTGGGGCTTGTGACTCCCATTTTCCTCCCCCCTTTCCCCATTAGCCCAGGAAACCCCAGGAAATCGTGCCTTTTTCCCCCCTGTGCTCCTTCATTGGTCGGGCAAAATGCACACACCCCCCATCCGTGTAACCCCGTATAAAAAACCGTGCCCTGAGGGGCTCGGGGCGGTTCTCTCAGGTGCCCCCTTCAGCAGCGTCTCTTTGAATAAAGAACCTGTTGGAACCTCACCAGAGATCGCCTCTCCTGGCTCCTTTATCCTGTCTCTCTCGCGGTGAGCGGACCCAAGCTCCGAGAACGCGCAACTTCTTTGAAACTTCCGTTGCCGCCTGTAACCGTGGCAACCGTGATTGCGCAATCCTTTCATGGCTCCGGGGCTATTCGATCTATCTGAGCTAGCCAAGCCCATAGCGAACCACGAAAAAGACAAAACATGGGATTCTCAGTCAGTTATCATCCTTAAAATAATCATTTCTCAATTCATCAAGGAGAAAGGAGTATCTCTTGAAGACCATAGAGACTTTTTACACAATAACAATTCTATTGCTCTCACACTTCACTAATGGTCTGCCCAGGGGAAGAAAATTTGCTATTGTGAAGTCCCTTCCCATGAGACAGTCTTTACAGCTGCTCATGGGCCATATCAGTTTATTAGGGTACAGTTTAAGGACGCTTCTTCTAGTATAAAACAAGAGTTCTCTTCATTTCAAGAAACAGGCTATCTTCTCTCAATGGGCAGAGGGCGTCATCTCTCACTTTCTCGGTCTTCTTTTTTTCAGTTTCTCTAGAAGATCACAATTACATTAACTCACAACTATTACTAGAACCTTGCATCTTCCTAAAAACATTCTATATGTTACAGGGTATTAAGTCTATTCTCTATGGCCTCACAAAAGTAGTCCAACCTAATTAGTCTACTCCTTCAATCTTCCTTTCGATTTAGGATTCTTCTCTCACTTTCTCTGACATTAGGTGTCATGCTGTGTCTTTTTATGTTTTGTCTGCTCTCTTCTTTCTCTCACTGGGCAAGATTCATGCTTTGGAAGTTTCATTTGGTTAGGAAAGTGTTAGCAGCAGGGCAGCAGCCAGGTTAAGGCAGTCACTTGATGCATTGTAGCTGTGCTGGGGCCATGCCAAGATCTCAAGGCCTGGCTGCTGCCTTCAATTCCAGCTGTGCTGAGAGAAGGGGGGCTAGGATCTTTTTTTCCAGCCTGGTCAAACTTCAGATGTTACACGCCAGGGCTGATTACCTCTCCTTTCCCTGCCCGGCAGCTGATGAGCTTGGCTCAGCTCCTCCCTCTGCGGCATGGGCACTCTTGGCTCGGCAGATCTCAGCAGCTGAGAATTGGACTAGCCAGCCTTCATCCCCTTGCCTCTCCTTCTCCTTTGCCGGGCCAGGAGTGCCAGGGGGGGGGAAAGGTAAAGAGAAATTTGTCCTGGCCTGGCCCGGCCCGGCCATGGGAAGAATCTGGGCCAGGCTTTTTACCTCCCACACCACCCGAAACTAGAAGAGACAGATTTCCGGAATCTCACTTGAAAGTGTGTGTTCACAAAGGTGCATCCACCCGTTTCATTGGTTTTATCAGGTGTCAATATTACAAAATTGTCCAATTAGAACTAAACCGGGACAGTAGCTTATGCTAGCTCAAGCTTTAAATCAATCTACATTGTGCCTATCCATGACCTCTCCTGGTGATCCTTTTCAAACATGCTTAGTAGCCATGCCTTTAGGGAAGAGTGAGTGGGATTTTTATTTTATATAAGAACCCAAAAAGATTGTACTGCCCCAGGTCAGACTGAACCAGTGTGCTGGTGTGATATAGATAATCTTAAAATCAAGGTCAGCCAGCAGGATGGTACTTTGGCAACAGCAGTGGTCAAGGGATGGATCTAATTAACAAGTTTCTACCTCTCCCCCTACAGCCTCAAGAACTGGACATTTTTGGATCCACACAGTCCTTTGTGTGTTTCTTCCTAAATTACACTAGTGGGCCTTTTACTAATCAAAGAGGTGTGACTGTTGTTTCGGGCACAGGTGTTTATGCGAATGCTTCTGCCTGGTGTAATCATACCTTACCACAACAAGTAATTTCAGGAATATATGCTGGCAGATCACCCGACAATATATTTTTAATATGTGGAAATAGAGCATGGAAAGGAATACCAAGAAAGGCTGTAGGAAGTCCTTGCACTTTTGGGCAACTAATCATGTTACACTCCTTGCAAGAAAACATCTTTACACAGATTGGTTTGAGTAAAGCACAGCACACGCGTGTATATCTCAAATTGTGATGATAATATCAAATGGTGGAACAACAGAGTCCAAGTGTTTGCCTCAATTATCCTATCCATTGGCACAGCACATGCATTAAAACCCCTGAATAACCTTGGTTGCTGGCTTGTAAAGTAAACTAATGCTACAAGCTCTGCTTTAACAGGCTTATTAACAGACGTTGACAGCGTGAGACATGCTACACTGCAGAATAGAGTTGCTACTGATTTTTTGCTTTTGGCTCAGGGGCACGGTTGCAAGGATTTTGAAGGCTTACGCTGCATGAATCTGTCAGTCCCCTCTCAGTCTATTCATGCTAGCATGCAGGCTTTTCGAGATAGTGTCACCAAACTAAGAGTTGTAGATGATAGCGACTGGCTTGGACACATACTTGGGGGATGGGGGATTACTGGCTGGCTTAAGAATTTAGTGATAACAGAAATTTATGTTTTAGCCATACTGTTGCTTTTGACGATTTGCTTACCATGCATTATGCAATGTGTTCAGAAATTGATAGACAAGTCTGTAAAGATAATTTTACTGGTGGAACAGAAAAGGGGAGATATGGGAATACAGCTAGAAAACAAGACTTAAAGCACAGCTCAGCTGGTCACTGACACAGATATGTGAACTTTGGTAGGCCATAGGCCATGGAAACAGAAGGCAAAACCTTGAAGAAGGAAGTAAAAGGATAACGGTATACCTAGTAGGGTATACTTCGTATGCTTTGTTTAAGATAAATCATACAAGGCTGTATGTGCATGTGCAGGTCTGTGCAGGTCTGTGCAAAAGCTCTGTGTAGAGCTCTGATTAAATAATGTTACTTAGAAACACCAATCGTGATTTTTTACTATTTTTAGCTATAGCTGAAAAGGTATTTAAACTGTGCTGTGTGACTCAATTAACTGGCTTCATGCATGCAAGCCATGGAGATCCCATCTCGTCAATCACCCAAAACTTCCCCTCTTTGCGCTCTCCCATTCTCAGACACAGACAAATCCTCTCTCTCCCTATCTTCCGCATCTGGTGCCACCATCATCTCTACATCATCCTCCCATCAACTACTGCATTTCAGACACCTCTGTCTGATACTGCAAGAGGAAAAACATTGCTTCGGTCTTCTGTCTTTTGTTCTTTTCTTTTCTAAAGCTAACATGAAGGGTTCTGACTGGCCATGCAAATATACCTTTTGCCATTCTGGGTGCTTTCTCATTTTAAAAAACAAATCTGCATTAGGCACCTTATCCCACTTTTCCTTACTTCTACAAAACAACATCAACTGTAAAAAGGTGTTGTACTTTAAGATACCATTCCTCGGCCACTTAGCTTGTTCTTCTAGCTTATATAATCACAGAATCACAGAATCACTAGTTTGGAAGAGACCTTCCAGATCACTGAGTCCAACCCATGCCCTAACATCTCAACTAAACCTTGGCACCAAGTGCCACATCCAATCTTTTTTTAAATACATCCAGGGATGGTGACTCCACCACCTCCCTGGGCAGACAATTCCAGTGCTTTATTACTCTTTCCATAAAAAACTTTTTCCTAATATCCAACCTATATTTCCCTTGGCACAGCTTAAGACCATGTCCTCTGGCCTCTGCTGCATTCAATTCCATCTGCAAGCCCCTCTCTGTGCGGGCTGCAGAGCTGTGGCCAGAGCTATTTACAATGAAGTGGCTGCGCTGGGAGAGGGGGGGCGTCTAGGATCTCATCAGCCAGGCTGGGGTCAGCTGCAACACACCGTGGGGCCCCTGAGCCTCCCCTCCCCTGCCCAGCCACCGGCTGCCAGGAGGGGGGGGGAAGAGAACCTTGCCCAACCCGGCCGCGCAGAGGGCCAGGCTGGCCTGTTACCTCTTCCACACTGGAAACCAGAAAGAAAGCTTCCTGGGGTTTTGGTCTTAAAATGTGTATTCACAAAGGTGTCTTCAACCCTTTCATTGGTTTAATCATGTGTCACTATTTAAAACTGGTGATTGATTGGTTCTCTGTCAGGTCTACAGGAAACTAACAAGGCCCTAACAGGGAACCACTTCATCTTAAAATATGAATCAATGCCAAATCGGGACAATGTTCCTCCTGATTTCACCAAATATTGAAAACGCTATAATTTCATGATCACTATGCCCCAAGTGGCCTCCAACCACCACATCTCCCACCAGCCCATCTCTATTTGCAAACAACAGGTCTTACATAGTCCCTCCTCTAGTGGGCTCATTCACCAGCTGCAATAAGGGGTGGAATGTCCTAGGGTGACTTTATGATGCTTGTATCCCTAACTGTCTGTTCTGCTTATGCTGGATATTGAGTTCTGCGCCTTTAAAACTAGATCCAAGAGCGAAGGAGGAGAGAAGAAGCCCGCAGTTTGTCTGCAGACATTTCACTCACTCCTCCACATTTTTTCTCATGGACTATGTTGTTTGTAGCACAGGGAGCAGGAAAGAGCCCTCCTTTGCTTTTGGTTAGCTTTTTTTTAGTTAGCTGAGGCCAGAAGTTTTTTGGAACTGTTCAGCTATTTTTCCATCTGGGAACACCAGGACTATTGTCCAGGGGCCCCAAGCTGCACTGAGGCCCGGACGTCAGACCTGAGCCTGGGAGAGAGACACCCAAGCCCCGGAGAGACCAAGAAAAAGCTGAGGACACACCCATGAAAAGGACTCTGAACTACAAAAGGACTCTGTCTGAATTTGCCATCTCTTCAGAACAACAAGAGATTCCATTGTTTAATATTATTAATTTTTTCATGTTTGTGACTACTTTGCTTGTTAAATAAACAGTTTTTTCCCACTTTTCTTGAAGGAGGCTTACCTCCCGAACCAGTTAGGGGAGGAGCCGCTGGAATTTACTTTCTAAAAAAGACCACTTCAGAAATTTCCTCCCAAAATTTGCCATAAACCAGGACACCTCCCCTGGGGGATGCATATCTGCCCTCAGCAAAGCACCTTGGCACCTCCAAAAATGAGCAAATGTTTTGAATCATTAATTGTTAATAGTCCAGCCTCTCAGAGTGTTCCATCTTCAGCTGGGCTTAAAATCATGACAATCCTTTTTGGAGCCAAATGTGAGGCCTGAAGGGTTAAGATAAGGACAGATCAGACCAGAGTGAGTTAAAGGAAATTGTTATAAACATTCATTGTATTGGTTTAACAGCTACTAGTTACGATGTGGATGTATTTGCTGTCATATTTGTGCAGTTTTGTCTCTCTAATACCAGTAATACGATGTTGCGGTACTGGATACACAGCGACATGGACACCAAATCAGAAGGCAATGGCAAAAAGCAACTTTATTAGCAAATGGTGCACACTTTTATAGTCTGCTCCGTGGGTTAAACATGGATTGGTTAATCTGAGAAAACAATAGTCTTATTGGAGAAGAAGGGACTAACACCCCTTGAAAAACAGTCCTGCAAAACAGCACTTGTTTTTCCCGTGTGGCATTTGCCAAACATCAGATGTTGAGCTTTACTTACATTCTTTCTTCAGCTTTTCCCAGGCTAGTCCTGAGAACTGCTTTTCCCTGTTCACAGCAAGAGTCCACAATACTATACTTGCAGTATGTGTTCTCTGTGGGGTATTTCGTAGGATGGGCTAATGATATGAGTGTCACTGGTTGGGACACAAATTTGGTGGATGCACTCAGTATTGTGACACCTCTGTGCTCTGGGAGTCATCTACTGGGAATGATTGATAATCACACCTTTTTTTTTTTTTCTCTTCAGAGGAACAACCTATGGAGGAGACATCTTCTGGGGTTTTTTTCCCCTTCATTTTTCCTTCCTTATCCTCCAGGCTGATTACTGTAGTCAAGAATTTTAAAGATTGTGAATATCCTTTGACTACACTTGAATCCAACCTGGTCTTTTTTCTCAGAGCCAGCATGTTGTTGCATATGGTTCAGGTCTTGTTTAAGGTCAGACAAATAATTAAGAATGTGTTGGGGGTTGAGTTGCTTTCTTATAGAATTTTTTCCCAGAAATTGCTAAGAAGCTGATAGCTGGGTGCTTGAAGGGTACTCATGGGTGCTTGGGAAAAAAACAAAGGAAACAGCTAAGTGAGAGACAGGGTGGCACCCAGACTTCACTTTGCTCGGGGCAGTTTTTCTGCTCTCCGAGGGAATGGACTGCTCATGTCAGGACGGCAGAGAGCTCTCACCATCCCTCACCAGGAGCTCAGCTCGGAGTGACCCACCACCTTCTCTTTGTGTGTCCCCTGGGATTTCAGAACCTGTTCTCTCCCTGCCCTGCTGAGAGCTGCTGCCCCATTGCCCTGCACCCCCTGCTTTCTTCAGTTTGGTTCGAGGTTTCCCCACACTGTGTTCTGCACCCCCTGCCTAGCCGGGACATTTCTACAGCTCCAGCTACCGCCGCTGAACCTCAGACACATCTCATCCCCCAGGACTGCTGCTCACTCTGGTAGCTTGTGACGGTACTGAGGGGGGGGAAGGTGCCAGAGGAAAACTAACTGGGTTGTTGTTGTTTTTTTCTCTCTAGTTCTGTTTGTTGTCAACATTATAGTTATTGTTGTAAACTTACCTTGTTAGACTCACTAGTAAAGAACTGTTATTCCTACCCTCACATCTTTGCCTGAGACCCCTTTAATTTTAGAATTATAACAAGTCCAAGGGAAGCTTTCATTTTTGGTTCCCTAGCAGACACCCCTGTCTTTCCAAACTAAGACAGAATGTTACCCAGAGATCTGCCCAAAAGCTGGAGAATTTGGAATGGTGAGTTTTGTGGGATTGTATGGGCAAGTATCCAGGGCAGTGGACACCTCCAACATGCTTGCACCTTACTCCTGAACAAGTGCAAAATCCAGAAAAACTAGTAAAATAATTTTAAAAGGTGTACTGTTTCCCTGGCACCCCAGAGAGGACCCGAATCACTGCAATGTGCTGGGGCCTGGCCCAGGCCTATTGGACCCTGTTCAACATTTCTTAGTGCCCTCGGGGGAAAAGAAGGTCTCTGGATCTGACAATGAAATAACAACAGGCCCTGCAGCTGCTTCAACCCTCCCATGACAGACACTGCAGTTGTTCCAACCCTAGAAACAGGCACTGCCACTGAAACCACTGAAACAGCGAATCAACATGTGCTGATGTCAGTGGCCTCTGTACTGAAACAGAAGGAATGTACATGAAAGTCACCCCATACAAAAGCTTCAACATAAACAGTCAAGGAGGAGAAGGAGAGCAAAGAGGATGAAGAAGCAGAACCGTAACAAGGGCGATTTTCAGGGCCATCATCAAGGCCATCACCAGAACTGGAAGAGGAGACAGAAGAGACAACCACAACTTGATCCCTATCCCTGAGTGAGCTGTGGGAGATATGAAAAAATTTCATCTGTCATCCACATGAGAGTATCACTGCCTGGATGCTCTGGTGCTGGGACAATGGATCCAACAGTGTGGAATTAGAGGGTAAGGAAGCCAGGCAGCTGGCATCACTTGCTAAGGAACCAGACATTGACAAAGCAATGGGGAAAAAGACACAAGTCCTTAGTCACTGGAGGCAACCCTTCTGAGTGTGAGGACAAGGTATTCATATAAAGATGATATTCCATGCAACTTAGGCAAATGGACTACATTGGAGAAAGGTATTTAATACCTGAGGGAATTTGTCATAAGAGAAATGATACATCATGACCTGGACAATGCACAGCTCCACATGACATCTTATATCAACAACCCATGTAGCCAAAATTTATCCAGAGTGCACCAACAGCGCATGCCAATCCTTTGGCAACATTACTTTGGAGAAATAACGCACTACCAACAGTGGGTGACTCAATTTGGCAACTCCGGGAATATGAAGACAGTATTCCTTCCCCCATCATTGCAGCTGTGGTGAAGCTATCAGATAAACTGACTCAGGTGTTCCACCAATTCAGAGATGATATATCCTACTCTCCACCTGTATAAGCCCATATCTCAAAAATTGAAAGCAAGTGTCCTCTTGCTCAAAAGAGAGGATATAGAAGGTACACACCATGGGGTACCCTGTGGTTTTGCCTGCAGGACCACGGAGAGGACATGAGGAAGTGGGATGGACAATCTACCTTGATCTTAGATGCATGGGTGTGGGAATTGCAGAGAAAAACAACCACAGATGTGGGGTTTTTTCCAGGAAAGTTGCTGCTTCAGTCTCCAGCAGACAGTTTTCCAGGCAGAATGGAAGGTCTGATCATACTATTGATTCTATGCAGAGAAGTTCTAGTCAATTTCTACAATATGTTTGTGGAGAACCTTGCAATCAGTATTAGAGGGGTCCTGCCTCCAGCCAGGTGGAAGAGAGGGATAACTAGGTTTCCTGGACTGTGTGGATTTGATGGTCTGGCACAGTAGCCCCACAAGTTACAAGATTTTAGCAGACAGTGGTGCATAGTGTACCCATATGTCATCAAGCTATAAAGGGACCGAATCCATTTGTATTTCTGGAGTGACAGGGAGATCCAAACAGCTGGCTACATTAGAGACTGAGATCAGCCTGACTGGGAATGAGTAGCAAAAACACCCTACTGTGATTGGCCCAGAGGCTCCGTGCATCCTTGGCATAGATCATCTCAGGAGAGGATATTTCAAAGATCCAAAAGGGTAATGGTGGGCCATCAGTACAGATGCTCTGGAGACAGAGGAAGTTGAACAGTTGTCTATGTTGCCTGATGTCTCAGACAACCCTTTTGCTGTGGGGTTGCTGAAGGTTAAAAAACAGCAGGTGCCAATCACTGCCACAACAGTGCACCGGAGGCAGAATCGCACCAACCAAGACTGTGTAATTCCCATCCATAAAGTAATTAATCACCTGGAGATCCAGGGAGTGATCAGCAGGACCCACTCACCCTTTAAGAGACCCATATAGCCAGTGCAAAAGTCATATGGAGATTGGAGGCTGACAGTAGACTATTGTGGCCTGAATGAAGTCACCTTGCATCTGAGTGCTGCTGTACCAAACATGTTGGAACTTCGATATGAGCGGGAGTCAAAGGCAGCATTGTGGTGCCATCATCAACATTGCTAATGAATTTTTCTCAATCCCTCTCTCAGCAGAGTGCAGGCCACAGTTTGCTTTCACTTGGAGGTATGTTAAGTACACTTGAAATTGAATGTCTCAGGGGTGGAAACACAGTCCCACCATCTGCCATGAACTGGTCCAGACCACTGGAACAAGGTGAAGCTCCAAAACTCCTGCAATACATTGATGATATTGTTGTGTGGGTGTTGGGGGTTGGGTTACTTTCTTATAGAATTTTTTCCCAGAAGTTGCTAAGAAGCTGATTGCTGGGTGTTTTTGGGTGCTCATGGGTGCTTAGGAACAAACAAAGGAAAGCAGCGAAGGCAGAGACGGAGAGGCACCATCTTCACTTTGCTCTGGGCAGTTTTCTGCTCTTGGGAAAATGGCCAGGGCTGCTCATCTCGGCGCGGCAGAGAGCTCTCACCATCCCTGCGCCTGTAGCTCGGTCGGACCACTGTCTCTTCGTGTGTCCCCCGGCATTTTGGGAACCTGTTCTCTCCCTGCCCTGCCAGGAGCTCCTTCCCACTGCCCTGCACCCACGGCTTCTTCAGTTTTGCTTGGGGTCTCCCCACACTGTGTTTCTAAAGCCCATGCCTAGCCAGGACATTACAACAGCTCCAGCCACTGCCGCCAAGCCTTGGATACATCTCATCCCCCAGGACTGCTGCTCGCTCTGTTAGCTTGTGACGGTACTGAGGGGGGGGAGGGTGCCAGAGGAAAACTGTAACTGGGTTGTTGTTTTTTTTCTTCTCTTCTCTAGTTCTGTTTGTTGTCAATATTATAGTTATTATTGTTAATTTACCTTGTTAGATTAACTAGTAAAGAACTGTTATTCCTACCCTCACATCGTTGCCTGAGACCCCCTTCAATTTTTGGATTATAACAAGTCCAAGGGAAGTTTCCATTCTTTTTTTGGTTCCCTAGCAGACACCCCTGTCTTTCCAAACCAAGACAGATTTTGGCACCCAAGGGTGGGGTCTGAGGACATTGAGAGAAAAAGGGTAAAAAAGGAATAACAGCTCGAGTAATCTAATTTTTTGTGTGCTGAATTTAAGAACTTCATTAAGTAGAACCATGTTGTCTAGCGTACCCTGGTTTGGATGGCATGTGGCCACAGATATAATTCTTCCATTTGTAGCTCCTTATCTAAACATGGGTCCCATAACTAAAGCTACCGTGGCTGTTATCCAGTTTATTTTGTGGGTTGATAAGGTAAGGAATTCCTGGATTTTTAATTTCCTCTGGAAGGCAGGCACATGGATTCAGAGCTATCGCACACTAACTGAATGTTTTTGAGGTTACTTTAATAATGGCACCTACTGTGAAGAAATGACACCGGGGGAAATTTTCTCCCAACCCTTCACCTGGCTCTTTGGGTCTACCCTACGAGTTTTCGAAGGGTTCAAATTTTCTCGGTATGCTAATGATGTCATGCAGTGGCTGGTGTTGCTGATATGCCTGTTCTATTTAGCATTCAGAGAAAAGTGGAAATTGACTTGGATAACTACCGTGATACCTACCCCAGAGAACAGGGATGCTGCCAGACAGCCTGACAGTACCACAGAGCTAGACACTGCCCCAGAGATTAAGGACGTTGCCCCAGAACCTGACCCTGCCCCACAGACCACGTCAGAGCTAAACCAGCAATATTGGGTGAGGGTTCTGGTGAAGGAGATAGGCCAGATGCTGAAGGAGCACACCTCCCCCACTAGTGAGAAGCCCTCCTGCTGCCTCAAAAAGGGTAACTCTTGTGGTGCAGCAGTGGAACCCACAGATGTTACATCTGTCCAGGCTCCAGCTGAACCACAAGGGAAATCACAGCCAGCAGCAGTCGCCCCTGTGGAAACGAGAAAGGCTAAAATGAAATCAGATAAGAAAGGAGGGCCCTCAGAACATGCAGGGGAGCCAGAGGTAGAGATCGTCATTGAGTCTCTGTCATATGAAAGTCTCCATAACCTGCGGAAGGACATTGTACGACGGGGACGTGAGGCTTATACAACCTGGTTACTACAGGTCTGGGACCTTATGGGTACAGGTGTGCAGCTGGATGGTACTGAGGCCAGGAATTTGGGACCTTTGACCCAAGACTCAGGTGTGGATCAGGTATTTGTAAGGGAGCCTGGGCCCCTTTCCCTCTCGGAGCGTCTTTTGATGAGTGTAAGAGAAAGGTTTGTCCACAGAGAGAGAATGCAGGACCACCATCATAAGATGCGCTGGAAGACCCTTGAGGAAGGGATCCAACAGCTGAGAGAAGTTGTTGTATCCTCTTTAGGAATGTTTTTCCCCCAAAACCCCTCCCCCAGAAACTGTAACCTGGCCTGGGTTACCTGCCCCCTGGTCTCCTGACCTATAGCCAGCGGACAGGTAACCTGACCCGACCCCAAAGGTGATAAAAACCCCTCTCCCCCCATGTGATCGCTCTCTCGCTCTGGATCCCCTTCAAGGAATAAAGGCCTTGGAATACATCCTGGAGTAAGGGGGCCTCTTTTGTAACTCTCTCTACCCTATTCTGTAATTCCCCTCTTCCAATACTCCCCCTAATCTGGGCTGGCAGCTTGGTGGGGGGTTGGAGGGACAGGAGAATTTACAATTGGCGTCCAACGTAGCATTCAAACCTATGTTATAAGCTGGAGCCTCTTCAGGAGGTCTTAGAAGCTTTTTGGACTGTTCAATTACCTGTCTCACTGATTCAGCCGTTTTTTGTACAGCTGGGGGTGAGAAGGATAAAGCCGGTAGCCTGAAATCTGTACAGGTCGGTTTCCAATAGGGTTGCTTCTGTAGCCAAGATACAGAAATCTTTTTTCTTTTCGTGAGTTTCCCTAGGCCAGGGAAACTGCATTTTGGGTGTGTTGTAAGCTCTGGGGGGACCCTGTAGCGAGCCCCCCCACTGCCTAGAGCCGGGGAATCGGCACGGAGTCGTTTGTCCCCTGCTGAGTTCCACTCCCCATCCCCTCCCGGGTCTCTGGTGAAAGCGGGAAAAAGGGACGGTCCTGTTTCTTGTTATATTCTGCTCAGAAGTTTAGAGAATTGGACACATTGTAACCTATCATGGGACTAACACCCTCGTGTCCGCAAAAGAGTTTATTAAAGCAACTTAAGCAATTTTAAAAGATCTGAAAATCTCTAAGAAGCTACTAACACAATTTACCTCGTGGTTAGCAAAAGAATACCCCAATACTAACTGGGAAAATGTCACTTCTGTTCCATTTTGGGATAATATTGGTTTAATACTAACAGAAAAAGCTGAAAATGGTGACAAAATTGTTCCGAAATTCATCCCAATCTTTTTAAAGGCATGGAAACATCTATTGGCATCCAGATGCGACAGCCAGCCCGAGAAATCCACTTTAAGTAACCCCTTTATACCTCCACAGTTTTCTATTTCCAGCTTAGAATCATCAGAGCCACGTGTAAACACGGCGTGGCTCCACAAAGATGGAGCCGAGCACGTGGCTGGGTCTGTCCATTCTAACCCGTCTTTCCCCC
>JAGMWU010000027.1:15040472-15086593 GCA_018697195.1 Certhia americana
TCACATCGTTGCCTGAGACCCCCTTCAATTTTTGGATTATAACAAGTCCAAGGGAAGTTTCCATTCTTTTTATTTGTTCCCTAGCAGACACCCCTGTCTTTCCAATCCAAGACAGTGGGGAAATAGAGCAGAAGACGTTTTTAAGAAAGGAAAGATAATAATCCAAATCCTTCTAAAAGCCAGTTTTGCCATAAAACAGAATAAGGTAAAGGCACCTGCACAGGAGATTCAGTTTTTAGGAGTAAAATGACAAGATGGATGTCTGCAGATCCTAATGGACATTATCAATAAGATAACAGCGATGTCCCCACCAACTAATAAGAAAGAACTACAAACTTTCCTAGGTGCTGTGCTATTTTGGAGAATGAACATTCCACATTGCAGTCTGATTATAAACCCTCTATCAAGTGACCTGGAAGAAGAATGATCTCAAATGGGCCCCTGAGCAGTGATAAGCCTTTGAACAAATCAAGCAGGAGATAGTTCATTCTGTAGCCCTCGGGACAGTCTGAACAGCAGAAGATGTAAAAAAGTGCTTTATACTGAAGTTGGGGAGAATGGTCCTACATGGAGCCTCTGACAGAAAGCTCCAGGAGAGACATGAGGTTGACCTCTAGGTTTTTGGAGTCAGGCATACAGAAGATTAGAAGCCCACTATACTCCAGCTGAAGGTGTCTAATCCACTTCAGAGGTGATTTGTACTGAAGCCCAGCTCCTCCCAGCACTCTGGTTACCTATGTTGCATTCAGTGCTCAAAGGGATCTGGATCAACAGGGGACTGTTTGTTATTTCAATCCCTATAGATTACCTCCAGCACAGCTAATTTTCTCATGAATTAGATACCTTGCTCCATGGCATTCCACCTACTTGAGTGCACTACTAGATCATCCTTGAGAGAATACCTTTCTCTCATGCTTGACAGCAATCACCTTCAGAGGCTAAGAGTTTCTGTCCTCTTCCCAATCCACTTACCAATGTCTATTTGCTTGGCTTCACTACCATCTAGTTCCATATCATGGGCTTCAATATCCCAGCATCAGAGCAGAAGCTTGCTCAACTAGCAGCTGAAATCTTTCTACATATCTCACAGCTCACCCGGAGACAGGGATCAAGTGATTCTCTCAGTGCGGCCGGTCAGGGAGGGAAGGCCGCGTGGCCCTGGCGGCAGCCAGCTGCAGGACAGGCCAAGGCCCACTCTGCCAGCCCACACGGCCGGACAGGGGAGGGCCGAGCCGGGTCCCAGTGGCTCCCAGGCTAGGGGAGGAAAAAACATCAACCTTCCTAGCACAATCACTGAAGAAACTTTTTAGTGCAGCAGCAAGTGGCCAAGAAGCTGTCCCGGAGCCATTGATACCATGTGACAAAGACTGAGGGGTAGCTCTGTAAGCCCTGAGTGAAAATGTTAACTCTTTCTTAATCAGATGAAACTTCCAAAGCATGAATCTTGCCCAGTGAGACAAAGAAGGGACCGAATGAAATGCAAAAAGACACAGTGTGAGACCTAATGTCAGAGAAAGTGAGAGGAATCCTAAGCTGAAAGGAGGACTGAAGGCGTTGACTAGTTTCAGGTTGGAATTCTCTTGTGAGGCCATAAAGAATAGACTTAATACCCTGTAATATATGAAATATTTTTAGGGGGATGCAAAGTTCTAGTCATAGTTGTGAGGTGATGTAATTGTGATCTAATGGAGAAATTTGAACAGAGGAAGATCGAGAGAGAGAGATGATGCCCTCTGCCCAGTGAGAGAAGATGACCTCTCTTTCTTGAGATGAAGATGAAATAGATGAAGAATACTAGAAGAGGCATCCTTAAACTGTACCCTAATAAGCTGATATGGCCCATGAGTGGCTATAGAAGGCTGTATCATGGGAGGAGCTTCACAATGGCAACATTTCTTTCCCCCGGGCGGGACATTCGTGAAGTGTGAGAGCAAGAGAACTGGTATCTTGTGAAAAACCTCCATGGTATTCAAGAGAGACTCCTCTCTCCTTGATGAATTGAGAAATGATTATTGTAAGGGTGATAACTGACTGAAAATCCCAGGGTTTGTCTTTTTATATTGGAGTAAGAAAGTGAATAGTTGGTGGGGAAGGAGAAGTATTTTGAAGGTTTCCTTCTGATTCTTGCTCTTCAGTTTGATTTTTGTTTTTTTTCTTTTAGTGTTAGTTAATAAAGTTTTTTACTTTCACGTTTCAGCCTGATTTGCTCTTGATTGAGAAATTTTAAATTGGCGAACTAAAACCATTACACGAATTGGTGTTTCTGCCCGGTTTTGAGCTGAAACTGTGACACCCTCCCCTGCCACAGCTGGGCCGAGGAGAGAAAAAAATTAATGAAGGGTTCATGAGTTAAGGACCAGGAGAAAACACTCCAAGGGCAAAACAGGCTCAACTTAAAGGTACAAAGTGAATTTATTACTAACAGAATCAGAGGAGGATAATGAGAAATAAAATAAGCCCTTAAAAACACCTTCCCCCCCCCCCCCCAGCCTCTCCCTCCTTCCCACCGACAGCACAGGGAGACAGGGCATGTGGGTTTTGGTCAGTTCATCACCTGAGGTTTTTTATGCTGCTCCAGGAGAGGAGTCCTTTCCCTGTGAGACCATGTGTCCCCTCCCATGGGAGACATTTCGCCATGAATTTCTACAGTGTGGCTCCAATCTCACGAGCAGCAGTTCTCCCAAAATTGCTGCAACTTGAATTGCCACCATGGGCAAACAATCCTCCCAAAACTCCTGTGGCATGGCTCACTCTTCCACAGAGTACAATCCTCCAAGGACAGGCTGCTCCAGCCTGGAAGCAAGGCCCCTCTCCCTCTACCAGGTCTCCCACTGGATCACAGCCTCCTCCAGGCATCCACATGCTCTAGTGTGAGCACCTCACCCATGGGCTACAGGTGGATCTCTGCATCCCCTGTGGATCCGTGGGCTGCAGGGGAACAACCTGCTTCACCATGGTCATTACCACTGCCTGCAGAGGCATCTCAGCTCTGGCACCTGAAGCACATCTTCCCCCTCCTTCTTCACTGACCTTGGTGTCTCCATGTTGTTTCCTTCACATGTTCTCACCTCCTCCTCTTGTCTGACTAGAAGAAAAACTGGGCGAGCCCACTTTGTTTTGATTTCCTTCTTAAATATGTCATCACAAAGGAGTTACCAACCTCTCTCATTGGCCCTGCTTTGGCCAGCAGCATGTCCATCTTCAGAGCCATCAGGGATTGGCTATGATGGACATGGTGGAAGCTTCTAGCAGCTTCTCACAGAAGCCACCTCTGTGGCCCCACCACTACTAAAAACCAAGCTGTGGAAAACCAACACAGATGCCTTTTGTGTAGGGGCGGCTTCTACCTGCATGGGTTGTTCCTCTGGTTCAGCTGCATTTTGAGTGGCCAGAGTCCCTGTTTGTCTGCTTTCCTCCTTCTACCCCTGAGTGTGCTGTCTAGTGATGAGCAGTTTTCAATAAATAGTAGTCAGGGCCCAGCATACTGAAATAAGTTGTTCCTCTCTGGAGTTGCCACAGCATTCTCTTTGCAAATATTCTGTCACTTTATCAGGGTCCTGTAGTTGTTCAGGGGTGAACCTCCAAACTGTTGGAGCAGAGAATTTCTGTGCAAGACCACACAGCTACAGAAACTGAGCTGGGGAGCGCCACAGACCTCTTGGCCCTGGTACAGTGGAAGCCGTGGGAGAGAGAAACTCAAGGCAAGAATGGAAGTGAAGACATCATGTCTGGTCACTCTGACCCTCTGACACTGAGCACTCTGATGAAAGAATGTAACAAGGACATTGCTGGTGAAAGAATGTAACAAGGACCTTACTGGCACAAGAATGGTAACCAAGAAGATTGTGTTACTAAGGGGACAGGGGCAAAGGGGTCCAAGTGGAAAATATTGTATGGAACTTAGAGACCTATAAATACTGGTGATCTAGTGTAATAAACTGGCTTTGATTTACATAGCATGATCTGTTTCTTTCAATTCCTGCAAATTTAAAAAAAAACCTGGCCCGCTTTCTCCTGCCTTCCATGCCACTCATGACTATTCCCCCTTGAGGTAGATGTCTGAATGATCTTTGTAGTGATGCCATTTTGGTTTTTGCCTTTTTTCCCTTGTATATGTTCTCTGTATTCTTCACATATATATCTGTAGCTCTGTAGCCTATTGTATTAGTGGCTAATTTTCCCAGAAATTTTCCATGGCCTTTCCCTAGGTAGAAAGACAAAAATTCCAGAGCTCAAAGTCCAGGGGGTACAAGGCCGCTATCCAGTCTTGGTTCTTCCTGGGAACCAAGGCTAAGAACAACTCTTCAAGATATGTCTTCATAAACAAAGTACAGCTAGTGCCAAGGGGCTGGATCCAGAGACGGGGATTGACCTGGGGGGTAATTCCATCGCCACTTGTCCTCCTAATTGGTGCTTTTTGGTCAATTATGCTAATTTGCTGAACAGATAAAAAACTTTATTCACCCTTTGTGGGTGGGCTTTTGAGGACATCTTTCCATAACTGCCCCTGAAAGCCTTCAAATAAAGATCTGCTTTTATATTACCTCACATACTAAAATTATTTCAGGTTTCATTTCCAGGTTCGGAAAAAGGCAACAAAAAAAAATCATCTCTTTCTTGACTCTAAACATGGTGTGGACCACACCCAGGAGACCTGGAAGACTTAGCAACAAGAACATTGTCTTGGTTTGAAAGACAGGTGTCTGCCAAGGTGGGATCCTCCCTTAAAATGGAAAACATGATCCCTTTCCCTCCAAATTATTATGACTTTGAAATTAAGGGGCTTTCAGGCAAAGAGATGGGAAAAGAAATAACAGTTCTTTACTAATATATATACGTATGACAAGACAAATAAACAACGACAGCATCAACAACAAACAAAAAAATCACAATGACAGCCTTCTCTCAGCCATCAAGCACTTTCCCCATTGGTGTAGTTATGACCACAGCTGGCAGGGGCACTGTTGGCTACTGGCCAGGCAGGGCAGGTACAGTGATTTCCCTGCAGCTGCAGAGGGAACTGTAGTGCAAGCTCAGCCACCTCTCTGTATATGGGTAATTGCAGGTGAGCCAGAGAAAGAGATAGAAAAGGGGCTTCTTTTAAAAACAGGCAGGGGCAGTCAGTCTCATTGCCCCTCTGGATGGCAAAATGGACTGTAGCAGGAACCTCAGAGCAGCAAGCTGTAACAGCAGAGGCAAGGAGACCCCAGTGATGCTGTAAGTTTTTAGCTTTTATATTTTTCAGATCCTGTACTGCATTAGTGTATAACTCTGAACTCCATATAGAGTGCTAGTAAACTGTCTTCACATTTTGGTCAGACAAAACATTCTAAGCCTGTGAACCAAGGACACCCTTGGCCTCAGGCCCTGAAAAATATAAACAAAAGGCTTTTGCACTGCTCAAGGTGTATCTTTTGAAGACCTTTAATAAATACCTACTTTATTCTCTAACTCTGTCTAGCCTCTGTTCTAGGTAGCCATTCCAAGGCATCACCAGGGTGGCAAACAAAATGTAGCAGAAACTCCGCAGACATAGCAGGAATCACAGGGGGTTGGGCAGACACAGGGTATCAGGTTAAAATTTAGTGAAAGACCAAAAGCAGCAGCAGCAGACATACAGCGGGGCTTGGCAGTGGCAGCTGGGCTTCTGCAAGAAGCAAAACCCACACCTCTCCACTCCAACCCTGAGAGCGAGGGAGAGAGGAGCTGAGCCTAACCTTCATCCCCAAGACAAAATCTTGTGGTATCTATTAATGGGATAAGATACATAAAAAAACAATTATAATCAACAAAACTTATCAAATTCTATCATGTCATTGACACAGGGTTTCACAGCATGAGAAAACAAAAGAATAATGTCCAATGTCTCCTAGGGAAATGGAAATAAATGACCACTGTTTTAAAGTCCAATTAGTTGAGAAGTAGGAGAAAGCCCATTAGCTGGAAATTTTGATCTTTGACATCACTGAATGTCCTCTTGGATCCTAGAACAGGGAATAACTGAAGAAGGTGAGTAGGAACACTATACCATGATGATGACATAAGGCTTTTGTTGGTAAATTACCTCTGTAAGTTTCCAGACACAGCGATGTCTTGGCAGTCCTACTTCTGTTTTTGTTCTGGACATGAAGGCTGCATGGTGGTTAGGTTATTTCTCTTTTCACTAGGCCTCGATTTTCAGAGGCAATCAGTGTCTGATCGAATGAACAGGTGACTACTTTGAACCTGGTGATGATAAAACACATGCATACCTTTTCCTTAAACTAGTGAACTAGTTAGGCCTTGCCATTGCACATTCACTTGAGGGTCCTTACCTAAAACCTTTAAATTTTTTTTAATGAATATTGTATTATTCAGACTTCTTTAGGAGCTAATTAGCCCTTCTTTTTGTTTTAAAAACAGCATACCTGACTCTCACTATGAACATGAGGGGAATATCAAAACAATATATGTAGTTGTCATGGTTTCCGTTTGAAACCAGGTGGAAACACCAATTTTATGTCTTAGTTTTGGTTTACCAATTTGAAATTTCCCAATCAAGAGCAAAGCAGGCTTAAACTTAAAAGGAATAAAACTTTATAAACTAACACAAAAAGGGAAAAAAAACAAACCACAAGAATTAGAATGAAAACTTCAAGACACTTCTCCTCCCCCCCACTCCCCAACTATTCACTTTCTTACTTCAATATAAAAAGACAAAACTTGGGATTCTTAATCAGTTATCACTCTTAAAATAATCATTTCTGAATTCATCAAGGAGAAAGGAGTCTCTCTTGAATACCATAGAGATTTTCCACAAGATACCAGTTCTCTTGCTTCCACACTTCACAACTGGCCTGCCCAGGTGAAGAAATGTTACCATTGTGAAGTCCCTTACCATGAGACAGCCTGCCACTGCTGCTCATGGGCCATATCAGTTCATTAGGGTACAGTTTAAGGATGCCTCTTCTAGTATAAAACAAGAGTTCTCTTCATCTCAAGAAACAGTGGCTATCTTCCCTCAGTGGGCAGAGGGAATCATCACTTTCTCTGTCTTCCTCTGTTCAATTTCTCCAGCAGCTCACAAATACATCAACTCACAACTATAACTAGAATCTTGCATCCCCCTAAAAAAACCTTCATAGGTTACAGGGTTGCTGGGGGCCTTAAGCAAGTTGCCACAGTATATAGGAAAATATAAGGTCAAGTCAAGGACAATTAAGGGGAACTAAGTGCTGAGCTTGCAGAACGATAAGGCAAAACAGGATGAAGAAACCGCAGAACCGGATAAGCTGGGAGGAGATCAGCGAAACATAGCAACCAATCATTGCAGCCAAGCAACCAATCAGCCGCTAGCAAGAACGCGTGTATGCCTCGTGGACAAAGCGGGGCATCCAATCATATTATGCGTGATTGCGTGCATGGAACTAGTTTAGCGGATAAATATTGTAACGCGGAGCCTAATAAACGGAGCTTTTGGCTTACCTACATCGTGTCGGTGTGATTGCTCCCCTCCACCTGGCCGCGGCACAGGGTATTTAGTCCATTCTCTATGGCCTCACAAGAGAAGTCCAACCTAACCAAGCCACTCCTTCAATCTTCCTTTTCAATTAAGATTCTCTTCTCACTTTCTCTGACATTAAGTCTCATGCTGTCATTTTACATTTTATCCAGTCTCCTCTTTCTTTCTCTGGGTAAGATTCATGCTTTGGAAGTTTCATCTGGTCAGGAAAAAAGTTAACACAGGCCACAGCCGGGACAAGGCAGTCAGGTGATGCATTGCAGTTGTGCTGGAGCCGGGCGAGGATCTCAAGGCCTGCTGCTGCCTTCAAATCCAGCTGTGATGAGAGAAGGAGGCTAGGATCTTTTTTTCAGCCCAGTCAGGCTTCAGATGTCTCACACCAGGGCTGATCACCTCTCCTTTCCCATGTCTGGCCCAGCCCTCAGTTTGCTGCATGGGCCATCGTGAATTAGCACATCTAAGCAACCAGGATGGGACTGAGCCTTCCTCCCCCCCTCTCACTGCCTCTCCTTCCCCTTTGCCTGCCAGGGGTGCTGGGGGGGGGGCAGGGGGAACCTTGGCCCAGCCTGGCCCAGCCATGGGAAACAGCCAGGCTGAGGTTCTCAACTCACCCACTGGAAACCAGAAGAGAGCTATTTCCAGAATCTCACCTCAAAATGTATATTCAGTAGAGGCGTATCCACCCATTTTCATTGGTTTAATCAGGTGTCAATATTACAAAATTGTCCAATCAAGACTAAACCATGACGGTAGCGAAAACAAAAGCATACAGCAATCAAGAATAATTCATATAATTAATAACACATATAAAATTGAGTAATTAACAATCTCTAAAATACTGTGCCATCCCCCCAGAGTCTGCAAACAGCTGATAAACCTTGATTCCATGAGAACTTGGATAATTACCTCCAGACAATAATTTCCAGGTTCACTGTAAAAATAGGTCCAGCTTTCATATATATAAATATATATGGGGTCAAATTGCCAAGTTAAAGTGACTTGAGTATTGTTTTGATGCAGAAAACACATGGGTTTGTTGGCAGTTTCCCCTCCAGGTAGAGCCAGGGTGTGGCCAGAGGCCAGGCCCTAATTGGAAGAGAATTCCCTGACATAATTTTTTAAAAATAAGACTCTTAAGAATAGAAATTATGAGTAAAGGTCTTGGGGTGAAAGAATAACCAAATTCATCCAGTAGCTGGTTCCCTCAGAAGTTTTCCTTTTGATGTCTCAAAGCAAACTGCTGGAGTGCTCCTGTAAGAAATGACTGGGATCGCATCTGTGCTCTACCCTCTCTCACAAGAACCACAGGATCATCAGTTTAGAGGCGTTTTTTTAATGAAGCTCAGATATCTTTCCCTGAAATTCTGAAAATACTGAAAATCATGAGACAACAGAGAGGTAGCCTGGATAAAGAAGATGCATATGCAACTAGAGAAAAAAAAGATCCTGAAAATGACGTCTTGTAGATAATTACAGAAAGAGATGTTGAAACATATGAAAAAGCCAGCTATAAATACATCATTGATATCTTATGAATTATGCCTATTATAAAATCAGTAAATTTACACTATATAATCAGTATTGTTACAGCAGACCTAGTGTTTGAGATAGAAATGAGCCAAGACACAGACTCTTGTTCAGCAACGTGAAAAGGTCCCGGTTCATTCCTCCTCATAATTCAGCCATCCTCATTCTAACTACTCACTGACTGTGATGGCAGCAAACTCCCACTGTAGGTTTCCTTTGCAGACTCTGAAGGCTGTTTATTTCTTGCTGGAATATGACTGCAAGTATTTCCTTGCTGCGTCTGACCATAGGCTTTCACCTAGATCAACTATGACTGCAAACACCCACTGCAGGGTCCAGCTACAAACCCAGACTGACCTCAAAGCAGATTCCTCACAGCAGCAAGTCTCTTTCCCATTTGGTCAGTCCTCCAGTCCTTTTGAAGCATTCCTTCAGTACCATCAGTTCTTTCTTTCTTAGGATCATCTCCTGACTAGCCAAACCATTCTTTTATCATGCTCATAAGAGAATTTAGCCTAATTATCACTTCAGTAGAACAAAAGCACATTTAAGAGAACTCAAAATCATTATTAATACTGAACATAACTCAATCTGAATAAAACTGGAATAGAATATGAAATAGCTTAAAGTGAAGAACAGTTAAACTTGACTTTGTCCAAACCCAGCAACAATCAAACTTAACAGAAATTAAACTGAGGGTATTCACCTTTTCGGGGGGACTATTTGGCTAGCTCTAAACCCTGGCGAACACCAACAAGGACAAAAGTAAAAGATGAGAGGCACCCTTTCTTCCCTCAATGAAAGGTCCCACAGGTTTTATTGTCCAGGCAGGGTGAGGAAAAAGAGAGCCACATGGAACGGGCCTTTTTCATAGGCCCGGGGGAGGAGGGGGGGCGGAGGAAAGAGCTGGAGCCAATGGTAAACAATGATGGGAGGGATGAAGGGAGGAGTCAACCTGGGGGAAACCAAAATACCACAGGACCTTGGGGGGTGATAGAGCAAACCAAATGTGATACAAATCCCTCAGTGCAAATAGATAATGTAGTACAATACAACACCTCCTGCTTCTTTTTGTTAATATAACGTTAAAGAAAGGTGTTGAGCTTATTCTGATTCAGAATGAGTTTGTCCACCACTTATGATTTGCAGGCCAGTTTGGTTGCTTTTGGTCCACAAACTCTGTGTGGTTGACTTCTGAGGCAGCAGGGATTAAATTGTGGATGGCTTTTAAAATAAAGCAGCGTAAAATCCCATATGCTAACACAATTAGGAAAAGAACAACAATAAACAACAGAACTGTTTTAACTATTGAAGTCCACCACCCGGAGAGTCCCCAGTCCTTGAACAGTCCATTGAGCCAGTCTTCAGATTGTTGCTTCACTTTTCCGATTAGGCTTTTCATTTCTCGGAGAGATGTGTGGACATTGGGTGCTTTCGAGGTTAAGTTCAGGCAACAAATCCTGAAAATTCCTGGCACTTGTGTCCATGCAGCAGCAGGAGGAAGTCTATGGCGGCACGATTTTGGAGTGTGGCCTGCCTGGTAATCTCCTCGTCCTCTAGGAGGGAGCTGATGGTGGTGGCTGTTAAGTTTGCCTGTTTGACTACCCAGTACTCTAGGTGGCCCAGTTCACCTAGAGCTTTGGCTGCTGTGACCCATGGAAGGAACAGGGATGCAGCAATTCTTTTTGATTTAACCTAATGAAAAATTTCTGAATTGCAATTTGGGTCCAAATTGTCAGCACTTCTCTTTTGAATTCTGTTGGTTGAATTGTTTTTTCGAATCCATTCACCAATTAAGGTTTGATTGGGTGTCAACAGGGACAGCCGCCTGATGGTACATGGCCCTCCTAAAAGCCGAGATGGGATTCTTTCCCATGCCCGATCTCCACAAATTAAGAACAGACCCTTAGGAAGGTTTTTGGGATGTGAATGGTATGGATTGTCTGCTGTAACATAGCTTAGAATATCACACCACTTTTTGGTGGTGAAATCTTCTCAATATTGCAGTATGTGGTGAAAGGCTTTAGTGTTAGATAATGGGGTGAAGATAAAGTGAATGCAGTATGGTTCTGGGGAAGAACCTAACAGCTCTAATTCTTGGAGTTCCTGAGCTGCTTTGGGCAAATTTGGTAGCCACTCTTCTATGGGGTTCTTAATCATTACAGTCCACTGACAATGGGTTTCGTGTTGTTGGATGTAGTGTGATTTTGGACCTGGGTCAGGCATAGGTGTGTCAAAACTGGATGGATATTCTCCAGCTTGCAATGGGATCCCTACCAGGCAGGGAGACATAGTCTCTTGCTGCTGCAGTGGAAAGGCACATATTTCCTTATTAAAGAGTCTGTGCAAGGGTCACTCAGATGTTCTGGCGTGGCTGAGGGATAAGCCACGCAGCTTCTAGACTGCTTATCGGGAACAGGATGACAACTTGAACAGAGATCATCATGAGGTTGAGTGGGAGGTAAGTTATTTCTAAAAGAAAACAAACATTTTTAGCATATTAAAAGTCAGGGGTCTGCTGGAATGCAACCAGATTGTTTAGGAAGGTATTCTCTCCTTTTTCCGGCAGCATCTTCTCTTTGAAGCGACAGTTACTTGTTCATCATCCCCTCCTGCTGCTGCTGGGCTTTTAGGGATGAAAGGTTTTACCCACTTTTGGGGTATCCACCTGCGGAGGTGGATACACACCAGTAGCCACGCCCCCAGGTAATAAGTTCAAAAGGACCTTTGGTTTCCCAAGTTTCTGGGTCCTTGATTAGGACTGGTGGACGCTGTGATAATTTAAACTGATTATTACTGTGGAAATGACATACCACCGAAGGACTCATATTCTCAAATGAACAGTTCAGGAAATTAATTGTGAACATGGCTTTGCAGAGCTTTTGTTGTGGTGACATCCACATTGTTGAACTGCTCTGACTAGCCAGGACTTGTTTGAGCGTCTGGTAGGGATGCTCAATTACAGCTTGGCCTGTGGGGGAGTGGGGGATGCCTTTTTTATGCTCCACTCCCCACTGCTGGACAAACTCTAGGAACTCCTTGGCCTTATATGCTGGTTCATTGTCAGTTTTGATTTCCCTAGGAATCCCTAGCACTGAAAAGGCTTGCACAAGGTGTTGTTTGGCATGTGAAGCCTTTTCTCCTCCATGGGCAGAGGCATAAACTGCACTTGAATATGTGTCTATGCTTACATGCACATATTTGAGGCGACCAAAACTGAGAATGTGTGTAATGTCTGTTTGCAACACTTCGCAGCTCTGAAAGCCTCGGGGACACCCAGCGATGACATGGCCTGGAGCTGGCAACTGGGACAGGTAGCCACAATGGCTCTAGCTTGACTCTGTGTCAGTTGGAACTGACGGATTAGACCCGGCACATTCTGATGGTATTGCTGGTGACTTAGCTTTGCTTGTTGGAAGACATCTGCTTTGCGATTCCCTTCTGCGATTTTACCTGGCAAATTGATATGTGACCTCACATGCATTACATAGAACAGATGCACTCAATGTGAGAGTAAATAAATTAGTTTTGAGAGCAACCTGAAGAGATGCTCGTTCTCAATGTCTTTGAGAACTGCCTGCTCCACCCTGGACACTACTCCTGCCACGTAGGCTGAGTCGGTGACCAAATTAATTGGCTCTGAGAACTTCTCAAAGGCTCTCACTACTGCAGCCAGTTCGGAGACCTGGGGTGACTCCTCCACAAACTCAACATAAGCTTCCCAATGCTGAGTCAGGGGATTTCTCCAAGTCATCACCAACTTGTGGGATGCCCCAAATGCATCAGTGAACACTGTGGGAGCTTTGAATGGCCTACAACTCCTTTTCTCAGGAGGAATGATGTGGAAATCCTCATTAAACAATTTGTGTGATGGGGTGTGGACTGATATTTGTCCACTGTAGCTGTCCAGAGATAGTTGGAGTTTGGCATTGTTTGGGAGCAGGTGCTTGAACATCTCTTTGGTCAACCTCTCGGGAGAGTTCTTTCCCTCCTTAGAAAGTTTGACTGGAAGGTGAATGCATATAAAGTCACAACAGCTCACAGTCTCATCCTGGCTTTCCGGATCACCTGAGCTATCAGCTCTTGTGGCTGTGTGATGGTTTTGGATCGTTGGTGGGAAAGGAAGACCCATTCTATGATTAAGAGTGGATCTTTCTGCCCTTCGATACATTGGAAAATTAAGCCATGTAAGTGTGGCAGCTTTCCCAGGACAATGAATTTGAAAGGCAGCTTGGGCTGATAACGGTGAGCTTGCCTCTGGATTAAAGCCTTCTGTGCTTTTTGGATTGCAGCTTTTGCCTCTGGGGTCAGTTCCCCGGGAGAAACTAGCTCTCTCTCCCCCTTAAATAAATTGATGAGACCTAGCCAGGGCCTGACCCAGTTCAAGGACCCACACAGAGAGTGGAGATCTGCTAGGGTTTTGGGATCAATATCAATTTCCAATTTCTGCAGAACAATGGTCTGCACAGTGATCTCCAAACCCAGGTACTTCCAAAGTGACACCCTTTGAACTTTGTCTTCCTGCAGTTGGAATCCAGCAGAGGTTAAAACATTAACCACTAGGTCAAGTGTGTGTTGTAGTGTCATCGGGGGCATACACAAGCACGTCATCCATGTAGTGGAGGATGATGGCTTCCCTTCTTTGGGCGCTCACTGGGGACAGCAATGAAGCCATGTTGCTATGGTTTTAGTTTGAAACCGGGCAGAAACACCAATTTATGTTTCAGTTTTAGTTTGTTAATTTGAAATTTTTCAATTAAGAGTAAAGTAGGCTTAAACTTAAAAGGAACAGAACTTTATTAATTAACATTAAAAGAGAAAAAAGATTAGAATGAAACTTTTCAAACACTTCTTACTAACTATTCACTTTTTACTCTAATATAAAAAGACAAAACTTGGGATCTTCAGTCAGTTATCACTCTTAAAATAATTATTTTTTTAATTTATTAAGGAGAAAGGAGTTTCTCTTTTGGATATTATAGAGATTTTAAAAAAATATACCAGTTCTCTTGCTTCTACACTCTACAATTGGCCTGCTCGGGAGAATGTTGCCATTTGGGAAGTCCCTCCCATGAGACAGCCTGCCACAGCAGCTCATGGGCCATATCAGTTTATTAGGGTACAGTTTAAGGATGCCTCTTCTAGTATAAAACAAAAGTTCTCTTCATCCCAAGAAACAGAGGTCCTCTTCCCTCAATGGGCAAGGCTTCATCTCTCACTTCTTTAGTCTTCCTCTGTTCAATTTTGTCCAGCAACTCACAGCTATGTCTAGAACCTTGCATCCCCCTAAACAACACTCCATAGGTTACAGGGTATTGAAGTCCATTCTCTATGGCCTCACAGGAGAAGTCCAACCTAACCAGGCCACTCCTTTAATCTTCCTTGCGATTTAAGATTTTCTTCTCGCTTCCTCTGACATTCAGGCTCATGCTGTGTCTTTCTGCATTTTATCCGGTCCCCTCTTTTTTCTTTGGGTAAGATTCATGCTTTGGAAGTTTTATCTGGTTAAGAAAAAAAAATTCACACAGGCCGCAGCTGGTAGAAGGCAGTCACGTGATGCATTGCAGTGGTGTTGGAGCTGGGCCAGAATCTTTTTCAAGGCCTGCTGCTGCTTTCTAGTTCCAGCTGTGCTGAGAGAGGGAGGTTAGGATCTTTTTTTCAGCCCCGTCTGGCTTCAGATGTCTCACACCAGGGCTTCCTCCCTTTTTCCGTGCTCGGCAGACACCAGGCCTGGCCCAGCCCCTGGTTGCTGCGTGGGCTGTCCTGGAATAACAGATTTCAGCATCCAAGACTGGGATGAGCCTTCCTTCCTTCCCCTCTGCCTCTCCTTCTTCTTTGCCTACCAAAAGTGCCAGAGAAAGGAAAGAGAAAACCTCAGGCCAGCCCAGCCCGACCATAAAAAACAGCTGGGCTGGAGCTCTTCAACTCACCCCACCAAAAAACCAAAACAGCCCTGTTTCTGGACCCTCACCTTAAAATGTGTATTCACTAAAAACGTATCCACCCTTTTCATTAATTTAATCAAGTGTCAATATTACAAAATTGTCCAATGAGAACTAAACCATTACACACATACCACTGGCAGATGGAAGGACTGCATTTCATACCTTGAGGCAATAGTTTCCAGTGGTAGCGCTTCAATGGGGCTTTTCGATTAATGGCAGGAACTGAGAAGGCAAACCATGGGGCATCTTCTGGGTGTAGGGGAATTTGTAAGAAACAGTCCTTGACGTCCAGGACAGCCAATTGCCACTTCTGGGGAAGTATCGTTGGGGAAGGCATCCCTGGTTGGAGTGATCTCATGTCCTCAATTACTTTGTTTATTTCCTAGAGATCATGGAGAAGCCACCACTTATCCTTCCCTGGCTTTTTTATCACAAAGACCGGGGAATTTCAAGGGCTGGTTGTCTCTTCTATGTGGCCGTTGGCCAATTGCTCCTCCACAAGCTCCTCGAGTGCCTTAAGATTTTTCTTGCTGACAGGCCACTGATTTACCCAGACTGGGATATCATCCAGCCATGTTAACTTGTGGGTAGGGCACTCCAGAGCAGCCACCTGTCCTGGAGTGACGTTGTGAGGTTTGTATCCCCAATCGTCTGTTCTGTTTGGGCTGGAGATGTTCTTTAAGACTACCTTGGGGAAGTTTTGTTTGGGTTTTGTTATCAGCTTGCTGATGATACCTGGAGGGGCACAGACATATAGTGCTGCTTTTGCAGCTGCTTTTCCTTCTGCTTGCTGCTTTGCTTGCTTGCTCTTGCTTCTGCTTAGCTCTTTAGTTAGTTTAGCTAGACAGTCCAAGATTCCTCCGGACTGTATTTCTTTCCCTCTCTCCTTTTGTGGAATCATTCAAGCCTGCTCCGGACTGGGACGTGGGAAACACCAAGAGTCTGCACTCTGTGGCCTGCAGCAGCCTGCCCAGCACCGGAGAAATAAACAACAGAGCGACCACTCCCCAGAGAGAGACTTTCTGAATTTGTTATCTCGTCAGAACGGAGATCCACTATTGTTCATCTTGTATGTTGGGGGGTGCTCTGTCTGTTAAAAAAACAGGTTTCTTTCCACTTCTCTCCAAGGAGCCCTTCCCTAACCAGTTGCGGGGGGAGGGACCATGGGGGTTTGCTCTCTGAAGGGGCCCCTTTGGGAGTTTCTCCCCAAACTTGCCCTAAACCAGAACAAGAATTGGCGCCCAACCTGTGGGGCTCGAGAGAGAGGAAAAAAACCTGTTCTGATTGAATTTCAGTTGGCATTACTCTGCATTAGAGTCATGGATTGGAAAGACAGGGGTGTCTGCTAGGGAACCAAAAAAAAAGAATGGAAACTTCCCTTGGACTTGTTATAATCCAAAAATTAAAGGGGGTCTCAGGCAACGATGTGAGGGTAGGAATAACAGTTCTTTACTAGTTAGTCTAACAAGGTAAATTAACAACAATAACTATAATATTGACAACAAACAGAACTAGAGAAGAGAAGAAAAGAAAAAAAACAACAACCCAGTTACAGTTTTCCTCTGGCACCCTCCCCCCCCTCAGTACCGTTACAAGCTAACAGAGTCAGCAGCAGTCCTGGGGGGTGAGATGTATCCGAGGCTTGGCGGCAGGAGCTGGAGCTGTTGGAATGTCCCGGCTAGGCATGGGCGGCAGAAACACAGGGTGGGGAGACCCTGAGCAAAACTGAAGAAGCCATGGGTGCAGGGCAGTGGGAAGGAGCTCCTGGCAGGGCAGGGAGAGAACAGGTTCCCAAAATGCCGGGGGACACACGAAGAGACAGTGGTCCGACTGAGCTCCAGGTGTGGGGATGGTGAGAGCTCTCTGCCACGCCGAGACGAGCAGCCCCTGGCCGTTTTCCCGAGAGCAGAAAACTGCCCAGAGCGAGGTGAAGACGGTGCCTCTCCATCTCTGCCTTAGCTGCTTTCCTTTGTTTGTTCCTAAGCACCCATAAACACCCAAAAGCACCCAGCAATCAGCTTCTTAGCAACTTCTGGGAAAAAATTCTATAAGAAAGCAACCCAACACTCAACAATTAGTATAAAGCATTTAATAGTTATGTTTTTTGAACTGATAATGTCTCTTGGGGTGAAAGCTTGAATGTATTTCTGCTCCCTAGGGTTTTTTCAGATTATAATATGTCTATGGTCCCTAGGTTTATTTTCCTATCCGGAAAGAGCTCTAGCACTTTCCCTCATACGTAGCTTTTACAGCAGAGGAGCAGTGACTAGAATAGCTATCCTGCTGGGTTTGGTGGTAATGATTTGTAAGAAGTTTATAAAGGTGCTGGGGTCTGTTCTAGGTATGAGTGATTCATGGCTATGGTTATGCACCCAGTTTGTTAGAGGAGGAGGAGCAGGGGACGTGGCTTTTCAGCCTTTGCTTTCTTTTTCTCTGAATCTGTTACATTCCTATGGGAGAATGTTCAGTTTCCCCTGAGTGTTAAAGAGACTATCTTCCTGGTATTTAGTCTGGTGAGCTTTTTCTATACAGTCTGCAGCTTCTCTAAAATGAGGGCTGAGATTGCTAGAGGGGCTGATGAGACTCCTAACCCAGGAGTAAATCCAGGTGTGAAAAATCCTGAGTGGTGTGGGAAATGGGAGGATATGGGCCAAATCCTGAATGAATTCTCTGACCCTATAGTCTGGGGCTTTCCACATGAACAAATTCAGAACCCAGCCGAGGTGGGGAAATATCTGAAAGAGAAGTACCATGATGACCCTAAGGAGAAAAAAATCATTGCAGTAAGTTGGGCCCTGGCATATGCTTATTGCACACTGCTAGATACGGTAGGGCAGCAGACAGAGGCAGGGGTGTAGGGAGATAAATCAACATCTATCTCAGTTACTCAGGCTGCAGCTAACCCCTCAGTTATGAAGCCAGTAGCTAAACCCAACAGTAAGCCTCAACCAATGGCCGTTGCTACTAGCACGAGAAGTGGAAAGTGCACAGACAAGACTGATTGACCAGTGGATGATGATGATGATAGCAGAGAAGGACCCTCAACGCCTCCTGACATAAAAACAGCAGTCAAAGCAACTGGCACAAGATCAGAAGCCAATATTGAGTCCTTTTCCCTGAAGAACCTTCGTGGTTTAAGGAAGGATTACACCCGATGATCTGATGAATCCATAATTAGTTGGTTAGTCCATTGTTGGGATGCTGCAGGTGAGACTACAATTCTGGATGGCACTGAAGCACGGCATTTGGGATCCCTGTCACATGATCCCGTCATCGACCAAGGAATGATGAGGGGGGTTAACCCTCACAGCCTCTGGGCACGGGTCCTGGAAAGTGTAGCACAAAGATACATGTGTGCAGATGATCTTCATATGCAGCAAACCCAGTGGAAGACCATAGAACAAGGGATCCAATGCCTGAGAGAAATGGCAGTGGCTGAGATTATCTTCTCAGATGACATAATGACTAGGAATCCAGACTTGGTACCATGTACATCTGTGATGTGGCGAAAACTTGAACGACTTGGGCCACACGAATATGCTTCTGCTTTAGCCATAATGAAGCGAGATGATAGAGATGAGACCGTGCTTGATATGGCAATAAAGCTCCGAGCATATGCAGATGCTGTACATGGCCCAACGCATGCCAGAATCGCAGTGGTGGAAACACTTCTGCAAAAATTAGAGGACAAGATAGAGGAGAATCATCAGAAACTCAGGGAGGAGATTAAAGAGGACCTTCTCCAAATCTCGGCAGTACAGATCAGAGGTTCTGGTACCCAACGCAGATGCTCCCCAGATGGAGAGAGAAGGTACACCCCATGAGCTGAGCTGTGGTTCTTCCTGCATGACTGCGGAGAGAACACGAGGAGATGGGATGGAAAATCTACTGCTGCTCTGGCACAACGGGTGCATGAATTGAAGGAATGCAAAACTCAGAGAGGAAGTTCCACCAAAAGAAAAGCAGCTCCAGTTGTCTGTAGCTGAACTGCTAGGTATGATGATGATGACGACATGTCCAATCCTCTTGAAGGAACCTCCAAGACATATGCCCAAGGGAAAAAGGATAACCAGGCTTAGAGGGGCCCTGCCTCTAGCCAGGTAGAGGTTAGGGAAAACCGTGCTTTCTAGACTGTGTGGGTTCGTTGGCCTGGCACATCTGAACCACAGGAATATAAAGCTTTGGTTGATACTGGGGCGCAGTGCACATTGATCCCATCAAGACATGTGGGGACAGAATCTGTTTCCATCGCTGGTGTCACCGGGGGCTCACACGATTTTACTTTGGTGGAAGCTGATATGAGTCTGACAGGGAATGAGTAGAAGAAACACTCTATTGTGACTGGCCCAGAGGCGCCATGTATTTTGGGCATAGATTACCTTTGAAGTGGGTATTTCAAAGACCCAAAAAGACTCAGGTGGGCGTTTGGAAAGCAACTGTAGTGACCAAGGGCATCCAGCAACTGAACACTTTGCCTGGACTGTCTGAAAATCCATCTACCGTAGGACTTCTGAGGGGACAAGAGCAGCAAGTACCAATTGCCACTTGGATAGCGCACCGCCGACAGTATAGAACAACAAGAGATGCTGTGGTTCCCATCCATAAGATGATCTGTGAGTTGGAGAGCCAAGGGGTGGTTAGCAAAACCCACTCACCCTTCAACAGCCCAATTTGGCCTGTGCGCAAATCTGAAGGAGAATGGAAATTGACGGTAAACTACCGTGCATTGAATGAAGTGACTCCACCGCTGAGTGCTGCCGTGCCAAACATTAGAGCTCCAGTATGAGCTGGAGTCCAAGGCAGCACAATAGTATGCCACTATTGACATGGCTAATGCATTTTTCTCCATTCCTTTAGCAGTAGAATGCAGGCCTCAGTTTGCCTTCATGTGGAGGGGAGTGCAGTATAACTGGGACCAACTGCCCCAGGGGTGGAAGCACAGTCCTACCATCTGCCATGGACTGATCCAGGCTGCACTGGAAAAGGGTGAGGCTCCAGAACATCTGCAGTACATTGATGACATCATTGTATGGGGGAACACAGCTTCACATGTGTTTGGGAAAGGAGAGAATATCATCCAAACCCTCCTGGAAGCTGGTTTTGTCATCAAGAAGAGCAAAGTTAAAGGACCAGCTCATGAGATTCAGTTTCTAGGAGTGAAGTGGCAAGATGGACAGCGTCAGATTCCCACTCATGGCATCAACAAGATCACTGCAATGTCTCCACCAACAAATAAGAAGGAGACACAAGCTTTCTTAGGCACCATAGGTTTTTGGAGAATGCATATTCCAGAGTACAGTCAGATCGTGAGCCCTCTTTACCTGGTCACCTGCAAGACGAACAATTTCTATTGGGGCTCTGAGCAGCAACAAGATTTTTTCCCAGATTAAGGAGAAGATTGCTCATGCGGTAGCCCTTGGCCCAGTCAGGACAGGACCAGATATGAAGAACATGCTCTACTCTGCAGCCGGGAGCCATGGTCTGTCCTGGAGCCTTCGGCAGAAGGTGCCTGGGGAGACTCGGGGTTGACCACTTGGATTTTGGAGTCAAAGCTACAGAGAGTCAGAAGCCAACTACACTCCAACAGAGAAAGAAATCTTGGCCACCTATGAAGGAGTCCAAGCTGCCTCAGAAGTGATTGGGACAGAAATACAACTCCTCCTGGCACCCCGACTACCAGTGCTGGGGTGGATGTTCAAAGGCAAGGTTCCTTCCACCCACCATGCCACCAGTGCTACATGGAGCAAGTGGATTGCTCTTATCACGCAGCGTGACAATATTGGTAAACTGAATCGCCCTGGGATTTTAGAGGTAATTACGAACTGGCCTGAAGGTGAAACTTTTACTGTCACAGATGAAGAATAAGAACCAGTGACACGTGCTGACGAAGCTCCACTGTATAACCAACTACCAGCAGAGGAAAAACACTATGCTCTTTTCACTGACGTTTCCTGTCGCATCATAGGGATGAACCGGAAGTGGAAAGCAGCTGTGTGGAGCCCCACACAACAGGTAGCAGAGGCTACTGAAGGAGAAGGGGGATCAAGCCAACTTGCGAAACTCAAAGCTGTTCCACTGGCCCTGGACATTGCAGAAAGAAAGAAGTGGCCAAAGCTCTACCTCTACACCGATTCTTGGATGGTAGCCAATGCTCTGTGGGGATGGCTGGAGAGGTGGAAAGAGGCCAAATGGCAGCGTAGAGGAAAACCAGTCTGGGCTGCTGAAGAGTGGTAAGATATCACTACCAGGGTAGAGAGGTTGCCTGTGAAAGTCCGCCACGTAGATGCTCATGTCCCCAAGAGTAGAGCTAGTGAGGAGCACCAAAACAATAAGCAAGTAGATCATGCTTCAAAGATATAGGTGTCAAAAATAGACTTAGATTGGGAACACAAGGGAGAGTTGTCCCTAGCCCGATGGGCCCATGATGCCTCAGGCCATCAGGGTAGAGATGCCACTTATAAGTGGGCACGAGATTGAGAGGTGGATCTAACCATGGACAGCATTTCACAGATTATGCACGACTGTGAGACATGTGCTGCCATCAAACAGTCCAAGAGGCTGAAGCCCCTGTGGTATGGGGGGCATTAGTCCAAGTACAAGTATAGAGAGGCCTGGCAGATTGACTACATCACACTGCCCCAAACCCGCCAAGGCAAGCACTACGTGCTGACAATGGTGGAAGCCACCACTGGATGGTTGGAGACCTACCCTGTGCCTCATGCTACTGCCCGGAACACCATCCTGGGCCTGGAAAAGCAGGTCCTGTGGAGGCATGGTACCCCTGAGAGGATTGAGTCAGACAATGGGACTCATTTCCAAAAACAGCCTTATTAACACCTGGGCTAGAGAACATGGCATCGAGTGGGCATACCATATCCCCTACCATGCACCAGCTGCAGGCAAGGTGGAGAGGTACAATGGACTGTTAAAAACCCAGTTGAAAGCCTTGGGTGGGGGATCTTTTAAAAATTGGGAGCAGCATTTAGCAAAGGCCACCTGGCTAGTTAACACTCGGGGTTCCACCAACCAAGCAGGTCCTGCCCAGTCTGAGCCCCTGAACATAAGAGATGGAGATAAAGTCCCAGTGGTACATGTCAGAGGTTTGTTAGGAAAGACTGTGTGGACTAATTCTGCCTCGAGTGCAGACACACCCATTTGTGGGGTTGTCTTTGCTCAGAGACCAGGTTGTACATGGTGGATTATTCAGAGAGATGGAAGAACACGATGTGTACCTCAGGGAGATCTGTTTGTGGGGCGAGAATGATATGTAAGTGTCAAAGGTCTGAGCAAGTGAATGATGGAGAAGGAAATGTGTGTTGAAGGCCTGAGCAAGTGAAAGATGGAGTTTTGAGTGAGTAAAATGAAGTGGGGAATCCTGCAGCTCTGTAGTATGGGGCCAGGATGCAGTGAAGGTGTGGGGATGCAATGGGGGCATAATGAGTATTTCCTGCAATTTTTGAGGGGAACAGATGGAAGTTTTTAATAAAATGCATGATGTTTGGTACTATGTTGACAATATGGAGAGAAGGGTTGGAATGTCCTGGGGTGATGTTGTGGGGTTTGTATCCCCAATCGTCTGTTGTGTTTGGGCTGGAGATGTTCTTCAAGACTGGCTTGGGGAACTTTTGTTAGGGTTTTGTTATCAGCTAGCTGATGATAGTCGGAGGGACACAGACATATAGTGCTGCTTTTGCGGCTGCTTTTGCTTTTGCTTGCTGGCCTTGCTTGCTTGCTCTTGCTTCTGCTTAGCTCTTTAGTTAGTTTAGCTAGACAGTCCAAGATTCCTCCGGACTGTATTTCTTTCCCTCTCTCCTTTTGTGGAATCATTCAAGCCTGCTCCGGACTTGGACGTGGGAAACACTGAGAGTCTGCACTCTGTGGCCTGCAGCAGCCTGCCCAGCCCCGGAGAGATCAACAACATAGCGACCACTCCCCAGAGACTTTCTGAATTTGTTATCTCGTCAGAATGATGATCCACTATTGTTCATCTTCTGTGTTGGGGGGTGCTCTGTCTGTTAAATAAACAGGTTTCTTTCCACTTCTCTCCAAGGACTCCTTCCCAAACCGGTTCCCAAACTCCCTTTGGGAGTTTCTCCCCAAACTTGCCCTAAACCAGGACACTGCCTCTAGAAATCCTGGGGTGTCTTGGGGATAACTAATTTGACCCCCCACTGGGACATGGTGTCTCTCCCCCCACAAGGGAGCTTTGTAGTTGGAGACAAACGTACGGACACTGGCCAATTTCCCGTTTGGCCCCTCTATTTGTACAACGCTTTTTGAGATTTTTGCCAATGTGACTCCTCCTATACCTTGGATTTTGCCAGCCACAGGTTGCAATGGCCAATGTGATGGCCACACCCTATCGGGTATTATTGTCACATCTGCCTTCGTGTCTAGCAACACTTTCACATGGAGATGGTCTGCTCCATGGGTTAGATTGCATCCCATCATCAGTTTGTCCTCACCAACCACTTCAGCACAGGCACTTTGCCATCTATTAGGATGTCCACGAGAATGGGTATGGCCTCGGTGATGATTTGCCCCTGGGCCAAATAGAAGGGTGGCTGAGGGCAGCACGCTGGAAGAATGAGGTTAGGTAGGTCTCCCTTGATGGTCATAGGAACCACCTCAATCTCCATGGGTGTGTGTGTGGTGTCCACAATAACAAAAAACCCACTGTCCAGTCCTGTGTGATCTATTGCCAAGTCCTGTGAGTCCTCCGGCAGCAGGTCCACTTCAATAGCAGTCCAATAGGTAGACCTCAAAAGAAAGGCTTTGGTGGTCACAAGCTGGAAACGCTTGTGAAGCCACCAGCTTTTGTTAAGCATATATTCCTTTTGTTGTCCTGCACCCCTCCTCCCTTTCCTCCCCCTTTTCTGTTTTGAGGGAGGTTTTCTTTATTGTGGATACTGCTACATTTATAGCATGGCACAGAGGGAGCTCATGCTCCCGTCCTAGTTTTTTGTTTGTTGTTAGGTCCATCGTTGTGATTTTTCTTCTGCTGCTGCTGGCTTTGAAGGCAGTCTCTGGAAAAGTGTCCTGGTTTCTTACAGTGGAAGCAGATGATGTGTTGAAGCTGTTCTGGGGACATTTGTTGCCTCTTCACTCCTGGTGACACAGCTGCTACAGTCTTTGGGTTTGTTGATCTTGGATTTGTTTCTTGTACACAGAAGAGCTCTGCTTTCCTGGCACATGTTTCTGTCATCTGTGCCAGAATAGGTGAAGGATCAAGAGGTAGTCCCAGTATTACTTGGCGGCAGGCTTCATTAGTTTTTCTCTGTGCCATCTCCTTAATTAACTCTGCCTGTGCCACTGGGTCCTCCACTTGTCTCTCTATTTGTGCACGAAGATGGTCAACAAACTGCAAGAAACTTTCTGAAGCATACTGTTTAATGTTAATATAACTACCCCTAGCTTCAGCTGTTGGTAACTGGTAAAAGCTCTTTTCTGCTGCTACACTGATTTTATTTAAAATGAATTTTTGTAGTACCCGAGCCTGATCTTCTGGGTTAGCCCACTTCCCTTCACCACATAAATGTTCTTGGGTGATATCATTCCCCTCTATATCTTTTGCGCCTTGGGTGCTTTGCTTAAGCTCCACCAGGACTCCCTTCAGGGATCTCTTCCAGGTTCTTTCCCACAGATGTAACTCTGAAAGGGTAAGGAAACACCGGAAGAGCTCTCGTAGGTCAGCCAGAACAAATTCCAGGGATGTTAGAGTGGCTCTCATCATGCTTTTAAAAATCACACTTTCTTGGCCAAATTCTTTTTGGGCTTTGCATAATTCTTTTTTGCTTTGGTGAAAGAAATGCTGATAGCCTCTAATTATATTTCCCTTACCAATATATGAGACAGAAGCTGCTGTAAATAAGGCTTCTTCCCCTTGGTTTTGATCCCCAGGGCTTCCCCTTTTGGCGCCACCCCTGTGGGACCTGGCAGGGGGGTATCCCCCCCCGTGGGAACCGGGAAGGGTACCACCCCTTCCTCGGCTCCACCCCATGGGGCCAGGCATTGCAACATCTGGAAGTAGGGTTACAGGATGACATCATGCAGGGTGGGAGCATGGAGGGGGGGGGGGTGTCCGAGCGAAGGAAGGGGGTTTGGGACTGGAAAGGGTTGGAGGAGGGGAGAGGTGGGACAAAGGGATTGTGGTAAGAAGCAGGGTAAGAAGCAGGGCCAGCCATGTGGTGGGTGCCATCTTGAAAATCACCCACATGGTCAAATTTGAAACTTGGAGGTGAAATGACTAGGTTAGAGGGGTGCAGGGAAGGTTCTCTGTCAGCCTGTGCATAGCTGGCAGAGCCAGGGTGCCGAGCGGGAGGAGGAAGTCCAGGGAAACAGTGGCTGTGCCAGGAAGTTTCTCAGTTTGCCTCTTGTGTCCCTCTCAGCTCAAGGGCAGAGTGTTTGGGAAGAGGGGTAGGGGGAAACTCGGGAGGGGGGGTTTGCTGTGGCTGTTCCTTCATTTCCCTTTTAATCAATTCCTTTCGAATTAAGAGGAACACCGGGAGAAATTTGGAAATTGTTTTATCTCCCTGTTCCACCCTCGATGGTAATTTGTTTCCAATTTTATCCCAGGCAGACACAGAATTTACATTTTGCTGAGTAAACTGTGGGAAATTGAAGCACAACCAGTGAACAAACCTAGCTAATTTTCCTTTGGAAACTTTAATGCTTCCTCTAGCTAAAAGATTCTGGACTTCATTATAAATGCCTGTCTGTTGCGCAGAAAGCCTTGAGCCCATAACTACAAACTGCGCAACTGAATCTACCTTCTTTGCAACAAAGTACAAAATATCCACAGCCAACTCTAGGGAAGACTCTGCAGCTTTTCCTTCCCCCAAGCCTGAGACAGGAAGCAAAAACCACATGCTCTGCATTCTTCCCTAATGCCGGAGGCTTCTGTGGTCTAGAAACCCCACCACAACTAGGGGTCCCTTCAGGGTCCCCACTAACCCTGTGGGGGGTACTTACCCCTCCTGGGACTCCGGCTGGTTGGAACCATTGCAAAAGAAGTCCTTTGTCCAGAATAGACTCATCTGGCTCAAGGACGGGTTTACCTATTCCACCCTCGTGAGTACGCCTGTACAAATGTAGCAGGGGAACGCCGAGGAAGCTGGCTGTCCAAACAGCTTGTAAAATGCACACGTGTCTTTCCCGCTGCTGTGTGGGATCTCGGACCGTGTACGGGAGGTCTCACATTGGGTGCCATCTGAGGCCGATTGCCTTTTTGGGGGGACTATTTGGCTAGCTCTAAACCCCGGTGAACACCAACAAGGACAAAAGTAAAAGATAAGAGGCGCCCTTTCTTCTCGCAATAAAAGGTCCCACAGGTTTTACTGTCCAGGCAGGGTGAGGAGAAAGAGAGAGCCACGTGGAACAGGCCTTTTTCAAAGGCCCGGGGGAGGAGCAGGGGCGGAGGAAAGAGCTGGAGCCAATAGAAAACAATGATGGGAGGGGCGAAGGGAGGAGTCAACCCAGGGGAAACCAAAACATCACAGGGCCTTGGGGGATGATAGAGCAAACCAAATGTGATACAAATCCCTCAGTGCAAATAGATAATGTAGTACAATACAACATTAAACTTGACAAAATTAACTTAATAAAACTTAACTTTACTCAAATTAACAGAACATAATTGAACATTACTTAAATCTGACAATATTGGACCTTAACTTTGCTTAATATTAGCAGCACTTAATTAGTGTTAAATTGAACATAACAGAACTAAAAATTAATATATTTAAAAGTTATACATACAACAAAATGTAACTTATCCTGATGCTATTAATACAAAAAGGCAAACAAAAATACAAAAATATTTGAAAAATGCGTGAGCAGCATGATTTTACTGGAGGGATTAAAAAAGATGTGACAAGTATGTTGTGATTCTATGTAATTTGGATTTGAGCATATATCATGGTATTTGAAAATATTAAGTATAGCTCTTACTGCTCTTACTAGGATTTTTCAAAGTACAGCTTTACTCAGAAAACTGACAGCAGTGTAGATGTTGGCATACTGCCCAGCAAACCGGCAGCTTCTTGAGATTGTCTGTACAAGAGAATTGAGTTTGGCCTAACAAAAGTAATATCTATCAATATAGCTAAACTGTTTTGATATCAAGTCCAATTTGAATTTATATGTAGTAAGGAAAGTAATTATTCTTGAATCACTAATTAGGTATACATAATCAAAATGTTGACACATATGTTTTATGGCAAAAAGGATTAACAATAAAATTACCTTATTAAAATTGTGAGGTAAAAACCAAGCAAATGGGCAAAATTAACATTACATTGTCTGCCCATGCTGTAGAATTCCATCTACCAATTATAGTTAAGCTTCAAATAACTGTGGTAAATAAAATTCAAGGTTATAGAACCTAGATAATTGCTCTTCAATCTGGGCTTGAAGAATAATTTCTGTTCTAGCATAATTTAATTTAAAAAATTGTGAGGAAAGGGTCCCCCGAATTAAGGGGGCATAAACATTATTCACCTGTAAATATTTTTAGGTGTATAAGATTCTAAATCATAACCTAGGAAAGAGACAGTGTTAATTTAGTGCAATCAGACCTTCAAACCAAAACTCTTAAAGGGAGTAAGTTCTATCAACCATGGCATCTCTATTAAAGAAGTTACATCTTGTTATGCTGCTTGATATGTAAGAAAACACTGCATTCACAGCTTTGAATCTCTCCAGAAAACAATCTTATAAAATCAATCTTATAAAAAAACCACAGTTCACTAAAAACACAAGGTTAACTTTAACAAACATCTTTCAATGTGTCTTTTAGACATTCTGATAACAGACAGAGCTGGTCGGCTGCTCTTCGGCAGGTGCTGGAGGGGTTGCGCCATGGGAAGCTGAGCCGCAAGGGGGAGCCAAGCTGTTCAGAGCTTAGGAGGAAGCAAGAGAGCTCTGATGAGCTGGGAGGGGCTTCCCAGCCCAGGGAACAAATGCAGTTCTGAGGTTGTTTTGTCCAGTGAACACCAACAACCTGACTTTTTTAGCTGTGTCGGCATTTTGCTCTGTCGGATTGCGGGCAGTCCTTCTCCTCATTATAGTCTTATCTCTCATTTGTAAGCAGAGGAGAAAGGAACGGTTTTACAGAAACAGGTGGTGTTAAGTGGAGGGCCTCCAGGAGCTGGGTGGTAGCAGCTGCAGCAGCTTCTCTATCAGCTTTTAATTGTAGTAATAAATTTCGAACTAGATGCCACATAGCAATTTTGTAGCTATTTTGTCTCCATTTGTAGCTGCCGCCCATATCGCTCACCCTATCTCCTCCCATGTTTGACAAAATAGCAGCTTGTGCATCTACTTTTGCAGCATTTTTCTACACTATAGCAACAAAGTTCGCAATGTCTGTTTATTGTCCTTTATCCCTTGTTTGCTCAACATAAGTGTCCATGTATTCCTTTAGACCTGTTCTTTGGCGGATATCTGGGCTCCCATTTTATCCCAATATCTCACCTTTTCAAAATTGAAGTTTGAACTTCTGCAGCTCTTCTCCTGGCTGCATTATCTCCCCTCGACTCTTTTTGCCCACGTCTCCAACAACTCAGGGGCTGTGTTCCTCCACAGCTCCTGACTGTATTATCTCTAGCAACTCTCACCTGGTTTCCTTATCTAGCAACTCTCAGGCTGCCTCCGTCTCTAAGTCCAATCTCGCTGGCCGGTACTGTGACAGTCTTGTTTCGCTATCACGTCTCGGAGTTCATCAGATGTTGCAATAAATCAGCTGAGACTCCATTTTCTTCATGCAGGAAAAGCCAATTCTTTATTCACACAACTCATTTTATACCATTTTTACAGACCTCATGTGCAACTTCTTTGGTTAATAGCTTTCCTGCCAATTACTCTATTGGCTAGTAAAAGGTATTTTACTTGTCCATCAAATCTCTCTATTTTTGAATTTGTTTACATATTTTCTTTGCTGTTTCTCATGGGACAAAACCCTTGCTGCAGGTGCATTTGTCTTTCACCCTCAAAATAGGTTGTGTTAACAAACTTCTCATTCTCAAAATAGCTTCACATGGGAACTTGCAAACCACTTAGCTGCACTTAGAAGAAGTGACAAGCCAGCTATTAAATTACCAGAGCAAGGCCTGATTTTATGAGGCCTTTCTTTTATAATTCTTCTACCTGTCTATGACAGACCCCGCTTTTCAGAGAGTGTCATCTCTTACTACCAGCGGGAGAGACGGAGAGCACCAGCAGGTCCACCTGGACCCCTAGGGTCCTTTCACACTAAACAAAACTACAAGGGATCTCTTAACACCTAACTCAGGTACTAAATCAGAATACCACTTTTATCCAGTTGCTCATGAGTCTCTGTACCAGTCCCGGGGGTTCCTGGGCTCTGATACCTTCTGGATTGCAGCTGGGCCCCCTTGGAATGCTGGCAGAAGTGGGGGGGGCAGGAGCTGGGTGTTCCTCCAGTCTAGGGGCTTTCCAGATGCCTTGTTGTCCCTTCATGGGGTGCCAGAACTGATGCCTAGAGAGGCTGATCTGGAAGAGAGACTAGACAGAGTTATATGAACAAAATAGGTATCTATTGAAAGACCCAAAAGGATACACCTTGAGCAGCACAAGAGCCTGGCCAGGGCTACACCCAGGTTGAATCCAAAATGGATCCCGGTCACGAGTTTTTACACTTTTATAAGTTTTGTCTCATCTACATATTGGGTTCAATTGTCCAATTACAGCTCCAGGTGATGAAGTCTCAACCCCCTGGATTTCCCCCTTCCCTTTGCTGTTGTTTATGATTTTTGGGTAACAGTTGTCCTTGATTCTCTATCTGGGAAGGGATTGTTTTGTCTAAGTATCCTGTGAAGAGAACTTACTAACACCTAATATGAAGTTTCAGAGTTACATACCAGGCAGCAGAGACTGAAAAATATAAAAGCTAAAACTCAAGGCATCAGATTCAAACTGAAAAACAGAAGGTTTAGACTATATGTTAGAAAAAAATTCTTTACTGTGAGGGT
The DNA here is from genome assembly GCA_018697195.1 of Certhia americana. NCBI lineage: Eukaryota > Metazoa > Chordata > Aves > Passeriformes > Certhiidae > Certhia > Certhia americana. Next base: position 15,070,436 of record JAGMWU010000027.1, read on the forward strand.
GGCGAGGCACAGGAAGGGGTTGCCCAGAGAAGTTGTGCATACCCCATCCCTGGAGATGTTCAAGGCCAGGCTGGATGGAGTTCTGAGCAACCTGGTCTGGTAAAAGGTGTCCCTGCTCATGGCAGGGGGTTGGAAGTGCATGATCTTTGAGGTCCCTTCCAACCCAAACCATTACATGATTCTATCAAAATCAAAGTGGGATGAGAAAAAAAAAAAAAAAACACCTTCCCCCCATCCATCCCTTCTTCCCAGGTTCAACTTCACTCCCAAAATCTCTACCACCTCCTCCTCCAGTGGCGCAGGGGGATGGTGAATGAGGATTGCAGCCAGTTTATCACATTTTCTCTTTGTCTCCTTCCTCCTCAGGGAAAGAACTCCTCACACTCTTCCCCTGCTTGAGTGGGGTCCCTCCAATTGGGAGACTCCATGACATTCTTCAACATGGACAGGGTGCAGTCCTTCAGAAAAAGACTGCTCCAGAGTGGGTTTCCAACAGGGTCACAAGTCCTGCTAACAAATTGCTCCAGACTGGGCTCCTCTCTCTACAGGTACAAAGGTCCTGACAGGAACCTGCTCCATCATGGGCTTCCCACAGATTCAAAGACTCATTTGGGTTTGTCCACCTGCTCTAGTGTGGTGTCCTCCATGGGCTGCAGGCGGATATCTGCTCCACCATTAGCCTCCATAGGCTGCAGGGAGGCAGATGATCTTCACCATGGTCTTCACCATGGGCTGCAGGGGAGTATCTGCTCTGGCACCTGGAGTACCTCCCCCCTCCTTCTACACTGACCTTGGTGTCTGCAGAGTTCTTTCTCTTGATGCCTTGGTGGGCTTACCTAAAAACAGAGACCAGACAAAATTAAGGTAATAAAATGAAGTGCCTTCAGGTACATTTAAGGCAGATGAAGCCCACCCAGGGGCTACACCCAAAATGGACAATGGTTCATGAGTTTTCATACTTTTACAAGTTTGGTCCATTTGCATATTGGTGTTTAATCTTTCAATTACAGCTTCAGGTAATGTGTAGACATAATAAATGTGGGGCAAAGAAGCTCTTGGACCAACTCCAGTGGGGCAGAACCTGGGGAAAATTACCTAACCAACTACTCTTCTAATTGGATAATATTTGTTAAATATGCTAATTTGTAAAACCTTATAAAATTGTAGAAATCCAGTGCCAGGTATGCCCATCACCTCTGGGACATCTGGAAGCTTCCAAATAAAGGTCTGCTTTTTACTTTACTATTCTAGCACTGTTTCATGTTTTTTTTCTCTTTTGATTATAGGAAACACCATGACATCGTGTAAACTCAGTTGTCCCTCTCCTCCATCTGGCTGGAGTCGGGACCCCTCTAGTCCTGCTCATATGATTCTTCACTTACTTCTGGTAAAAACAGATTATAATTGCTTTCCATAGGATCAGTAGTAAGATCAGCCCTTCCGCTCTGTCTGGGAAACTGCCCGCTAGAGACTGAAGCAGCAACTTTCCTGGAAGAACCCCCATTTGTGATTGTTTTTCCTTGGAAAGCCATTAAAATTTCTGCTAAAAATCCTCCACAATGCAGGCTTGTAACTGAATCCCTGAGACACCATCTACTTATTGTGCATTAAACCTGCTGGCTCTCAGATGGAGCAGTTGTCTTTTATTCATAATCTATACCATCTGTACCATCTGTAGTACTGATAATGTTAGCTGAAGGGATAAGGTCTATACAAACCCAGCAAATTGACATAAATCATAATCATTACCATGCCACCTCCCACATCACAGATTGCACATCCCAATCCTTAATCATGGTGCATGACCTGCTCATTCAGAAGGGATCTGTGGTTACCATAGATCACCTGCTAAACTTAAATAATAGAGGCATTTTGCTGTGAAGCAGACAAACACAATGTAGGGCTGTATGAATAGGCATGTTATATGCAAGAAGTGGAGTAATTTTTCTTTTACCCAACACTGGCACATGCCTCAGCCTCCTATATGGACAAATTGGTAAGAGTTCAAAGAGGGTAAGGAAAACCAGAAAGGAGTAAATAGCAAAACAAGCTGGTTATTTGTCTATAGAAAACTAGGGGGTGTAGGAAAGCAGTTGTGAAATTTATAAAACGCTGCTGCCAAAAGCAAGTGAATAAGTCCTTCTCCACATTCCAGACAATAGGAATAGGCAGCCTGAAAGGCAGCCAGGGAAATTTAGGTTAGAAATCTGATAAAACATAAAACTAGCTGTTATAAATTTCTCACCACAATTGGGTTGGTCAATCAATAAGGCAATTTATTAATTTGCTGATAAGGAACAAGCAAGCCAGTGTTGGGGATGCAGGGAATCTCTGCTCTACCAACACATCCGCTCTGCCTTCAGTCACTGCCCCTTTTATAGGCAGTTTCTCATTGTACTGTGTCATGTTTACTGTGCTGGGGTACAAGTTTGAACAAGCCCGGGCATGTTGGCTAGCTTGTAGTCTCACAAGCCAGGACCAGCAGTCACAAGCCCCATCAGGTCTGGGCAAAACCCAAGCACGTCGCTAGGCTACATCCCCAGCCAGTAGGCAGCAGCAGTAACAAGTCTCTACATGTTTGCACAAGCCTTCAGCAGTAAAAAGCCTTTACATGTTTTCACAATTTTGCAGTTTTCCTTATACATAAAAGTGGGTACAATTATTTGGAAAGGAATACATAATAGCAAAAGTCGGTACACCACGGGATTAAAGAAAAATAATGAAATTATTATATGTTCCTTTGCCTTATGTCCAATTTTTACTTTAAGCACAGTATTCTTATTTATATAAATCTTATAATTTGTTTCTATAATGACACAAATCAATATATAACATCTCACAATCCCCCATCATCTGTTTTATCTCATTGATTCGTGTCTGTTCTTCGAATCAAGATAGCGCTTTGGAGGGGGGGGGGGGGCAGGGGGGGCTGTTTGTTTTTATCTTTAGCTAGTATCATTAGTTTGTGAGTTTTCCCTGAGGCAGCAAGTTAGGGATTGATGGCCATTGCTGAAATTTGCATACCCTGGATTACTGAGTGTATGAGCCGAGTAAAACATGGAATTAGACATGGTAAAAACAGTAGCCCTAGAACTGAACACAGTATCATGAATCCTGCTTTCTTCCACCAGACTCCATCAAACAATTGATTCCACCAAGATCCTTGAAGGATAGAATTCCATTTCTGAAATGGGACATGTGCTAATTGCTTAATATCTTCTGCTATCTGGGTAATAACCTCGCCGTTATCATCCATTTGTAGACAGCATTCAGACATGTTAAATTTTCCTCAAATTCCACCTTCTTCAGCCAATAAATAATCTCATGCTATGCGGTTTTGGTCGACTGCTGCTTGGGTTTGAGACATTTGTTTAGCTAATAGTTCTAAAGCTTGGGCCATTTTATTGATTAGTATTTCAATTACTGCTTGAAGCCTTGTGGAAGAATAGTTAGAGAATAAGGGACATGTGAATCTACATCAGTTTGCAAGTGTAGAGTTAGCAAAGTTTAAGACTCAGCTAAGCTGACAAGGTCACCGTGCCCTTGTAGAAGAGCGTTATAACAACAACGAAGTTTTGTAGCCGATAAAAGGGGAAAGGAATGTTAACACTGATCCACAAGTGTAAGAAACTAAGAGGAGTTAACGTTTCTGCGAGTAGCGAATGATTAGCTTGCTTTTGCACTACGTATGAGCTTCATTATAAATTGTATAAAAGGCATAACTAACGGAATAAAGCTGAGACTTACTGATCTCTCATATTGAGAGCGGTCTGTCTCCCGCTGACCCCAACAAAGCCTGATAATTTGGTTAAGCATGTAAATGGGGGTTCTATATTCCCAATACCATCCTGTGCCCAAATAGCAGGTCCATAAACTTCTATTATTCATTCTGGGGTCCACTCATCCTCTCCCCATTTTTGATTTCCCCTGATGAGATCTCTTTTTGAGCTTATTTCTAATTGCTCATATAAAGGCTTCCCAAAGGTATTCCCTTTCTTTCTTGGTAAAAGAAAGAATCCAGGTTGAATAATTCCTATGGTATGGCTGCCTTTCCAATTTGAGGGCAACTGACTATATGCTCTTTCTCTGCAAATCCAAAATATTCCTTATGGAGCTTTCCAATTTCCCACAGTATTTTGGGGGTTATCCCAGAATTTTTTAGTACCTCTATTCCTTCAAAAGGGTTAGCATTCTTCTTATTACACCAAAATAATTTTTCTATTTCATTAAAAGTACAATAGTATTGTTTTTCATACTCCAATATCCATTTAGGCTTTTCAGCCATCACCAGGTAGTGTTTGAATTTGTGGTATATACTCTTTTGCATGGAGTTTTACCTAGTCTTCTAAAGATTTTTGATTTCCCTTCTCTTGCAATACATTCTTGACCTACAACTGTGTTAATCAAATTCCACCCTTCTGGCCTATGCCCTTGTTCAGCAATTTCTGTTTGATTATATTTAAGCATTTGAATAATATCCAATCCTTCACCTTTCCAGGGCCACTGTTCAGCCATTAGTGCTCTTCCACAAACCCAACAATTGGACACATTTAATTCTCCTGCAATTCTTTCTGCTAAACCTACAAATAAGTTTTTTCTTAGAGAGGGCAATTCTATTTCTTAAAGGTGTTCCCGAACATTAGAATATAAATCGTGAGTATCCTGGAGTTTATTGCTATTATTTCTTTCTGCTGCTTCTTTTAATTGTTTCAGAATACTCTTTACTAACTGTTCTTGAAATTGGTCTTGTATTCCCCCTTTATGTGTTATACTCCACATGCCTTCTTTATTAAAGCAAATATATTCTTGCTCCTTGGGGCAAGGCAATTCCAGCCGTATTCCTCCTGGTGTGAGATTTCGGGCAACCCAAAATGATCGTCCAGCCATGTCACATGATGCCAGCTGATGTCTGTCATAACATAAAGAATTCATGTGAACATTGGCTGCAAATGTATATTTGGTGTGACGGCCAATGCGTACATGCTGGTAGCATTTGGAGCAGTCTGCATTAGCTTGTAGAGGTATTAAGCACATTAGTATCCATCATTTAAGAGGTCTGGTATGATTTGTTCTTCTGCTTCCCCAGACTACTGGGTTGCTACCAGCAGTTGGGCAATACATCATCTCAGCAGCAAGAACAGAGATCAATCTGGGCTTGCCCTCTTGTAGTTTATAATGTGCTTTTACTTTTTCTGTTGCTGCTTTTCCCACTGAGTTTTAACCTTGTCCCAACTCTTAGCCTTAATATAAAAATATTGAGGTTCCCAATTGTTTAAATAACATTCTATTCTTTCAATTGTCACTGGTTGTTGGGGAAAATTGCTTATCCCATGTAAAAATATTCTCCACCATTCTTTACTTCTTAGTAAAAGATGCTCTGTCTGAACTGCAATCTGAAGTGCTTGCTTAGTCTGTTTTCTCTCTGTTTCTGCACATGTATGACAGAGGGGGTTCCTTAGTCTCCTGGCCCAGGTACAGTGTCTATACCACAAATTCTCACACCCAAGACAGTGGAAACACTCCCAAGGTTCACAATTAGAGTTAAGAGTACGACAAATTACTTCTCTTACAAGATATTTAGATGGTTGTCGTGACATGAGCAAACTTTATTACTGTTGTTTCCCGAGCTTCACTCATAGGTCCCCTGGAGTGTAAGCAATTTCCCATACAGGTTTAGGCAGAGGTTGTACTGGCTCATTAACTCAAGAGACGTGTGTCCATCCTTTTTCAGCAGTTCGCACAACTGTTTCTGTAGTTAAAAGAGTTAAATATGTGCCTTCCCTTTTAGGGGTTTGTCTTGGTTTGGAAAGACAGGGGTGTCTGCTAGGAACCAAAAGAAGGAAACTTCCCTTGGGGTTTGTTATAATTCCAAAATTGAAGGGGAGGTCTCAGGCAACGATAAGGAGGGTAGGAATAACAGTTCTTTACTAGTTAGTCTAACAAGGTAAATTAACAATAATAACTACAATATTGACAACAAACAGAACTAGAGAAGGAAAAAAGGGAAAAAAAAAAAAAAAACAAAACAACAAATCAGTCACAGTTTTTCCTCTGGTAACCCCCCACCCCCCTCAGTACCGTCACAAGCTAATAGGCTAGCAGCAGCTCTGTGAGGATGAGATGATTCCGAGGGTTCACAGTGGCTGGAGCTGTTGAAAAAAAGTGTCCCGGCTGGCAGGGGCTGCAGAGACACAGCGTCGGGAGACCTCGAGCAGAACTGAAGAAACCGTGGGTGCAGGGCAGGGAGGAAACGGGTTCCCAAAATCCCGGGGGACACACGAAGAGACGGTGGTCCGACGGAGTCCCAGGTGAAGGGAATGGTGAGAGCTCTACGCCTCGCCTGGACGAGCAGCCCTGGCAGTTCCCCCACAGCAGAAAACTGCCCCGAGTAAAGTGAAGTCAAGGTCTCTGGGTAGCTGCTTCTTTTGTTTGACCCTGAGCACCCATAAGTGCCGAAAAGCACCCAGCCATTAGCTTCCTAGCAACTTCAGGGAAAAAATTCTATAAGAAATCAACCCAACCCCCAACATTATCTACACCGAATTTTTTCCCACCCCAATATGTTACATCAAATTTAAACTTTAAAATTATGTACATACATGCAATACCTTAATTTTATACATATATACATGCAGCTACAGATACAGGCACAGTGTCATGAGTAGCTTAACCTAAAACAAGATCCCCTTGGGGTATGCATCGAGCCTCTCCATCTCTCTGCATGACCCACCAGGTGCAGCCTGGCCCCTGAGCAAAGACAACTCCACGGATCGGCTTGTCTTTGCTGGAGGCAGAATTAACCCAAACCGTTTTTCTTAGCATACCTCTCATGTGTACCACTGGAACTTTATCTCCATCTGTTGTTCCCAAGGCTTCAGACTGGGCAGGGCCTGCTCGGTTAGTGGAACCTCGAGTGTTCACTAACCATGTAGCCTTTGCTAAATTAATTTCCCAGTTTTTGAAAGTCCCTACACTAAGTGCCTTTAAGGTGGTTTTCAGCAGGCCATAGCACCGTTCAACTTTCCCAGCTGCTGGTGCATGGTAAGGAATATGGTACACCCACTCAATACTATGTTCTTTAGCCCAGGTGTTAATAAGGCTGTTTTTGAAATGAGTCCCATTGTCTGACTCAATCCTCTCAGGGGTACCATGCCTCCACAGGACCTGCTTTTCCAGGCCCATGATGGTGTTCCAGGCAGTAGCATGAGGCACAGGGTAGGTCTCTAACTATTCAGTGGTGGCTTCCACCATGGTCAGCATGTAGCGCTTGCCTTGGCGGGTTTGGGGCAGTGTGATGTAATCAATCTGCCAGGCTTCTCCATAATTGTACTTGGACCACCGCCCACCGTACCAGAGGGGCTTCAGCCTCTTGACCTGTTTGATGGCAGCACACGTTTCACAGTCGTGGATAACTTGTGAAATGCTGTCCATGGTTAGATCTACCCCTCGATCTCGTGCCCACTTATAGGTGGCATCCCTACCCTGATGCCCTGAGGCATCATGGGCCCATCGAGCTAGGAACAACTCTCCCTTGTGTTCCCAATCTAAGTCTATTTTTGCCACTTCTATCTTTGCAGCATGATCCACCTGCTCATTATGTCGGTGCTCCTCATTAGCCCGGCTCTTGGGGACATGGGCATCTACATGACGAACTCTTACAGGGAGCTTCCCTACTCGAGTGGCAATGTCTTTCCACTCCTCAGCAGCCCAGATTGGTTTCCCTCTACGCTGCCAGCTGGCCTTTTTTCACCGTTCCAGCCACTCCCACAGAGCATTGGCTACCATCCATGAGTCAGTGTAGAGGTAGAGCTTGGGCCACCTCTCTCTCTCAGCAATGTCCAGAGTCAGTTGATCGGCTTTGAGCTCAGCAAATTGACTTGATCCCCCTTGTCCTTCAGTAGCCTCTGCTACCTGTCGTGTGGGGCTCCACACGGCTGCTTTCCACTTCCGGTTCATTCCAACAATGCGACAGGAACCATCAGTGAAAAGAGCGTAGCGTTTTTCTTCTGCTGGTAGCTGGTTGTATGGTGGAGCTTCTTCAGCACTTGTCACCTGTTTTTGCTCCTCTTCATCAGTGAGACCAAATTTTTCACCCTCAGGCCAATTCGTAATTATCTCTAAAATCCCAGGGCGATTTGGGTTTCCAGTACGGGGGCGCTGCGTGATGAGAGCGATCCATTTGCTCCATGTGGCATCAGTGACGTGGTGGGTAGAGGGAACCTTTCCTTTGAACATCTACCCCAGCACTGGTAGTCGGGGTGCCAGGAACTTCTGTGCTTCTGTCCCAATCACCTCTGAGGCAGCTTGGACTCCTTCATAGAGAGCCAAGATCTCCTTCTCCGTGGGACTGTAGTTGGCTTCAGATCCTCTGTAGCTTCGGCTCCAGAATCCCAGCGGTCGTCCTCGAGTCTCTCCAGGCACCTTCTGCCAAAGGCTCCAGGACAGACCATGGCTCCCGGCTGCAGAGTAAAGCACAGTCCTCACCTCTGGTCCCGTCCTGACTGGGCCAAGGGCTACTGCATGAGCGATCTCCTGCTTGATTTGGGAGAAGGCTTGTTGCTGTTCAGGGCCCCAGTGGAAATCATTCTTTTTACGGGTAACCAGGTAGAGAGGGCTCACAATCTGACTGTACTCTGGAACGTGCATTCTCCAAAAACCTATGGCGCCTAGGAAAGCTTGTGTCTCTTTCTTGTTGGTTGGTGGAGACATCGCAGTGATCTTATTGATGACCTCAGTGGGAATTTGACGCCGTCCATCTTGCCACTTCACCCCCAGGAACTGGATTTCTCGAGCGGGCCCTTTGACTTTGCTCTTCTTGATGGCAAAACCAGCTTCTAGCAGAATCCGGATGATCTTCTCGCCTTTCTCAAATACCTCCATTGCCGTGTTCCCCCACACAATGATGTCATCAATTTATTGCAGGTGTTCTGGAGCTTCACCCTTTTCCAGTAGAGCCTGGATCAGCCCATGGCAGATGGTGGGACTGTGTTTCCACCCCTGGGGCAGTCGGTTCCAGGTGTAATTCACTCCCCTCCACGTGAAGGCAAACTGAGGCCTGCATTCTGCTGCCAAAGGAATGGAGAAAAACGCATTAGCAATGTCAATAGTGGCATAACATTGTGCTGCCTTGGACTCCAGCTCATACTGGAGTTCCAGCATGTCCGGCACAGCAGCACTCAGTGGTGGAGTCACTTCATTCAAGCCACAATAGTCCACAGTCAATCTCCATTCTCCTTCAGATTTGCGCACAGGCCAAATAGGGCTGTTGAAGGGTGAGTGTGCTTTGCTGACCACCCCTTGGCTCTCCAGCTCACGGATCATTTTGTGGATGGGGATCACAGCATCTCGATTCGTCCGGTACTGCCGGCGGTGCACTGTTGAGGTGGCAATTGGCACCTGTTGCTCTTCCACCTTCAGGAGTCCTACTGCAGATGGGTTCTCTGACAGACCAGGCAAGGTGTTCAACTGCTTAATGCCCTCTGTCTCCACAGCAGCTATTCCAAAAGCCCACTTGAGTCCTTTTGGGTCTTTGTAATAGCCATTCCGGAGGTAGTCGATGCCCAGGATACTTGGGGCCTCTGGGCCAGTCACAATTGGGTGTTTTTGCCACTCTTTCCTGGTCAGGCTCACCTCAGCTTCCAACAAAGTAAATTCCTGTGATCCCCCTGTCACCCCGGCAATAGGAACAGGTTCTGCCCCTACATGCCTCGATGGCATCAGTGTACATTGTGCACCAGTGTCAACCAACGCTCTGTATTTTTGTGACTCTGATGTGCCAGGCCATCTGACCCACACTGTCCAAAAGACCCGGTTCTCCCGTGCCTCTTCCTGGCTAGAGGCAGGGCCCCTCTAACCCTGGTTGTTATTTCCTTCTTGAGCATACATTGTAGAGGTTCCTTCAAGGATGTCTGACAAATCATCTTCCCTTCTGTAGTACCCAGCAGATCGGTCCTGGGAGGTTGAGGCTACCTTCATTTTTGTGGAACCCCCTCGATTACTGTTTCCCTCCTTGAGTTGACGCACCCGTGCTGCCAGGACAGAAGTGGGTTTTCCATCCCACTTTCCCATGTCTTCTCCATGGTCACGCAGAAAAAACCACAGGTCAGTTCGTGGGGTGTATCCTCTTTCTTTAGCTGGGGAATGTTGGACTTTGACTTTAGGGCCTGTGACTCGCACTGGTGCTGTGTTGATCTTCCTCACCTCCTCCCTTATCTCCCTCATCTCATCTTTAAACTCCTCTCTAAGTTTCTTAGCCATGGCAGAGACATGAGCATGCATCGGGCCATTGACCATACTTTCATAATTCCTAAGCTTGTTGGCCACAGAACCCACTGTCTCTCGGTTGTTATCTGCATTGATTGTTGCAATGAAGGTGGTGTATTGAGCTGGCCCTAGATTTGCCAGACTCCACAACATTTGCCCTGTGCACCTGACTTTGTCTGGGTCATTATCGTGCTGTCCACCCCTCCCAAAGAGTACTTCTAGCACCGCCACTTCTCTCAGCTGTTGGATCCCTTCCTCGAGGGTTTTCCAGCGCAGCTTATGATGGTGCTCCTGCATTCTCTCTCTGTGGACAAACCTTTCTCTTACACTCATTAAAAGACGCTCCCAGAGGGAAAGGGGCCCAGGCTCCCTTACAAATACCTGATTCACACCTGAGTCTTGGGTCAAAGGTCCCAAATTCCTGGCCTCAGTACCATCCAGCTGCACACCTGTACCCATAAGGTCCCAGACCCGGAGTAACCAGGTTGTATAAGCCTCACGTCCCCGTCGTACAACGTCCTTCCGCAGGTTACGGAGACTTTCATACGACAGAGACTCAGTGACAATCTCTACCTCTGGCTCCCCTGCATGTTGTGAGGTCCCTCCTTTGTTATCTGATTTCATCTTAGACTTTCTAGTTTCCACAGGGGCGACTGCTGCTGGCTGTGATTTCCCTTGTGGTTCAGCTGGAGCCTGGACAGATGTAACATCTGTGGGTTCCACTGCTGCACCACAAGACTGTCCCTTTTTGAGGCAGCAGGAGGGCTTCTCACTAGTGGGGGGGGGTGTGCTCCTTCAGCATCTGGCCTATCTTTTTCAACAGAACCCCCACCCAATCCGGCTGGTTTGTTTCTGAGGTGGTCTGTGGGGCAGGGTCAGGTTCTGTGGCACTGTCAGGCTGTCTGGCAGTATCCCTGTTCTCTGGGGTAGGTATCAGGGTGGTTATCCAAGTCAATTTCCCCTTATCTCTGAATGCTAAATAGAGCAGGCCTGTCAGCAACACCAGCCACTGCATGACATCATTAGCATACCGAGAAAATGTGAACCCTTCGAAAACTGGTGGGGTAGACCCAAAGAGCCAGGTGAAGGGTTGGGAGAAAATTTCCCCTGGTGTCATTTCTTCACAGTAGGTGCCATTATTAAAGTAACCCCAAAAACATTCAGTTAGTATGCGATAGCTCTGGATCAATGAGCCTGCCTTCCAGAGGAAGTTAAAAATCCAGGAATTCCTCACATTATCAACCCACAAAATAAACTGGATAACAGCCACGGTAGCTTTAGTTATGGGACCCATGTCTAGATAAGGGGCTACAAATGGAAGAAATATAGCTGTGGCCACGTGCCATCCAAACCTGGGTACACTAGACAACATTGTTCTACTTGATGAAGTTCTTAAATTCAGCACACAAAAAATTAGATTACTCGAGCTGTTATTCCTTTTTACCCTTTTTCTTCTCGATGTCCTCAGGCTCCACGTTGGACGCCAAAATCTGTCTTGGTTTGGAAAGACAGGGACCAAAAAAAAAGGGGAAACTTCCCTTGGGGTTTGTTATAATTCCAAAATTGAAGGAGAGGTCTTAGGCAACGATAAGGAGGGTAGGAATAACAGTTCTTTACTAGTTAGTCTAACAAGGTAAATTAACAATAATTACAATATTGACAACAAACAGAACTAGAGGAGGAAAAAAACCAAAACAACAAATCAGTCACAGTTCTTCCTCTGGTAACCCCCCCACACCCCCCTCAGTACCGTCACAAGCAAATAGGCTAGCAGCAGCTCTAGGAGGGTGAGATGATTCCGAGGGTTCACAGTGGCTGGAGCTGTTGGAAAAGTGTCCCGGCTGGGCAGGGGCTGTAGAAACACCGCGTGGGGAGACCTCGAGCAGAACTGAAGAAACCGTGGGTGCAGGGCAGGGAGGAAACGGGTTCCCAAAATCCCGGGGGACACACGAAGAGACGGTGGTCTCACGGAGTCCCAGGTGAAGGGAATGGTGAGAGCTCTCCGCCTCGCCGAGACGAGCCGCCCTGGCAGTTCCCCCAGAGCAGAAAACTGCCCCGAGCAAAGTGAGATCAATGTCTCTGGGTAGCTGCTTCCTTTGTTTGACCTGAGCACCCATAAGTACCGAAAAGCACCCAGCCATTAGCTTCCGAGCAACTTCTGGGAAAAAATTCTATAAGAAATCAACCCAACCCCCAACAAAGGGTTAGGCTCTTCAAAGGTGTTATTAAGAAAGTTGAGGATGTATAGAGCCTTACACAGTCTTTCGACTGTGGATAAGGTCTCAACTCCCCCTTGCTGCTTGTCAAGGACCCGTTTTAAATTGTGGTGTGTTTTTTTTACTATCGCCTGTCCTGTAGGGTTGTGAGGGGTGCCTGTATTATGTTTGATGCCCCACTGCTCCAAAAAGGCTTTGAACTTCTTAGATGTATAAACAGGGCCATTATCTGTTTTAATGACTTGTTGCACTCCCAGGATGGAAAAGGCCAAATAATAGTTTTATTACACCTTTAGTTTTTTTGCCCGCATGTGCAGAGGCAAAAATTGCCCCTGAGAAGGTGTTGATGGACACGTGGATATATTTGAGTCTACCGAATGAGGCATAATGTGTGACATCTGTCTGCCAGAGCTGCAGACTTTCCAAGCCTCAGGGATTAACCCCAGCCTCCATTGATAGCAGTGCGAAGATCTGGCAGTTGGGGCAGAAGGCTAAAATGGCTCTGGCTTGGTCTATGGTAATTTTGAACATTCTCACAAGAGCTGGTGCATTTTGGTGGTAAAATTGATGGCTCACTTTGGCCTGACTGAATGTGTTAGGTATAACATTGGTGGTATTAATGACCAGGGCTAAGAGGTCACCTCTCTGATTGCCCTCCGTGATGGGTCCTGGCACATTAGTGTGCAACCTCACATGCATAATATGATATGATTGCTTTCGGTGGGAGAGAAGGTAGGTTAGCTTCAAAAGCAAGTCATATAATTTTGGATTGGATACCTCCTTTAATAAAGAGTGTTCATCTCTTTCAGCTATTCCAGCAACATACACTGAATCTGTGACCAAATTGAGTGGTTGTAGCCTGAACTTCTCAAAAGCTCTAACAAGTTCTATGATCTGTGGAGATCCCTCGACAATCTTAACATCAGACTCCCACTTTTGAGTGTCCATATTCTTCCAAGTCATGACTGACTTGTGGGATCTCCCTAAGCCATCTGTGAAAACAGTTAGAGCTTTTAGAGGAACTCGACTTTTTAAGGTATTTGGCACCAAATGAAAGGCCGAATTGAACAATTTATGTTTTGGGTAGTGCACCAAAATTTGGCCTGGATAACTGTCAAAGGTGAACTGGAGGTGTTCATTGGTCTGGAGCAAAGCTTCCAGACTTGACAAAGTGATTGGCAAATATATGCATGTAAGCTCACACCCTGCGAGGGTTCAGAGGCAAGCTCTAGCTTTTATAATGAGCTGAGCCATAAGCTCTTGTGGTGTCGTGATGGTTTTCAGTTGTTGGTGTGAAAGGAACAGCCACTCTATAATGAAAAAGTTGGTCTGCTAGAGTGGGATTCCATTGAAAAATGAGCCTGTGAAATTTGTGTGATTTACCCAAAACAGCGAAGCGAAAGGGCAGGGCTGGATCAACTCCATGTGCTTGCTGGATGGACAGCGCCTTTGATACTTTCTGGATGGTCTCTTGGGCCTCCGGGGTGATGATATGGGGTGAGTCCAGACCATTGTTACCCCACAGAAGATTGAAGAGTGGGTGGAGGTCCTCAGTGGTAATCCCCAGCAGCAAACAAACCCAATTGATACTCCCACAGAGCTGGTGTAGGTCTCATAAGGTTTTGGGTTTGTCTCTGATGGTAAGCTGCTGGGGTAAGATGGTCTGCTCACCAATCCAGAATCCGAGGTACGTACATGGGTAAGTGTGCTGGATCTTATCCTGGGTGTTCTCTAACCCTGCATCCTTTATGGCTTTCATAGTAATGTTCAGTACAGTCCTTAAGTGAGTGTCAGTCTCGATGCAAATCAATATATCGTGCATATAATGGAGGATAATTGCATTTCAAAATTTCTTCCGGATGGGTGATAGAATCCAGGCAACAAACATTTGACACAGGGCAGGTGAGATTTTCATTCCCTGGGGGAGGACTTGCCACTGGTACCCTTTTAATGGGGCCTGCCTGTTTAATGAAGGCACGGAAAAGGCAAATTTGGGAGTATCTCTTAGATGGAATGGGATGTGAAAAAAGCAGTCATTAAGGTCGATGACTGTGAGCTGCCAGTCTCTGGGGAGCATGGAGGGAGAGGACAGGCTGGGTTGTAAGGGACCCATATCCTCCAGGACCACATTGATTTTACGGAGGTCCTGTAGCAGTCACAACTTGTCTTTGCCTGGCTTTTTAATGACAAAGACAGGGGTATTCCGAGGGCTGGTGGAAGGTGTAATGTGGCCCTTGGACAACTGCTCTTCAAAGAGGAGCTTGAGCAGTTTTAACTTTTGCTCTGGAAGGGGCCACTGATCCAACCACAACTGGTTCATTGGTCTTACAAATGAGTGGTGGGGTGGCACACTCTACAGCGGCCCCAACTAGAAATCCCAGGATGGTTGAGGGATCTCTAGCCTGGCTTCCATTGGGAAAACAGGTCCCTCCCCCACAATGTCATATCAATTGGTACCACAAATGGTGTTATTGGGGCTACTTGACCTTCCGGTCCCTTGATCGTGTTTACTTGTCAGAGATGTGACAGCTCCTCCCACTCCAGAGATGGTACCGATTGGTGAGACGAGCTCCCATTCTGCAGGCCATTGGGAGTGGGATATGATAGTAATGTCAGCTCTCATATCAGCGGTACCTGTGAGTGAAACTGAGGTATTGTGGTAAGACAAGGTACTCTTTATTAGAGGCTGATAAAGAAGAGGTGCCCCTTCTGGCCACAATTGAAACAAACAAGTTGATTAATGTTTTGGACTGCCATGGCTTCCCCTACTCCCCTACTCACAGCAAGGGCCACTGTGTGCTTTATTGATGTTAATTGGGTACAGGTCTCCACCATTTGTTGGATGGTGAGCTCAGGTTCCAGGGGGAGCGCTCTGATAACCTTCTTGCACTCTGCGTTAGCATCGGCTGCTGCCATCTGTAGCAGTTCCTCCCTGGCCTGAGGATTGTCGATCTTTTTTTCAATAGCATCTTTGAGCCTGTCTATGAACTTAATGAAAGTTTCATCAACACCTTGCCTAATGTCAGAAAAGTTTTGTAGGGGTAGGGAGCTGTCTGGGGTTAGGAGCAAGGCAGCACAAGCAGCAGTCTTAATTTGCTCCAAGATGGGTTGAGGAATAGTCCATGCTTGTTCCTCCGTTTGGCTAAATTCCTTCTCATCACTGAGGATGGCCATGGGTAATCTGGTGTTTGACAAGTCATTTTTATGAGCAGCCAAGACAAGTTTTAGTCTTTTCTTCCACAATACTTCCCACAAGACCCACTTCAATGGATGACAATAGAAGTGAAAAGAGATACCAGATGTCTTGGGGAACCATAACATGGCCGTCAAGAGTCATGTCTAACACATTTTTGAAGTATGGAGATTTCCTCCCATAGTCCTTTTCTTTTGCTGCTTTGCACACCTTCTTCAATTCATTATAAGGAATTGGGTCACATTTAGGGTTCATTCCATTCCTCCTCCTCCTCTCGTAGGTGACCGGAGCTACAGTGTGTTGCAGCTTCGCAGCCATTTCTAGGTTACCTTCCTTTGCTGCCTGCCTCCAGACCTGCATCCAGCGTTCCCCCAACTGAGTGTCATTGTCAGAGGAGCCACTGTCCTCATCTGAGGAAGAGGAAGAGGAAGAGGAAGATGAAGAGGAAGAGGAAGAGGAAGAGGAAGAGGAAGAGGAAGAGGAAGA
>JAGMWU010000027.1:15091073-15101581 GCA_018697195.1 Certhia americana
TTGGTCCTGCAACTCTGGGCAGGGTTTTTAGACCTAAATAATGCCCCTATCTCCCAGACTGATTTCAAAAACTTCTTCTTGTGGGCCAGAAGAAATGGATTTTTTCCGAAATGTTCGCAGGTGCTCTCTAGAACTGCCTGGTCTCGAGTTGGGGTCCGACTTCAGGAGATCCTCCTTGCTGATTATGAAAAGGACATAGAGGAGCTATTATTCCAATGGCAAGCAGTGGACCTGGCCTTGGAGGTGTTTTCCTCTGGCTTGTCTCAGAACTCCGTGGCTTCGCAGAGTTCCCAGGGGGACCTGTCTGCCTCAGATGTGGAAGAGGAGGAGGGAGACGCCGACTCTCTCAGTGTAGGGGGGGAGCGTTCGCCCGTTCCCCGTGCGGCTGCGCAGATGGGCGGAGTCCCACGGCCTCCCGGTAGCCCGGATCAGTCAGTTCCGCCAGTCTTGCCCCCCCCCCCCCCCCCCCCCGCACCGTGGCGGCGGAGCAAAGGGGGTCCTCCTTCCCTTTGTGCCTTTCCGGTGCTGGGAGGCAGCGGGGAGGCCCTGGGTTGGTCCCCGGCCCTGTTCGCGTCTGATTCTGTGACCACGCTCTGTCTGCACTGTGGTAACAGTGCCACATATCCCGTGGTGGCGGCGGGGGCGGAGCCCAGTCTGCGGCCGCCGATCCGGCGTTCAGAGGGAGCGGCGGCGGGGGCCGACCCTTCAGGACAACCTGTTGGGCATGCGCAGGCGGCAGGAGCTGCCGAGGGAGGGTGTCTAATCGACCTTTCGTCCAGCCCTGCCAGGAATGGCAGCCAGCCTGTCCCACTTGGCTCAGGGTGGGCGGTGCCTGCGGTCGGATACCCGGTGAAGGGTATCCTTTGCGGGGGGGTGGGGTGTCCGGATCCCGCCCCCCCCCGCACTGCCCCCGCCGGGTGCGGTGAATGATGGCGCATGCGTGCCAGAGAAACGGGGTGCAGTGGCGTCCCTGGCGGCCGCGACTGCCTCTGCGTCCCAAAACCCTCCCGCGACCAAGGGGGGTGGAACTGGGGCGGCCGCGCCCCTCTCCGCACAAGGCACAGGCTCTGCTGGGACTGGTGTAGTCCCGGTGGTGGCTGGTTTGGATCCGCGTTCCCAGTCTATCACGAACGTTGGGTCCGTGGTGGGTGTGGGCATGGCACGGTTCGCCCTTGGCGCAGACGGGGATGTGCCTGGTGGGAGACCTGTGGTTCCCCGAGGGCTGGGGCCCTCATCATCGGTGCTGTGGACCCTCCCTCCGTGCCAGGTGACCGTCTGCCCTAAGGAGAACGGTCGGTTTTGGTGAGAAGTTCGAATGAAAGCTGAGGAAATGGTTGAAGGTTCTTCTGCACGTCGCTCCCAGGATCTCGAGGATGGTTCCTCTGGCCCTGCTGCTGTTGCAGGGGGCACTGCATCGGGTGAGGCCATGTTGGCTTCCACTCGGGCAACTGCCTTTGTCCATGTGGAGTCCACGGGATGCTACTCAGAGGGTGCTGCGACCCTACCAGGGGGTCCTCAGGCCTTCCCTGTACTTAGGGGTGTTACAACGAGCACCTATCAGCCCTTATCTTGGCGAGCTTTGCTGGACCTTCGTGATAAGGTTAGCAAATATGATCTGGGGTTTCTTGTGGTCAAGCAGATGTTTTGTGTGTTTGCTGCAGATGCATTGCTGCCTCATGACATTCGTAGCCTGGCCCGCATTTTATTTGACCCTGTAATATATGACCTTTTTGAGTCCAGATGGACTCAATTGGCAGCCAAGGCAGTGCAGCGGAATGCTACGCTGAGTCAACAGGATCCTAGACGTGCGATTGGCACTGATGTGATGATGGGTCTAGGCAATTATGCTTCTCCTAATGGGCAAGCTGGGTTTGATCCCCTGGTGCTTGAGCAGTGCAAGGAGATGGGCATGGCAGCATTGGTTCAGACCATGGAATTGGCCGCTCTAAAGCAGGCATTTGCAACTGTAGTCCAGGGAGCTGATGAACCCTTCCTGCAGTTCACAAGGCGCTTGACTGCCAGTCGAAAGGCAAGCGGGGAATCCAGAAGTGAGAACACTAGTGCTTGGAAACTTGGTGAGGACCAATTGTAATGCCAATTGTAGGAGGATTATAGAAGCTCTTCCTGGTGATCCTTCTGTTTCTGACATGGTGGAGGCCTGTGCTAGAATGGGTGACTTTGTCCAGAAGGTGGCTGCCTTGGCAGCTGCTGTACAACTGGTTTGGACAGCACCGCAGGATGGACAACTGTGGCATGGGATTGCCAGGAGTGGTAAGAAGCAGAAAAAGAAGGGGCAGAAGGTCCCACCTCCCTTGTGTTGCTGTGGTTGATGTGGCAGGCCAAATCATACTTCCAATGCCTGTAAGGCGACTGTTCATGTTAATGGCCAGGTTTTGCAGGGGTGGGGAACCCTAAAGCAGAGCGCGAAGGGGAGTTGCGCTCAGACACAAGGTTCTCTCCAGACCCAGGAGCCGATGGAGGTCTCCTTAGCTGACTCACAGCCAGTACCCGCGGATCAGCAGGAGTGGATGTGAGCACTGCAGACATTGTCATAAGCTCTGGAAAACTACACAAAGTTCCCCTCGATGCCGTTGGTCCCTTGGGTGGAGCCATGAGTGCTCTCCTGATGGGAAGATCCAGTGCCACCATTCAGGGCATCATTGTGCACATGGGGTTGATTGATGCGAATTTTATGGGACAGATTTGTACGATGGTGTCTACCCCCACCCCTCCTGTCACTATCCCAAAAGGAACAAAGATTGCTCAACTTGTGCCTTTTAAGTCTTCTGTTCCTAGGGCGGATGACACGGTGCGAGGAGAAGGCGGCTTTGGATCCACTGGTCCACCTCGGGTTCACTGGACCACTGTCCTGACTGAAAACCGTCCTGAGAAGATGTGCACCCTTTCTGTACCGGGTTTCTCATGTCCAGAGATCCATCTCAGTGGGCTTTTGGACACTGGCGCAGACATTACAATTATCTCCCTGGCCGCCTGGCGTCCAGAATGGACTTTGGAGCTGGTGCAGACATCAGTTGCAGGATTGGGAAGACCAACGCAGTGCTATGTGAGCCAGCTGCCCGTGAAGATCACGAACCCAGAGGGACACATGGCCATTGTTCGGCCTTATGTCGCTGCACGTCTTCTTAACCTCTGGGGGAGGGATATGCTGGGCACGTGGGGAGGTGCGCATCGGGACGGATTTTTGATGGGGGCCACTGCGATGAAGGGTGCAGAGTGTCCTACGCCTCCTTTACGGTGGCTGTTGGACAAACACGTCTGGGAAAATAAGTGGCCCCTCGCTCATGACAAATTAGTCACCCTTCGAGACCTGGTGCAGGAACAGTTGGACCAGGGTCATCTGGAGCCTTCTACCAGTCCCTGGAACACTCCTGTCTTCTGCATCAGGAAGAAGTCTGGGAAATGGAGGTTGTTACAAGACCTCCGAAAAGTCAATGCTGTGATGGAAAGCATGGCAATGCTGCAGGTGGGCATGCCATCTCCTACCATGCTTCCTGCAGATTGGCCAATTCTCATCGTGGATTTGAAGGATTGTTTTTTCACAATTCCTTTGCATCTCGATGACAGGCCGAAATTCGCCTTCTCAGTGCCAGCAATTAATAATGCTGGGCCAGCACAGTGGTACCAATGGCAAGTTTTGCCCCAGGGCATGCAGAACGGTCGGGCCATATGTCAATGGTATGTGGCCTGTGCCTTATCTGGAGTTCGCAAGCAGTTTCCTGATGCCCGTTTGTATCATTATATGGATGACATTTTGGTGGCTGCGTCCACCCAGGATGAGCTGCTGAGGATTTGGCCTCAGTTGCTCCATGTTCTGCATTCAAATGGGCTGCAGGTAGCTCCAGAAAAGGTTCAACAACAACCTCCATGGAAATTGTTGGGGGTCAAAATTCTGGAACGGACAGTCCAACACCAGGAGGTGCTATTTGTGCATTCGGTGAAGACACTGAATGATGCTCAGAAATTGGTAGGTGTCATCACTTGGTTACGTCTGTACTTGGGACGGACCAACACACAATTGTCTCCTTTGTTTGACCTATTTAAGGGAGACTCTGATTTGAAATCACCTCGGGCACTAGAGGAGATTCAGCAAGCTGTTTCTGCTTGCCAAGTTTACCGCATTGATCCTGACGTTGATATCACTGTGTTCATTACCACTCCAGATTCGCATCCCACAGGTATCATTGGCCAATGGAATGACAAATGGTCTGATCCCTTGCATGTCTTGGAATGGGTTTTTCTGCCTCATCAGCTGCAGAAGATGGCAACTGCAGTGTTTGAGCTGATTGCTCAAATGATAATCAAATGCCAGCAACGGTCTTTGAAAATGATGGGTGCAGATCCCACAAAGATCATACTCCTGATACAAAGGGAGGATTTTGAAAGCAGCCTTGCAAACAGTGTGTCTCTGCAGAGCGTTCTACAAAACTTTTCAGGGCAGGTCACTTATCATCTGCCCAGTCATAAGCTACTACAGGTAGCAAAATTCACACAAATCTCTTTGAGGCCCAAAAATAGTCAGGAACCAGTGCAAGGACCCACTGTCTTCACTGACGGTTCAGGGAAAACAGGAAAAGCCATTGCTACCTGGAGGGATGGATCTGAGTGGCAGGTTCTGGAAGACCATGAGGATGGGTCAGCCCAGCTGGTTGAATTGAGGGCTGCAGTCATGGCATTCAAGAAGTTTTCCCAGGTACCTTTCAATTTGGTCAGAGATTCAGCCTATGTGGCTGACATCGCACAGTGATTGGGTTATTCAGTTTTGAAGGAGGTCAGTAATCCTGCCTTGTTTCATCTACTGAAGACCTTGTGGTGTGCCATTCAGGACCGGGTTCATCCATACTATGTTCTGCATGTGAGAAGTCACACCGACCTGCCAGGGTTTGTAGCAGAAGGTAATGCGAGGGCTGACAAGTTGGCTAGCCCAGTGTGGGTAGCACCTCAGCCTGACATGCTCGCACAGGCCGAGGCATCCCATGGGTTTTTCCATCAGAATGCACATACCTTGCAGAAGCAGTTTCAGCTGATGCCTACTGAGGCTCGTGAAATTGTCGAGTCATGTGATGACTGTCATGCGCTGGCTGCACCTTTACCGGCTGGGGTGAACCCCAGAGGCCTTAGGGCCTTGGAGCTTTGGCAGACTGATGTCACCCAGATTGCCAAGTTCGGCCGGCTCAAGTATGTGCATGTCACGGTGGACACGTTCTCCTCTGCCATGCGGGCCTCTGCTCACACTGGAGAAAAGGCCCGTGGTGTCCTTGCCCACTGGAGGCAGGCCTTTGACGTTCTAGGCATACCTTCTGCTGTGAAAACCGACAATGTTCCTGCTTACGCATCGCAGCAGGTGCGACAGTTCATGCAGTCGTGGGGTGTGTCACACAAGTTTGGTATCCCTCATTCTCTGACTGGTCAAGCTATTGTAGAACGCGCTCAAATTTGGAAATGGCTTGGCAGCCACAAACATGCTTTGCAAACACTGATAGAAGAATTGAAAACATATCTATCACTTGGGCCAGTTCACCCCAGTGATCCTATGATAGCTGAATGGGGTTTTGCCAAGCATGGAACTTAGTGTAATATGTTTCAGAAAGGGCCACATGGACCAAAACCACCGTTAGAAGTCTGTTCCACAGCATTAAAAGATACTGAAGAGAGATACACGGATTGGGAAAAGGGATTATTATCCCTGACCCGAGCTCTTAAGCAAGTAGAAAAAATTCAACAGCAGCAGCCTGTAAAAATCCAAGGACCTTTCAGTCTATTAGCCAGCATTAAGAAAGGTGGTGCTACTCCAGAGGGAATTGCACAACTGACAGTTCACAAATGGTATGCATATATCTCAAGGGTCACAGATCAGATGAATGTTACTGAAGGACCAACAAAACCTACAAAGTAACAGATAATTTTGACTCCAGACATGTTAGTTAGTAGAAAAAGTAATGGGAAGTGCATAGGTGAAAGTTGAAAGCTGTATTGCTTGCAGTAAAGTAGAAAGCAAGGATGGTATATGTTGACTGTTATGCAGTCTGGACTGGTGTCACATAGTGGCTGTGTCACTATGAAGTGTTAAATTGGCAAGTGAATGGAAAAAGATGTGGCAGAAGGAAGATTGGAAGTGATTTTTGTTACAGGCTTAGTCCAACAAATCCACATATGATGGGTCAAAGCAAAGTTCCAGCAACCTGTTTTGCTGAGCACATGTACAACGCATATACCCATATAACCCCCACCCTCCTACTATTGTTGCCAACAGACCTAGCAATAGGATGGCAAGACATAGTCCAAACCAAAGGTTCTGCATTCACTTTTCTGGGTTGCTTTCACATCCAACAATTACATGTAAAAAGAAAGGAAAAACCCTGCTGAGCCCCTTTTAGGACTGACTTTAAAATGAGGGAACAATCCACAGGGTATTTATTTTATGCTCCTTGCCACAAGTGTCTTTTAATTTTTAAGTGTACTTATTTAATGGAGCAGAAAGCACTAACGACACAGTTCCTACAGTGGGTAATTCTATTAACATGGGTTATCCTGGGTAATGAGAAGGTTCTTGTCTATATTCAGGCCTTCATGTCACTGGCATCAAATTGGGTGACTGAGCAAAAAGCTGTGAGCCTGGGACACTCATTTATTCCCCATTGGTTATTTGCCAGTTTTACAGCATCCCATAAACGTTCAGGCCAATTTGAATTTTGAGGTTTTAGAAATCATTTGAGCAGGCCATTTGTTCTTTCAACTATGCTATTGGCTTGTGGATAATAAGGTGTATAGAATACCCAATGAATTTCTTCTTCCTTAGCCAAACCTTGGACTCTTATAGCTGTAAAGTGTGACCTGTTGTCTGACTGGATTGGCACAAATTTGGAAAAAGAACTGAACCACAACTTAAGGGCTTTTACAGTGTTTGCGCTGGTTGCTCAAGGGAAGGTTTCTGTTTGCACTAACCTTGACCTAACTTCTACCAACACATTGCTTTCTCTCAGATTTATGAAAGGGCCCTATATAAACTACTTGCCATGTGTCCCATAAGCCCTTTCCATCTCTTATGTGTAAGGGGAGTTGCTCTAAGGGATGGTGTTCTAATCTAACTCAACACTGCTCGCATGTAGATATACACATGCAGCACATTTCACAGGTTACTGGCCACCCTCCACTTATCACTTCTTTATAGAGGTCTTGTACCCTGACGCTGTCAAGACGGTCACAACATACAAAGAGCAATGGCTAAAAGTCTTCAAAAGGCAACTTTTTATTATGTCCGTGTATTCCCTTTTAATACATTCCTTCACCAAAGCATGCACTTCACTCATTGGTTACACTAAGGCAGCCCATCATGTTCATTGGTACAAGGTATTCTACATTACCGTTGTGAGAAAGTATTCACAAAAATTTTCAACACAGATATTCTCTCTATTTTCTACCCACAGGTGTCCTTTGTTTGTCTCTGTTCCCTTGGTTTCCATGTTAACGACCTTGCTTTCTTTCTCTTCATGGATAAACAAAAATCTTATCAAGTTCTTCTGTCAGCTCATTCTTTTTGGTTTACAGACCAGCTGTTAACCCCTTCCACAGTACGCCAGTGTGTTGCCATTTTAAATGCAACCATTGTAACAATCAGTCCCAATTTTCCATTGGAGCTTTTACATTCAATGAGGCTGTGTTGGCATTTAAGTGCTGGTAATCAACAGTTAATACTGGTTGTCTTTCCAAGTCAGTATGAACTACAGAAGTTTCATTTTGAGCTGCAGCAGGAATTTTTGTATCTGGGAGTGCAGGTACTGCATGAAATAACTGCACTACAGCCTCCCAATTTCTTTTGGGGCTAGGGTCAACATTTGAAGTGAAAGACCTCACGTTGCCATCTGGCAGA
This sequence comes from Certhia americana, assembly GCA_018697195.1. Taxonomy (NCBI): domain Eukaryota; kingdom Metazoa; phylum Chordata; class Aves; order Passeriformes; family Certhiidae; genus Certhia; species Certhia americana. The sequence goes on from JAGMWU010000027.1 coordinate 15,098,962, forward strand.
TGCCAGGCTTGACCATTCAGAACACCAAAACCAAAAATGTTTTCATTATGATCATTAATTACAAAGCAAGTAGCCAACATCCACTCCTTGCCGGGAGCCCTAAATTAATCTTAGCAGCTCAGCAGATACCACTTGCTCTGTTTACTCTGGTGATTTAAACTCTTTGCCATCTGGGCTGTACACACAGCTTCTTGGCATCCCACTGCGTTAATATTGAATGTTGTACTCTAATGCCTTAAGATTTTAGCTTTTATATTTTTCAAATCCTGTACTGCATTAGTGTATGACTCTAAACTCCATATAGTGTTAGTTAACTGTCTTCACATTTTGGTTAGACAAAACAATTCCTCTCTAGGCCTGAAATTCAAGGACACTACTGCCTCAGGCCCTGAAAAGTATAAACAAAAGTGAATTGGGGGGGACCAAACCAGGAGTATATGACTTCATTACCTGAAGGTGTAATTGGAGGATTAACTCCTGATATGTAAATGGACTAAACTTATAATTGTCTGAAAATCTCATGACCATCATCCATCTTGGGTATAGCCTCTCAGAGGCTTTCAACTGCCCAAAGTGTACCTATTGAAGGCCTTTAATAAATATCTACTTTTCATTCTCTTAATCTTGTCTAGCCTCTGTTTTAGGTAGCCACTCCAAGGCATCACTCCTGTATCTATTAGAAATTTTATTAATTGTTGATGAGAACCAGCAGGAATACAAATATATAGACCATTGTTATGTATGTATTGATAGGATTAAATTTGTGGCTTTTTAATCTCGTCTGACTTTTGTCTGTAATGCTTTTGCAAATCAGCCACTTAAATTGGATTAAATTGAGTTGTTTTTTGGGTATGGTTCCCCTGTCCACCCTGATAGGAAAATATGTGTGCTAATGTCTTTACAAATAATTCGATGGGTGAGGGTATGGGTGTTAATGTCTTTGAAATAGGTCTTAAGATCTTTACCAATCTCAAGCCACAAGTTTGTTACAGAATCCAGACAGTTTAACTCTTGAACTTTAGGGTAATAGACAAATGGGTCTTCACAAAGTCTATTACAGAACCCAGATAGCCTGAACTTCTGAATTTTGAGGGAAAATGACATTTTTGGGGGGGAATATGTGGTAGGTGATTGTAGCAGGATGCCTACCTCCCCCCCCCCCCCGACAGATTGTTGGTGCATAAAGAGACAACCTGGGCTGAAAGTGTGTTGCAGAATAAGGACTATACAATTAAAATTGTAAAGCAGGTATGTTTATTTCCTGCTGGGATGCATGGGGAATTTTCCACCATACATGCGTGCCTGGTCGAGACAGGTTTCAGGTTTAAATACACATAGATCCCACAAACCCACTATGATAGGTAAGACAGAGAGTACTGTGGATTTAATTAGCATAAGCAATCTGATAGCCAAGATGCCTTGGCAAGACCAAACAGAGCTTTGAAGATTGCAAGAAGATTGGATCAAGTCTGGCAACAGGGAATGAAGATGGGATTAAGCAAAAATGTTGCAAAAAACAGCCTCTCTTTCAAGATCTCTGGCTGGTGAAAACAAAATTTTACATTCTTGGGTCAGCAGTAAACAGCCGATCAGCAGAGACAAAAACAGAAAAAATAATTTTTTATAATTCCGAGATTTGGTGTCCCTGAGGTGAGCATGAAGGCCATCTGGGTGAGCATGCCTTTGACGTCTTGTAGATGTGCTTCAGCCCGAGCTCAGACCACTGAAGACCAGCCAGAGAAGAAGAGAAAGGCATTCCGTGAGTGATGGGAAGTGAACGAGCTCAGGGTCCCAGGGCTCAGGTCACCAAGTCCAGCAAAAGAAGAAAGAGAAGAAAGAAGAAGAAAAAAGGCACAACTCCTGAGGAAAAACATAGGAAAGGACTCTGAAACTCTGCATAGGAAGAGTGCTGTAATCTCAACCCAGAGAGGGGGAAACCGAAGGCGCCTCGGGAACTCCTCCACGTGGACCTGCAGGACGGGACCAGGAAAGCTACCGGAGAGATTTTGCAGACACATCTGTGGGTGAGATGGTTCAGATATAAGATCACACGATAGGCTTGTTCTCACGAACAGCTGGACATTCTGCTCGCACCGTAACGTGTAGCAGTTGTTTGTTTCATAGAGATTCCAGAGAGGAATCTCAGAAAGTTGTTAGTTTAGCAGGCACACAAGATAAAGCGGCCTTGAAGCTGCTTGTCTTAGAGTAGACAGCAGAACTCCCACCAGAGCAGGAGGGAGGGGAAAGATCACTCCAAAAGTCAGGAGGGACGGAAACAGCTTCAGCCGGGGGGGTGCAGGGGATACGTTGCCTTTGCCATCCCTGGGCGGGGAGCACCGCGGGAGCCACAGCGGCTGTCTGGGGGAAGACCGCGGGGGGCCACAGCGTCTGACTGCGGGGAGACCGCTCAAACCGCGAGCAGCGGCGGGGCGGGGACGCGTGGACGTGTGGGAAATGCAGTAGTACAGTAGCGGCCGTGACCATCGGCGGCGACCAGGAGAGGTCTGGGAGTCTCGGGAAACCCGGGTGGACCCAGGGAAAATTCGCGGCAGTGGCTGCGGGAACAGGACTAGGCGAAGCAGGGAGTGCAGAGCGGCACCGGCCGCGCCGGCGCCGTGCG
>JAGMWU010000027.1:15101981-15167892 GCA_018697195.1 Certhia americana
GCGCGGGGGGGCTGCGCCAGGCGGCGCCAGGAGCCAGGACCACAGCAAGCGGCGGTGGCGCGGTGCGCGCGGCTGCAGGCAGCCGGCGGAGGCGGCGGTTGTGGTGGGCGACCGGCACAGTCGGGCACATGCGGAGCCAGCCGCGCGGGGAGAAAAGGAGAGAGGTCATAGAGAGACGCGGTGACCGTGGGGGTGGGGCTGGTGCACGGGTCTCTCCCCTCCGCGGACATAGCGGGGCTCGAGGGGAGCAAAATTGCTCGCCTCGGGGGGAGACGTTTCCAGAGGGTGCGGCCAGAGCAGGACAGGCGGGGCCGTGGCCAAGACGGAGGCATTCCTCAGAACACCAACGAGCTGCGGTTGTCATGGAAACCACAGCGTTGGACAGCAGCGCCACCAGTGGTGGAACTGCAACATTGCGACATTTTGTCGGTTTTACACGAGAGAAAAAAAAAAAAAAAATCTTTTGATTTTGGTCAACTTCATTTCAGAAAATAACCTGGGGAGGAGTGTTTTTGTATCTTAACAGGTGCAGAACAGAAAATGGATTTGAGCAAAAAAGCATGGGACTTGCTGAGTTCAGAAACAAACAAGAGACAACCCCAAAAGAAAGAAGACAAGAGCATGCAGACGTGAACCAAGCTGCTGCTGACATCACAGACTTTGGTCATCTTTTATATGAAGGACTGTGGACTGACTTTTATAAGAAAGTTATACAGGTTGTTTTGTAAATCACAGAAATTCTCACATGAGAAAAAATCAGTGAGCATGAAATTTAATCAGATATGGGGTTTGTATTTCATCATTTCAGGTAGAAAAATTTTGGCCTGGACATCATTGAGTTGATTCATTCAAAATCAGGGAAATTCTTGATTCAGTGAATATAAAAATTTGGTATAAGATTTATTTCTCTTGAATCAAAACAGGATGAGAGCAAAGTAACAGAAATCACTCTAGTGATCACAACATCCAAACAGGTTCCATTGCAATTGCCAAAAAAGAGGTGTTGCTCATTTCTGGGGACAGATTTGTCTTGTCATTTCCTCAGATGTTGAAAATAGTCCAATGCAATACTGGGAATGAAAAGATAAAGAGAAAAGATCTGTTGACTGGCATAATAAAAATTGGGGTGATAATTTTATTGCATGGAAAAAAAATCATCATTGTTCCTCTACCAAATGCAATGGCAGAAGCAGTGCTGAAACAATTGGATGATGTGTTCATTCAGTTGGGTTTTTCATATGCATGGAGAAAGTTTTTGAAATTAGGTTTGTATGTATTAATAGATATTGTAATTCTCTTGATGTTTTATATCTGCTTCAGAGTGTCAAACAAACTATGAACAGAGTTGTTAAAAAAGGGATTTTTAGGTCAAAAAGAAGGGGGAATTGTCAGAGTCTGGAATTATGAGAAATATTTCTTTGCATATTTAAGAGATTTTAGAATCTCTGACAGAGTTTTTAACCTTTGCTCATGGAAAATGGGCTTTTAGGCTCTGAAGTGGAGCAGAATTTTCAGGAGTGTGTATTAGATAGTAGAATAGTGTGTAGTTTTTTCACAGGGTGAGAATTTTAAATATATGGGGTTTTAGGATGGTAAGCAGGTAAAGGCAAGATGGAGGAAGCACATGGCTTTTGGGTTTCTTCTTCCTCATCTGACTCCATCTTCTGCAGTGAGGTGGCATATTATAGTTGGCTTAGAGTAGAGTTTAACCTTCTAACAAAAATAATAGTTATTGGAGAAGTATTATAAATACTGATTACGTGGATTTTAATATAAATATCCATGCCACCCTGAGGGTGGGAGCATTTTAGCATAGGGGCATTTGGTATTTGGGAGTGTGCCTTGAACTGACCTGCGATGAATAGCTCTGCAGGTCAGGAACAGAATGTAATGATAAGAAATAATAAACTATGAAGAGAAAACATAAGAAGAAAAGCTTCACGACCAGTTCTTTCAAGATCTCTGGCTGGGGCAAACAAAACTTTGCATTCTCGGGAATCAGCGAAAAACAGCCGATTAACAGAGAGCACACAAAAATAATTTTTTTTATAATCCTGAGATATAAGTTTGTTTGTATGATGTTTAACCAAACCAATGTAGTAAAACATTTCTAGCCTTCCTAGAATGGTATATAAACATATGTAGCTCACAGTAAAATCGGATTCTGATCATCAGCAGTAGTCCCCATCTCTCTCTCAATCGCTGATACCCACATCTCCCTGCCTGCCCATTCCCCACCCACTCTCCACCTCCTTGTGCTTCATATTATAATTAGTCTTCTGTGGTGCCACGCCTTCTGGTGGTTGTGGGCGGGGTCTTCTGATGAAGTAAAAGAGGTCTTCCTTGGTGTTCCCTGTTTAACCTCTGTCTCGGGGCAGGTGCAGTGGAGGTTTGGCTAACTCCCAGGTTAGTTTGTCCCAGCCAAAACCAGGAGCCTGGTTTTTGCTGGTTTCTTAAGCCAAAGGTTCTGCTTTATCGGGTTTTCACAATACCTAAGTCCTGCTTTACTTGCTTTACTGAGTTTTCAAAATATACATCTTATCTTTATGGCCTTTATCTAGCAACTAAATTCCTGTGTGTTCTATTACAAGTTGTTTCTACCTAACAAGTTACATTCCTGTGTGTTCTAAGTTGTTTTTCTACTTTTACAAAATTGCTAAATAAGCTACATATTTCTGTTTCCCCTCCACCTGCTTATATGCTTCTAAAATTCTGAGTTTTCATATACATATATGTTTCCCATATCAATTGGCCCAGCAAGGGGTCATCTCTGGCACCAAAAGGGCTCAGGCCTCAGCTAAGAATCAACATCTTTGTCTGGAGAACAGATGTGGAAAGAGATAAAGGAAATATTCTTGACTAAGAGACACTGTTTTACAAACTATAAAAGACACAAATTATCACAGAGGAAGAAGACTTCTACACACACACACACTCTGAAAGTGTGGGTGACTTCACCCCAGAGTCTGGACACAGGTTCCATGCTTACTTCCCTAGGAATTGATGGAAAGGGTCTCGATGTGTGCCCCACCAAAAATTGGATGGTAAGACACACTGAATCCCAAGTTATATTATTTCTTCGCTAGCTGTAACATTAACAGGTACCTTTAACCTTGCACTGTATATATCTACTGGTAGTCTCTTTTCTTTTTGTCCTTATTCCTGTGTAGTATTAGTTTAAGTCTTATGTCTGTTAGTTTTCTGTCTGTTAAATAAATAATTCATTCTATAGTAGACCAAATCAGTCATTATTAATGAACTTGTGAATGACAGTGGGTTTGGGGTGCTGGCCACCTCAGTAAAGCTACTGCCTGCTGTCAGAGGCCTGGGCAAAAGGCAAGGACTTATCTAAACACCCACATCCATTCGTAACACAGGGGTCCTGATGGACAGGATATTGTTGTGCCTTTGCTGTATCAATGGCTATATGCAGTGGTTTTAACAGGACATGCAGATACTGCTGAGTTAGTGTTGTCCCTTGGACAGTGATACACAATGGAAGAAGGTATTGGCTTACTGCAGCAGATGGGGGTGGCTCATGCCCTGCTCACAGGATCTAATCCTGATAAAGTAGCACTAACAAGAAGTATCATAATGCAGTTTGTGAAAGGGGCACCTGATAAGTTAAAACCCCTGATTATATATCAACAGATGTGTATGCTACTGGTAAAATAAGGTGCCTAAATAAATGCCATGAGGGATATTGGGGGTGTGATCTCAGAGCCAGCTGTGCAGGTAGTGAAAGAAAAGGAGTTGTCAAAGCTGAAGAGTCACCTCTAGGGTGAAAATCAAACAAATGTGGAATGATCTTGTGCAACCTGGTATTCCACAGTCTGAAACAGATGGAATTACAACATCAGAAATGTTTCACCATTGGCAAAAGTTAGCATCTGTGAAAAAAAATAATACCACCACCACCACTCAAAGCACCGCAACTCCTGGCAAATGCCCAAACAGCAGTAGCAGTGGGTCGGTGGGTCCCCCCCAAATTGCTTCCACTGATGCCCCTATGTTCCTCTAACTATAAAGTAGCAATCTAGAGGAACTTTTCATGTGTCAGCTCTAGTGGATACAGGCACAGAAGTGACCATATTACATGGTGATGTTGCTCCTAATGAAGCTACTTCCCAGATCTGTTGTTTGGGGAGCAGTTTTACCCCTGCCCTCCAAGCTAACATTATTTTAACAATAGGAGATGCCACCCCATTTGTCACAAAGGTGTTAATTGCTCCAATTAAAGAATATATCTTGAGCATTGATGTGCTGACAGGGTGAACAGTTCATGAATGTTTCAGGACTCTGCAAGTGGGATTTGCTATTTGATGTATAACTGTTCTGTGTGGGTTCCTGAAGTGGGATCCTATTATCTTGCTAGCGCCTGACAAGGTGGTAAATACAAAGCAATATCACATTACATGGGAGGAAGAAGAAATTGCTCAATCAACTCATGCATTCCAACAAGTGGGAATCATTTGAGACAGCATGACTGCTTTTAACAACCCCATTTGGTCTGTTAGAAAATCGGTGGGCACTTGTAGAATTACTGTTGATTACAGAAAATTGAATAAAATCACCCTCCACTTGCAGTTACAGTACCAGATGTGGTTACCCTCATGGGAAAAATCAGCAAAAACCTACAATCCTGGAAGGTGCTAATGAACCTTACTAATGATTTCTTTTCTATTGCCATGCTTCAGAAAGTCAGGACCAGTTTGCCTTTACCTGGAAACAATAAAAAGTGTTTTTTCAAATACATTAATGGCAATAGGCAGTGTAAAAATAACATTAGCCCACTACAGGATGAGGATGGTCACCTCACAAACAGGGACATGGACAAGGCAGAGGTGTTTAATGCATTATTTGCCTGTCTTCAACACAGATGACAGACCAAGGGAGTCTCAGTGCCCTGAGCTGGAGGATCATGGCTGTGAGAATGATCAACTCACAGTCGACCTTGAAATTGTGAGGGTAATGTGGTAGACCCTATGTGGAGCTTGAACTAAAGTTGGCCATTGTGTGAACTCTCAAGTTAATCACTGCATGAACTTTCAAACATATGTATCTTTTCAAAACAACATATGCAATTTTAGGAAAACAGGAGGTGCATGCTCACACATACCTGGGCACCTGGCCAGTGCACAGGTGTGCCAGACCACAAAGTTCCAAAAGAAATATCTGGTCACATACCCTTATACAAATAACAATATAAAAGTTAGACCAGCTTGCAGCAAGGTTGGAGACCTCACCTACGAGCAGCTGCACTGCGTAGGATTTCCCAATTTCCAGGAGGGTTTCTCTGTTCCTTCGCTGAAACGGGGCTCCCCAGCTCAAGTATGAACCAGGATGATGGTAATGTATTAGGGTAATTGGTGATGTATCTTTTCTTAATCACTAGCTGTAATCCATGGTAATGATTTGATGCATTGCCTTTCTATGCTTATTTCTGATAACTGCTTATTCTCCATGTATCTTATATCTGTTACTTGCTTATCATCCGTGTAATAAAAAAGCTTATCTCTAAATAAGTTGTTGTTTTGTTCCAATCCCCTCACTAATTTCATTAATAAGCAAAACAGAGGGATCTGCTGCTCCAGCTGGATGCTTAAAATTCTATGGAGTTGATGGGATTCATCCAGGAATCCTCAAAGAGCTGCCTGATGTCAGCACAAAACCTCTCTTGATGATTTTTGAGCAGTCTTGGGAATCCAGAGAGCTCTCAGATGACTGGAAGCTGATGAACATTGTCCTGAATCTCTCCGGTTCTAGCCTGGATAATTTAACCGGTAGCTTCCTCGGGGAACCCACCATTAGCGACTTGTATGAGAGAGACCACGCTGATTCGGTCATCTGGAAACAGAGATTTAATAAGGAAAAAACAACAAATGAGATGGCATGCACAGTATAAGGAGCAGTCAAAAAAAGAGTGGGGTCCAGGGTGTACAGCAGTTTTTATGCACGTAGGAAAGAGTGGGGTTAAGGTGGGGATCCAAGGGGACAATCCAATGGGGGAAAGCAATTAGGAATATGGAAAATATTGCAGCAAAAAATAACCAATATAATAACGAGAACTGAGAACTTTCCAGCAGCAATTTTCATATACCAAATGAGGCATTCAGGGGTGGGTCTTAGCTCACCCTGGATGAGAAGGGCTTTCCCATGGCTTAAAGCCAAGGTCTTCACCCTCCGCCATGGAGCAGACCCCAACATTGTCCTGATTTTCAAGAAGGGCAAGGAGGAGGACCCCAGTGTTATGAACGAATATTTGAGATCGTGTAAAAAATCACCAGCAAGGGTATTAGTATGTCGTGGTTTGACACTGGCCAAAGGCCAGGCACCCATGGAAGTCACTCACTCACACTTCCCTGACACAGCTGGGCAGAGGAGAGAGAAAAAACTTAATGAAGGGTTCATGAGTTAAGGACCAGGAGAAAACACTCCAAGGGCAAAACAGGCTCAGCTTAGAAGTACAAAGCGAATTTATTACTAAAAAAATCAGAGGAGGATAATGAGAAGTAAAATAGGCCCTTAAAAACACTTTTTCTTTCCCCAACCCCTCCCTCCTTCCCACCAACAGTACAGAGAGACAGGACATGGGGGTTTGGTCAGTTTATCACCCAAGATCTTCCACTTCTCAGGGAGAGGAGTCCTTCCCCTGTGAGACCATGGGGTCCCTCCCATGGGAGACAGTTCTCCACAAACTTCGCCAGTATGGTTCCAATCTCATGAGCAGCAATCCTCCCAGAACTGCTGCAACGTGAGTCACTCTCATGGGCAAACAGTCCTCCCAAAACTGCTGTGATGTGGGTTACTTTTCCATGGGGTGCAGTCCTCTAAGGACAGGCAGCTTCAGCATGCAAGCAGGGTCTTCCACTGGACCACAGCCTCCTCCAGGCATCCATCCCCTCTAGCGTGAGCACCTTCCCCACAGGCTGCGGGTGGATCTCTGCATCCCCTGTGGATCCCCATGGACTGCAGGGGGACAGCTGCTTCACCATGGTCATCACCAAGTCCTGAAGAGGAATCTTGGTTCCAGTACCTGGAGCATCTCCTCCCCCTCCTTCTTCACTGACCTTGGTGTCTCCATGTTTTTTCCCTCACATGTTCTCACCTCCTTCTCTTCTCTGACTAGAAGAAAAAAACTGTGTGCTTTGTTTTGATTTTCTTCTTAAATATGTTATCACAGAGGCATTACCAACCTGTCTAGTTGTCCCAGCTTTGGCCAGCAGCATGTCCATCTTCAGAACCATCAGGGATTAGCTCTGCCAGACATGGTGGAAGCTTCTAGCAGCTTCTCACAGAAGCCACCTCTGTGCCCTCCTGCTACAAAAAACAAGGCTGTGCAAAACCAACACAGTAAAAACCAGACATAATATTAAGCAACAGCACAACAAAGTTTGTTGGCGGGGTTTACTCTACTAGACCATTAAGGCACATCAAGGGAAAAAAAGCAACAAACAAAATCCAGTCAATCAAAACAGAAATGAACTAAGAACTATGTGTGCGTGTGTGTGTGTGTGTGTGTGACAAAGGGATAGTAAGTGCAAGGATAAAAAGGAATACATCTTAAAGGCTTAACAGCATTCAAACTTAACAGCACTCAAACTTAACAGTACTCAAACTTAATGTATACCTTAAACTTTACAGTATTTAACCTAACTTATATTAAACTTACTTACAGGCCTAATTTACTTAGATATCTAAGGTAGTTAAACACCTAAGAAAGCAGCATTTATCACATATTTGCCATAGCATATGCACATGTGTATGCATACAGACATAAAGAGTCAGTGCAAGGTACCTGTGAAAAATTCCCCTCAAAGGTAGTAAAATAGTCACTTTGGATGCCTTTGCATCTTCTCAATAGGTGGAGGGTTGAGCCTCGAGGAGTGGGGGGTATCAGCCCAGGATCCATCATCATTCAGCAATCCTCCGAGTATAGCAAACTTGACGGTTCACTGGCTCTAAGAGGCACCACTCAGGGGGAGATTGCTGGTCACAGCCCACTGCGGTCCAGAAGAGCTCAAAGGGTCTTATTTTGGACTGCTGTTTATAGGGTCTCAAAAGAGTGGGCTTTAGTCATTCAGACAAAATAGTTTCCAAGGCTGTTCAGAAAAAAAACAACCCAGGAGCTTGTTAGACAGCACAAGTTCCTGAGAGCAGACTGTTTCTGATAAGCTTAAGAGGAGATGACCCAGGTGCTATTCATCAATAGCAAGGCCTAAAAAGCATTTCTCAGAGCACAGTGCAGGCTGAAAAGGGGGGTGGGGGAAGACGCACCACCACATCTGGAAACTACAGACTGGTTAGTCTCTCTTCAGTGCCTGGTAAAGATGTGGAGAAGATTATTCTGTGAGGTTTTGAAAAACACCTGGAGGACAATGCAGTCACAAGTCAGCATGGCTTCATGAAAGGAAAGTCCTGCTTATCAAATCTGATTTCCTTTTATGGCTAGGTAACCCACCTAGTTGATCAAGGGAAGACAGTTGATGCAATCCTTTTGGATTTCAGTAAAGTTTTAGATATTGTCTCACACAGTATCCATCTTGAAAAATTCTTCTGAAATTGAGGCAGCTGCTGAGTTGCTCAAAGCCCACTTACAGGACCAGGGCTGGCCAATTAATCTACAGAAAATACAGAGCCCTAATACTACTGTGAAATTTTTTGGGGCAGTTTGGCATGGGCAGCTGTCTCAGTTTGGAGACAATTTAAAAGAGGATACCCTGGAATGAGTAGTCTCCTCTAAAGGGTTCCATCAATCCCTTTCCACCAATAGGAAATGAAGACTAATAGATGAAAGTGAAAAAACCCAACAGTTTCTTAACAGACAGAATGCCCACAAGGCAAGGAAAAATAAAGGTAAATAACTGCTAGATATCAAACTGTCAGACCTTACCTGCCACACACACCAGAACTGTTAAAAATGAGGAGCTTGACTCAGCCAATATATCAAGCAGTAATTCAATTTATTAATTAATATGGTAAAATATAAGCAAAGCAGCACTGGGTGCAGAAGTGGGATCTCTCCCTCCAACTGCACGCTGAATGCTGAGGCCTGCTGGTATTTATATGTATATCTGTAGGCTTTCTCAGCAGTTTCTAATTCCAGTTTTTAGGTCACAATTCTATACTTCAGATAGCTGGTTTCTTTATGTCATGGTTTAACCCTGATTGGACAATTTTGTAATGTTGACACCTGATTAAACCAATGAAAACGGTGGATACGCCTCTAGTGAATACACATTTTAAAGTGAGAGTCCGGAAATAGCTCTCTTCTGGTTTCCGGTGGGGTGAGTTGCAGAGCCTCAGCCCGGCTGTTCCCCATGGCCAGGCTGGGCCGGGCTGAGGTTCCCCCCTTCCCTCCCCCGGCACCCCTGGCAGGCAAAGGAGAAAGGCTGGGGGGGGGGGGGGGGGGGCGGGGAAGCAAGGCTCAGACCAGTCCTAGATGCTGAAATCTGTTACTCCAGGACTGCCCACGCAGCAACCGGGGGCTGAGACAGGCCTGGCGTCTGCGGAGAAGGGAAAAAGGGAGGAAGCCCTGGCGTGAGACATTTGAAGCCTGACCGGGCTGGAAAAAATCCTAGCATCTCTCTCTCAGCACAGCTGGAACTGGAAGGCAGCAGCCAGGCCACGAGATCTTGGCCCAGTTTCAGCATCACTGCAATGCATCACATGACTGCCTTGTACCAGCTGCGGCCTGTGCTAACCTTTTTCCTGACCAGATGAAACTATCAAAACATGAATCTTACCCAGAGAAAAGAGGAGACTGGATGAAATGTACAAAGACACAGCATGAGACTTGATGTCAGAGGAAGTGAGAAGAGAATCTTAAATGGAAAGGAAGATTAAAGGAGTGGTCTGGTTAGGTTGGACTTCTCTTGTGAGGCCATAGAGAATAGACTAAAATACCCTGTAACCTACGGAGTGTTTTTTAGGGGGATGCAAAGTCTAGTCAGAGTTGTGAGCTGCTGGAGCAAATTGAACAGAAGAAGACCAAGAAAGTGAGACATGATGCCCTCTGCCCATTGAGAGAAGATGCCCTCTGTTTCTTGAGATGAAGAGAACTTTTGTTTTATACTAGAAGAAGCATCCCTAAACCCTAATAAACTGATATGGCCCACGAGCTGCTGTGGCAGGCTGTTTCATGGGAGGGACTTCACAAATGGCAACATTTCTTTACCCAGGCGGGCCAATTGTGGAGTGTGGAAGCAAGAGAACTGACATCTTGTGGAAGATCTCTATGGTATTCAAGAGAGATTCCTTTCTCCTTGATGAATTGAAAAATGATCATTTTAAGAGTGCTAACTGACTGAGGATCCCAAGTTCTGTCTTTTTATATTGGAGTAAAAAAGTGAATAGTTAGTGGGGGCAGGAGAAGTATTTTGAAGGTTTCATTCTGATTTCTTTTTTTCCTTTTAGTGGTAGTTAATAAAGTTCTATTCCTTTTAAGTTTAAGCCTGCTTTGCTCTTAATTGGGAAATTTCAAATTGGCAAGCTAAAACTGAGACACTTTACAATTTCTATACTCCATTGTGATCCATTTTTCTCAGGATGCATGCTTCAGGATGTAAATCAATGATAGTGATAGCTGGTTTCTTCACAATTTCTATACTCCATTGGGATCCATTTTTCCCAGAATATACACTCTGGCATGTGTTATTACAGATGGTGGGGTCCAGCTTCCAGATATGGGGTCTGGTTTCTATTTTCTAGGACCATTAATCTATAATAGTGATGTCCAGCTTCCCTTTTTGCAACCATTTGTCAGTGAGTTCTTGTCCGTCTTCCTTTCTCAGGCTGTTTTTTCCACCGTTTTGTTAGGAATTTGAGATAGACCTGCTTCCTTCTTTTGTTATACATTCTACAGCTACAGTTTTAAAAATCCTTAATACAAAGTAATATTCTACAATTATGATTCAAAAATTCTTATTACAAAACAGTTTAAGGCTTAATTACAAGCAGAAACTATTTGTCAAAAAGCAACATCTAAAGTTTTAATTCACATATTCTTACTACAAAACAACTTAAGATCTATAGTAGTTAATTGTGAACAAAGGATTAGTTCAAAGGCCTTCTTCCATGCTTCACTTTCCATGTTTATTATAACTCATCTTTATAACTGTCCCATGACTGTATTCCACATATTTCACAATCACAATTACACCAATTATTTTTATTTACCCGATACAAACTATAACTTTGCATTTCACAGAACAAAGACCCAAAATGCCAAAGGATCCTCCTTCTCTACAAACAGTACAATACAGCACCAGCTTTCCCTCTGAGGAACAAACAAGAGCTACCATGGAGGAGTTCCAGCAGCAGATGAAGGCCTGGTGGCTCCTCTGGCATTGACCTCCTTCCCATTGCAGATCTCAGTGAGATGGCCGTGACAGGCGAAGCTTCTGGGCTGGAGTCATTCAGCGTGTCTTCTCCCTCGCAGGACACATAGGAGCCACTCCGCTTTTGCTGGCGCCATGTTCGCTTTGACAAGCAGCTGCTTAGTGTTGCAGCCCGTATTTGTTTCATTTAACTGGCTTATTGTTAAAGTTTTAATGTTAATGGTTTGTTCTTATGTTCCCCCATGTTATCCCCGAGTTGGCTTATTCCTGAAGTTGTATCCTCCCCTAAGTTACCTTGTATGGCATTTCCCTACCCCTTGTTCCAGCTCCTTCCCTGTCAATCACTGTTACCCTGCCCCTTGTTCTGGCACCTTCCATGTCACTCCAACCCTGAAGTAATCCTTTGAGTGTGCCTCCCCCTGGGCGTTTCCTAAACCTCAATGCCCCATTGGACCATGTGACCTGCTCTCTCCTCCCACTTGCCCCAGCTGGCTACAAAGAAGTGCTGTAACCCCTTCACTCTACCCATGTTGATCCCTCATTGGCTTGTGTTTGGTATCCACCCCTTGCTCTGTTTCTGTATAAAATCCTGAGCAGAGCAGTGTTGAGGGCTTTTTGGTTCCTGATTCCTTCAACCTGAATAAACTTTCTGCTGGAACCTCAGAACTGAAGAGCCTCCTCCTCCTTTACCCAACCCCTGACTGCAGTGAGAGACCTTCCACTGTAGAGCAAGTGACTCTAAAAGTCCAGCTGTCGGCAAAAACCCCACGCTGCAGTTGTTCCCCCCACCTGGCGCAGCAATGGTGTTCTTCAAGCTAACCTAGGCTCCGGTGGGCTGTGTCACTTAGTTTGCCTAAAGGCAGTCCCAGGCTTGCTACTGCAGCTTCTCCAAGCCAAGGAAAGGAAGAACATTTTTGCCTGGGCCAAAAACCCCCCAAACCATCCAAGCAAAAAGCATGCCACACAGAGCTGCAGAAAACCTGGGAAGTGAGGCTTTAAAAATGCCTGTGCAGAAAGAAAGAGTCTTCCCCCTCTGGCCCCACACACCTCTGGTCCCAGGCTCTTGGGTCTTAAGATACAGGAACCATTTTTGGGGCACAAAGCAGAGGATCATGAAATATGCTATCATAATAACTCACTCCAAGACAACAGCCTAAAGAAATACTGAATACAGTAAAGAAAACAGTCCATCAATGCCCTGTACTAACCACAGTGAAAATAATGCAAACTTTTCTGGGACTTTTAGGGTACTGGAGGATTTTCATTCTACACCTGGTGGTACTAATGCACTCTGCAGAAACTGACTGGGAAGAAAGTTGTTTGGCAATGGACCAAGCAACAACAAGAAGCCTTTGATGCCTGCAAGAATGCTTACATTGAGCATGCCCAATTGTACACTTCTAGGCAAGGAAATCCTTTTGAACTAGAAGTAACAATTCTAGATTATCTAGTCTTGTGGAAATTGTTGCAGGCAACTGGGCCAAAAATCAGAAAGAACCTATAGGATTTTGGTCCAAAGCATTACAAGGCTCTGCTACACACTATACCCCAATGGAAAAACAATTTCTAGCTGTAGTTTGGACATTGCAAAGAAGCCTAAAGAATCACATGCCAAAACAGCATGGCTGTACACACACCCATCCTCATTCATGGGCGGGTAACTGATAAGTCTCCTACTCAACTGCATTAAAAACAGCAAAAACATATAAAAACCTCACGTATGCTTAATAAAGTGATTATGTTGCATTGCAATTGTGTCCATGATTCACTTGCTATAGTATTCTTTTTCCCGGAAAGGACAGCATGGTGTACTCACCAGACCAGGGATTTGGAAGATCTCCCAAAAAATACTTTGAAGTACTAGTGATTCCTCCAGTCTGCTGAGCCACTGCCTTTTTGTCCCATCTGAGTCATCAGAAACTGTCACTGAAAACTGGGAAATAAAATCTCTAATCAACATTATTCAGTGTTGAGGTACATGGGGATAGCTCCACAAAACATGTAACTCAGTTATCAAAACTTAACTATTTATACATTTTAGTGAACCAAGTAATTAGTGTTAATTGACTTACAAATTATGTAGTTATCTTCATTAATTAGTATTCTATCTTCTATTGGTTATTAATTTCTCATGTCTTTTTATTATCTTTTTCTCAGATAGGGAGAGTCTCAGTACTTGTCTTTGTTTTTTCTTCATGCCTGGTTTCTGTAATGTGCCTGTGTGGTTTATAAATTCTGCATTCTTGGTGTCCTGGTCTCAACAATAAATTTCTCTCACAGGTGTAAGAGCACTGAAGCATGTCAGGCTGTCCTGGTTTAAGAGACAGATGTCTGCCAAGAAAGGTGGGAACCTTCCTGGAATGGAAAAGATTACCTACCTCCCTCTAAATTATTATAACTTTGAAATTACGGGGCTTTCAGGCACAGATGTGGGAAAAGGAACAACATTTCTCTACTAGAATATATTTTTATATATACAAGGACAAACAAACAACAATAACAGCAATATCAAAACCCCAGAAAACCCAATACAACCCCCCCCCCCTCCCCCCCCCCGTTAAACACGTTTCCTTTTGGTGTAGTTATGACCACAACCGGCAAGGGGTGCTGTTGGGCCCCAGCAAGGCAACAGCTGCAGTGACTCTCTTGCAGATGGCAGGGGGCGTTGTCAAGGCAGGGCAGGTGCAACGATTCCCCGCAGCTGCAGGGGGCGCTTTGGCGTGAGCACAGCAGCCTCTCCACTGGCAGTGGTGGCCCAGGCAAGAGGGTGGAGGGGAGATGGCTCCCCTTGCAAAATTCATAGGGACCAGCTGGTCTCAGTGCCACTCCGGGTGGCAGGCTGGACTGTAGCAGTAAACTCACAGAGTGGCAGGCTGGAACAGCAGAGGTGAACAGACCCGGGGCAACAAACCAAAGTGCAGCCAAAACCCCAGAGCAGTGGCAGAAACAGCAGGGGCCAGGCGGACCCAGGAAGAAAGAGAAGGAGGATGAGGTTTTGGGTTTCCACTGGCTTTCACGTGTCCCATATGATGTCCTGAGGATGGCAGCAGCAGCCAGGGCTCCAGTAAGCAGCCGGGAGGTGCTTCCTCTGGAGACAGGAAGGAGGTGGAGGGCCTGGGTTTCCCCTGAGGCACCCAGATGGTGAGGGTGCCTCACAGCAAGGTCGAGTGTTAAAAGGTCACAGTCCAATGGCTACTCTTGTGAGCAGAAGGTCCCCCATGGTAAGGAGAAGCAGTGAAGGAGAACTCTGCAGTAGCAGCAAATCCTCTTGGTGAAATAGAGGCTCGCTTAAGTTAGCAATATGAATTAAGAATTTAAATTTTAGCTTGTAGGATTGTGTGTTGAATTTTAACCTTATAGTTAAGAAACCTCTGCCACAGTACAAAGGGCATAGGAAGATGCAAATTCCTGAAGCCTCCTGCGATAAAGAACAGTACCGGGAGAAGACTAAGGAATGCAAGAGACCTAGATAAAGAGGCTCCTCTGTCTCCAAACTGATCAAAATCAACAGAGGCACTCAGATAAGCACCAAGGGACCAAAGTGCACGCACAAAGGAGAAAAGTTCAAAAGTTCAGACCACTGCCTGCAACCTCAAAAGACCACCAGGGACCCCCATGCAACCACCACCAGGGACAACATATGCTTAGAAGGGCGCATATCTAATTACCATGCACGGCGAGGACAGGTGGGATTAGGGGCTAAATATGCATGAAGAAGTTGTGCAATGTAATGTATATGGAACACCTCTGTAAATAAAATGGAGCTCATAACCAGAGCTCGGTGCACAAGTATCTCGAGAGTGATCTCGCTTCTGCTGGTCTCTGACAATACATACCCACTTCAAAACTATATCAGGTTGTGGAGTCTATTTATTCCACATATCGCTTCAAGTGGTGACTCTGGTGGGACTGTCTCTACTCACCCACGGGTTCCGTTGCAGAGCAGACTCCCTCAAGGCGCGCCACGGGACTCTTCCCCGGGAGGGACTCTGTCCCTCAACTGTACACTGTGGGCAGCAGACCACAGCCCACTGCCAACACAAGTGGTGTGTATTAATTTCCTTTTTTGGGGGGTTGGGTACCGGTAAGTCGCATAAGAGACGTCTTTACGCGCAATTTTGCCCGGGGGCTTGCAAGCAAAACCGCCTGCCGGGAGAGGCCGGCGGCGGGGTGTTCCCCAGCTGATGGAGCAGCTGACGGGATGGAGGCAGATCACCAGCTGAAAGAAGCTGGCAAGAACTCCCAGCTTTGGTTTGAACTGTGACTGTGTGGTTGTTACGTCCGGACGTGCTTACTTGCGTGTGCATAGGTGTGAGTGAAACAGTGAAACACGCCGCAGGGCGTGAGATCTTGGTTTAGTTTCCCTGATAACTGTGGGGTTTTTTAAAAAGAACATTTCAGGGAGGGAAGAGGGGGTGCTGGGTGGCGTGCTGGGTGCTGCTCAGAGATCGCTGCTTTAGCGGCCGCAAGCGAATGGGGCCGGGCAAGGTAAGCTGCTGCGGCTGAGCAAAGAAACGGCGCATGTGCAGTACGGGCCGGCGTTAGCGAGTGGGAGACAGCGCATGTGCAAGCACAAGCCGCGGTTTGTCGGGCTGCCTTGAACATCATTAGCGGATAAGGCAGCTAACTGAAGCGGTTTATAAGCTTGCTTTGAACGCTGCGCTGTTTACACACAACACTATTTGGTAAAAAGTAAAAGCCGGCTGGAGGTAGCCAGCAAGCCCGGCTGGACTAAGAGTTAAGTGTTTGCTGTGTGGAAACACCGCCTTTCAGTGTTGAAAGCTGATACTGGGAGATCGTTTGCATTAAGGGGGTTACTACTTGTTTTCTTTGGAGGTTTGGGTTTTTTTTTTTTGCTGCGAGGAGGCAGTGACTTGCCCACAGTGGCTGCTGAACTTCGAGCCCAGGCCGAGAGAGCCCGGCCTCCGAGACAAGCCCTACACAGGTGGTTTCAGCTTGAACCAAATCAGTCTCTTCACCCAGCAGGGGACTGGGCAGCCATAGAACGGGAGGACAGAAGGAGAGACAGAGTGTTCTTAGGAGGGATATACCAAAGTACAACAAGCAATTATCTGGTCTTTGATTGGGAACAACCCCCAGTTGAACGAGAGCTTAAAAATCCCTTGACGTGGAGGCTGAAAGGGGTGATCCCCTGTTTTGTGTGTGGACTGACAGTTTTCCACTGGGAGCCAGATTGGCAAACAGCTTGGGTTCTCCTTCGATGTAGAAAGTGTCAGAGTGTGGGGCTAAAAATTCTGTGTCTCTGAAACTTCATAGCTGAAGGCCTGTCAGGATCCTTTCTTTCCAAGGGAAAAGCTTCTCACTTTCCCAAGAGAAATTTTGTAAACATACTCTCCAAATAATATTCTTTCTCAAAACAACTGGTGGTGTTTTTCATCCTTGTTTTTCATAACATAGAATATATATTCTTACTTAGCCAATGGTAATAGGGAAGGTGGTGTTCCTATTCACCAATCACTTTTTACTTAGCGAAGTACCTTATATAAGATGCTACGTTTTGCTAATAAAGATTCCTCTTTTCAGCCTTCTGATGAACTTATTTGGAGTCTGTGTGTTTCTGTTCATAAATAACAGCGACATCTGGTGACAGCCCGATTTGATCGCAGCAGCTGCGCGGAAAGGTATTTTAAAAGAACCATGAAAACCCCTAAAAAAGGACCAAAGGGGGGGGGGGGGGGGGGCAGGAGGGCCAGCCCCCGGCCTGTGCGGGCTTTTTGCCTACCCGCCATTCTCCTTAGAAGGATACGAACTTTGATTGGAGGGACACTTCCCTGGGCGGGAAGCATGGACAAATAGACAATCACTGAAGTTGGAGCTCTACGTAGCCCAAGTTAAATTTATATAAAATATGGCTCCTTTAACCCCAGCCGAGGAACTGCTTCTCAAACTATGGAAAGATATTCTGCAGTTCCCTGATGGATAATTGAAAGCATGATATCTTTGGCGAAAAGAGCACGGTTTTATCCGAAATGCGGATGAAGCAATGTCTTTAAACCACTGGCAACTAGTATTGAACAGCTTGTTTGAGGCATTGTGCTCTGGAGAGACAGAAATAACAAGCGTGATTGCAACATGGAGAAAGCTTACCACGATGCTAAAAGGTTATGCACCCAGAGAAAATTTTTACTATGAGACAGAGGAGGAAGAAATTAATTCAGATTGTGAGAGTATGAGCAGGACACTGTTATAAATGTACAGAGCCAATTTACAATTAATTAATAAATTTTATTGAGAATGGCAAGCAAGCAGCGCTGGGTGACCATTAGAGTTTGTTCTCTAACAAGGCTCGCCAATTGCATCCGCAGTTTGTCTTGGTTTTATACTGTTGCAAGTCTCATTTCCCTTCAGTTCCCACCTAGTTTTGTTTCTTCAGTTTTTCATCTTCAAGATTGTACTGCGCAGACTCTCTGCTGTTGCTAGGGGGTTTTCTTTCCTCTTTCAGGGGTCACTGGATGAAAGGGACTTATCTTCTTGAATGACCTTTCATTCCACTTTCCTTTTGCGCAAGTGTACATTACTAAAGCATCAAGCAAGCAAAAAAAGCAGTTAATCCTATACAAATAACCACATCCTGTTTCATCCTGTCTCTATCTTTATTTAGTATCATTGCAGCTGGAATTCTCTATTGTGACTTTAGCTTCCTTGTAAATTTCGCCTCAACAGAGATGACATTTATCAAACACGAATGACGTACACATATTTTACTACACCATCTGCTGCTGGGACGGTCTCTGACATTGACTGTGCCTCAGAGGCCACGGCTGATCCAGGAGAGGCGGATCTCATCTCTTTTTCGGACCAGCCCAGTGTTCTGCCAATCTGCTGCACCCACCGCGGGTCCACGGGGTGGGCCGCGGGTGTGGGGGAGAGCTGCAGGACTTCTGAATGTATTCTCCACCCTGCCTGCCCACCATTGCTGCATAATGCACTTGGAGGGCAGGAAAATTGCGGGGACATGCCCGTCCTCCGAGCTTTTCCCGTGATGGGGGCCGACAGGAGGCCAGGGGCCCCACCTCAGTCGGCACCGGAGTCCGAGTCTCAGAGGGGACCATCTACAGCCTGTCCAAAATGCTGCTTTCCCATCCCTCTCCCCCCTCACTCTGGGGTGCAGACCACCGCAGCTGATGTAGTTGCGGTGCAGTGCCTGGCTCCGGGGGCTCGCCTTGCGGGGCGGGTTCCGTTGCTGTCCAGAGAGGGGTATTTCCCGGTCCCGACAATGACTTTGTCGCCTGCGGGAGCTGCAAAACAGGTGCCAGCTACCCCCACCGCTCAGGCAGGGGCTGGGGAAGTGGCGGCGGGAGTAGCCTCCCCTCCCGAGCACGAGGGAAACCCTGGCGAGCATGGGCGGCTGGCAGAGGCAGGGGGGGGGGGGGGGGGGTGTGTCTCTGATGAATCGTCAATGCAAGTCAACTCCGTCTCACTCCTGCCCACCGTGGCCCCACTTTCCCCGCCCGTGGAGGTGGGGCTGGAGCCGGCCACCGGCCAGCCCGCCCCTCTCCCGGGGCCAGTTCCACCTGCAATGATGGGACCCGCCCCCAGCCAGCCTACTTTCCCTCCTCCCGTCCGGTCGGGTCCAGGGGGCGTAGTGGTGCTGTCGGGCCCATTTTTCCCAGCATTGGGTTCGGCTGTGTCCCTGCTGCCTGGGGCAACTCCCTCGCTTGCCGCTGGAGAGTCGTCCAACACTTTGACGTTCGGAGCAGCCGCTGCTGCTGCCCCACCCCTCCCCCCCTGCCATGGGTGGGTCCGCTCCGGCAACTGCTGTCGCGGCTTCGCCTGCCCCACCCCATGCTATCGCGAGTCCTGTAGCTGCTGCCTCGGCAGCCCCACCGCTTTTCACCATGGGAACAGGCGGTGAGATGCTGGGGCCAGGTACCACGGGCTCTTCCCTTAGCAGCCATTGGACACTGCCTCTGTGCCAGGTCACGGTTAGTCCAAACGATCTCAGACGTTTCTGGGACACTGTAAAGGCAAAAGCCTTGAGAATGGGGAATTGGGACCTGGCTGAATGTTTGGGGGGGCTTGGAGTTAATCTCTCTAGCCTTACAGATGCCAGAGGGGACAGGGGATCCTGCTCCATGGAGGTGGACCCCACGCTGATGTCTGCCTCTGCTTCTTTGACATCTAGCAACCTGGGTCAAGAACATAATGTCACCCTACAAGGGGCTATCCAGGCTTTTCTTGTATTTAAAGCTACGCCTGGAACAGGTCGTGCTGATAGTCATGAGGTCATCACATGGAAAGCTGTGATAGAAATCCAAGATAAGGTTGCTAAGTATGGTTTAGGGTCTCCTCAGGTGATGCAGTTTCTCAGGTCATCAATGATAACTTGTTAGCACCATATGATATCAGGCACCTTGCTCGTGCATTGTTTCAGCCTGTCCAGTGTAAGGTATTTGAAACCAACTGGAGACAGTTGGCTGAAAGGGTTGCAGTACAAGGCACCCAATTACCTCCGCAAGATCCCAGACATGTCATGAGGGTGGAGGCTCTGTTAGGAATAGCCGATTGTGCTAACCCGGACCTCCAAGCCACCTGGAATGTTGATGTCCTGGGTCAGTGTCAAAAGACAGGCATGTCAGCGCTGATAAAGACCATTGAATTGGCTGTGCCAAAACAGAAATTTGTAACCATCACTCAAGAGCCAAAAGAACCATTCTTAGAATTTTTTGAGAAAATTGCTGCGGTCTTGGAAAGGCAAATAGAAGATGACTATTTGAGGTCGCTCATGCGTACACAATTGGCAAAGAGCAACGCAAATATAGATTGCAGGAAGATCATAGAAGCCCTCCCTGGAGAGCCTTCACTGACAGATATGGTTTGAGCCTGTGCTAACATAGGCACCACAGACCATAAAATGGCTGCCTTGGCCATGGCTTTGCAGTCCTCCGGGAAAGGGAAAAAAGGTGGACAGCAAAAACAGGTGAATGCACAACCCAGCAAAAAGCAGGGGATGAAAAAACAGAAAGGAAATACTCCCACAGTACTCCCTGTGCTCGGTGTGGTAAGCCAAACCACACTGCAGATGTCTGTACAGCAAAATTTCATGCCAATGGTCAGCCTTTGTCCGGCTCGGGAAACGGGAAGGAGAACGCTCAGGGGAAGGGCGCGCAGACAAAAGGTCTTCCTCAGGTCCTGATGTCGGTGCAGGCCTGCTCAGCCAGCCTGTAGCCAGCACCCATGGCTTCTCGTGTTTCTGTGTGTTTTAGTGACTCGCGAGATGCAAAAAGTCTTTTTCCCATCACTGAGATCGAAGAAAAGGTTGAAAGCCATCTCTTCTGCATTATCAAGGTTGTTTATTCTTTCTTATCTACACATTCTTTTCCTGACCCACAGAGGTCTGTGCAGCAGGTCAGTTCACAGCAAATAACACCACCCCTAAGGTGACGAGTATTTTTATACTAAAAATTACGTCCACATTGTTTACAAAAGGTTTTCAATACCTATCATCCATGTTAGGAAGTCAGTCTCTACTCTAAACCAACCAAAGATGCCACCGTCATGGCAGAAAATGGAACAGATGAAGAAGAAGGAAGAAGTCTAAAAGCCATGTGAAACCTCCATCTTGTCTTCTTCTGCTTACCAGTCTAAAAACCCCATAAATCTATTTTTCACCCTATGACCAACTAACTATCACTCTACTTAAACTCTAGTGGTCTGTAAATCCTCACACAGAGATGGTAATTTCTCCCAAAGGCTAAAATCGAAGACACAGGAGTTTTTGACTCCTTGCCAAGGTCTCTCAGCCCCCTGTCCAGGTCTGAAATCATCCAGGACAGTCAGAGTAGTGTTCTGGACTCCAACAATGGCTCAGCTGGACTTGATGTCCACACAGCATCAACAGTTGTTTTAGACTCTTGTAAAGTGCACAGAGTTCCTCTGAATGCATATGGACCACTGGGAGAGGGAAAAAGCGTATTCCTCATGGGGAGGTCTAGAGGTCCAGAATATCAGTGCATCCAGGGGTCATTGATGCAGACTTAACTGGACAAATTTGTTTCCACACTCCCCCCCCCCCCCCCCCGTCACTATCCCGAAGAAGACTCGCATTGCTCAACTTGTGCCTTTTGAGGCTTTTGTTTCTAGGACAGAGGACCGGAGTCATGGGGAAGGCTGCTTCAGTTCTACCAGATCACCTCAAGTGCACTGGACTGTAGCCCTGTCTGACTATAATCCCAAAATGCTGTGTACTCTGTGCCACCCTGGTGCCACCCTGTTGGAGATTCACCTTCTAGGCCTGATTGACACAGGTGTAGATGTGACCATCATCGCTTCATCTGCGTGGCCTCCTGAGTGGCTGGTGGATCCTGTAGAATTGCCCATCACAGGCTTGGGTGGAATGGCTCAATGCTTCAGGAGCCATCAGCCCATGATGATCAAAAACTCAGAGGGACAGATGGCCATGGTTCGGCTTTATATTGCTGCAGCTATGGCCAACCTCTGGGGGTGGGATATGTTAGCAGTTTGAGGGGTACAGATCAGGACAGATTTTTGATGAGGGCCACTGTGACGAAGGGTGCGAAGTGTCATACTCCTCCTTTATGGTGGCTGGTGGACGAACCCATCTGGGACAGCCAGTGGCCCCTGCCTGAGGAAAAATTAGTCACCCTTCAAGAACTGGTTCAGAGGCAGCTGGACCAGGGTCATCTGGAATTTTCTACCAGTCCCTGGAACACTACTGTCTGTTGCATTAAAAAGAAATCTGGGAAATGGAGGTTGTTACAGGACCTCCTGAAAGTCAATGCAATGATGGAAAGCATGGGGCTGCTGCAAGCTGGTATGCCTTCATCCACCATGCTTCCTACAGATTGGCCAGTTCTCATCATTGATCTGAAGGATTTTTTCTTTACAATTCCTTTGCATCCTGATGACAAACCTGTTACAATTCGACACGATCGAACAGACACACACTCAACACCTTTCTTCGAGCAAGGCAGAAGCAAAAGAGAGAGTTTATTATAAAACTCTGATTTATATAGGTTACACACACTGTCCCCTTGATTGGTCAAACAACTGACCTCCTTTGAGACCACACTGGTCAAACCATAGGTCCATCAACTCTCACTTCCTTTTAGAAAGGAATGTAAGTAATCGTTGTTTACAAAAATGTGTGTGTGAAATCTGGCTCCAGAAGTTCAAAACATCAAAAGGCTAGACGAAACATGCAAAAGCAAGGGCAACACAAACCAAAATTCGCATTCGCAGTGTGTCCTGGTTTAGGGCAAGTTTGGGGAGAAACTCCCAAAGGGACCCCTTCAGAGAGCAAACTCCCACGACCCCTCCCCACCCCCACTGGTTTGGGAAGGATTCCTCGGAGAGAAGTGGAAAGAAACCTGTTTATTTAACAGACAGAACACCCCCCAACACACAAGATGAACAATCACCATTCTGACAAGATAACAAATTCAGGAAGTCTTTCTTTGGGGAGTGGTCGCTCTATTGTTGGTCTCTCCAGCGCTGGGCAGACTGCTGCAGGCCACAGAGTGCAGACTCTCGGTGTTTCCCAGGTCCCAGTCCAGAGCAGGCTTGAATGATTCCAGGAAAGGAGAGAGGGAAAGGAAAACAGTCTGGAGGAATCTTGGACTGTCTAGCTAAACTAACTAAAGAGCTAAGCAGAAGCAAGAGCAAGCAAGCGAGCAAAGCAGCAAAGCAGCAGCAAAAGCAGCAGCAAAAAGCAGCACACTGTGTCTGTGTCCCTCCGACTATTATCCGCACGCTGATAACAAAAACAAAACAAAACTTCCCTGAGCCAGTCTTGAAGAACATCTCCAGCCCAAACAGAACAGACGATTGGAGATACAAACCCCACAACATCACCCCAGGACATTCCTCCCCTTATCTCCATATCATCCATATAATACCAACATCATGCATTTTATTAAAAACTTCCATCTATTCCCCTCAAAAATTGCAGACAATCCATTATGCCCCCATTGCATCCCCACACCTTCACTGCATCCTGGCCCCATACCACAGAGCTGCAGGATTCCCCACTTCCTTTTACTCACTCAAAACACCATCTTTAACTTGCTCAGACCTTCAACACACATTTCCTTCTCCATCATTCACTTGCTCAGACCTTTAACACTTACCTATCATTATCGTCCCATAATCAGATCTCCCTGAGGTACACATCGTGTTCAATCTCTCTGAATAATCCACCATGTAGAACCCGGTCTCTGAGCAAAGACAACCCCACACATGGGTTTGTCTCCACTCGAGGCAGAATTGATCCACACAGTATCGCCTAACAACCTTCTGACATGTACCACTGGGACTTTATCTCCATCTATTCTATTCAGGGACTCAGACTGGGCAGGACCTGCTTGGTTGGTGGAACCCCGAGTGTTAACTAGCCATGTGGCCTTTGCTAAATGCTGCTCCCAATTTTTAAAAGATCCCCCACCCAAGGCTTTCAACCTGGTTTTTAACAGTCCATTGTACCTCTCCACCTTGCCTACAGCTGGTGCGTGGTAGGGGATATTGTACACCCACTCAATGCCATGTTCTCTAACCCAGGTGTTAATAAGGCTGTTTTTGAAATGAGTCCCATTGTCTGATTCAATCCTCTCAGGGGTTCCATGCCTCCACAGGACCTGCTTTTCCAGGCCCAGGATGGTGTTCTGGGCAGTAGCATGAGACACAGGGTAGGTCTCCAACCATCCAGTGGTGGCCTCCACCATTGTGAGTACGTAGCGCTTGCCTTGGCGGGTTTGGGGCAGTGTGATGTAGTCAGTCTGCCAGGCCTCCCCATACTTGTACTTGGACCACCGCCCCCCATACCAGAGGGGCTTCAGCCTCTTGGCCTGTTTGATGGCAGCACACGTCTCACAGTCGTGGATAACCTGAGAAATACTGTCCATGGTTAGATCCACCCCTTGGTCTCGTGCCCACTTATAGGTGGCATCCCTACCCTGATGCCCTGAGGCATCATGGGCCCATCGAGCTAGGAACAACTCCCCCTAGTGTTCCAAATCTAAGTCTATTTTCGACACCTCTATCTTTGCAGGATGATCTACTTGCTTATTGTTTTGGTGCTCCTCACTAGCTCTGCTCTTGGGGACATGAGCATCTACGTGGCGAACTTTCACAGGCAACCTCTCTACCCTGGTAGCAATGTCTTTCCACTCTTCAGCAGTCCAGACTGGTTTTCCCCTATGCTGCCATTTGGCCTCTTTTCACCTCTCCAGCCATCCCCCCAGAGCATTGGCTACCATCCATGAATCGGTGTAGAGGTAGAGCTTTGGCCACTTCTTTCTTTCTGCAATGTCCAGGGCCAGTGGAACAGCTTTGAATTTTGCAAGTTGGCTTGATTCCTTTTCTCCTTCAGTAGCCTCTGCTACCTGTTGTGTGGGGCTCCACACAGCTGCTTTCCACTTCCGGTTCATCCCTATGATGCGACAGGAACCGTCAGTGAAAAGAGCATAGTGTTTTTCCTCTGCTGGTAGTTGGCTATACAGTGGAGCTTCGTCAGCACGTGTCACTGGTTCTTATTCTTCATCTGTGACACTAAAAGTTTCACCTTCAGGCCATTTCGTAATTACCTCTAAAATCCCAGGGCGATTCAGTTTACCAATATTGTCATGCTGCGTCATAAGAGCAATCCACTTGCTCCATGTAGCACTGGTGGCATGGTGGGTGGAAAGAACCTTGCCTTTGAACATCCACCCCAGCACTGGTAGTCGGGGTGCCAGGAGGAGTTGTGTTTCTGTCCCAATCACTTCTGAGGCAGCTTGGACTCCTTCATAGGCGGTCAAGATTTGTTTCTCTGTTGGAATGTAGTTGGCTTCTGACCCTCTGTAGCTTTGACTCCAAAATCCAAGTGGTCGACCCCGAGTCTCCCCAGGCACCTTCTGCCAAAGGCTCCAGGACAGACCATGGCTCCCGGCTGCAGAGTAGAGCATGTTCTACACATCTGGTCCTGTCCTGACTGGGCCAAGGGCTACTGCGTGAGCCATCTACCACTTAATCTGGGCAAAAGCTTGTTGCTGCTCAGAGCCCCAATGGAAATCGTTCTTTTTGCAAGTGACCAGGTAAAGAGGGCTCACGATCTGACTGTACTCCGCAATGTGCATTCTCCAAAAACCTATGGTGCCTAAGAAAGCTTGTGTCTCCTTCTTATTGGTTGGTGGAGACATTGCAGTGATCTTGTTGATGACATCAGTGGGAATCTGACTCCGTCCATCTTGCCACTTCACTCCTAGAAACTGAATCTCACAGGCTGGCCCTTTAACTTTGCTCTTCTTAATGGCAAAACCAGCTTCCAGAATGATTTGGATGATTTTCTCTCCTTTCCCAAACACTTCTGCAGCTGTGTTCCCCCATACAATGATGTCATCAATGTACTGTAGATGTTCTGGAGCCTCACCCTTTTCCAGTGCAGCCTGGATCAGTCCATGGCTGATGGTAGGACTGTGCTTCCACCCCTGGGGCAGTCAGTTCCAGGTATACTGCACTCCCCTCCACGTGAAGGTAAACTGAGGCCTGCATTCTACTACTAAAGGAATGGAGAAAAATGCATTAGCGATGTCAATAGTGGCGTACCACTTCGCTGCCTTGGACTCCAGCTCATACTGGAGCTCCAATATGTCTGGCACAGCAGCACTCAGTGGTGGAGTCACTTCATTCAATGCACGGTAGTCTACTGTCAATCTCCATTCTCCTTCAGATTTACGCACAGGCCAAATTGGGCTGTTGAAGGGTGAGTGCGTTTTGCTGAACACCCCTTGGCTCTCCAGTTCTCGGATCATCTTATGGATGGGAACCACAGCATCTCTTGTTGTTCTATACTGTCGGCGGTGCACTATCGACATGGCAATTGGTACTTGCTGCTCTTCCACCCTCCGAAGTCCTACAGTAGTTGGGTTCTCGTACAGTCCAGGCAAGGTGTTCAATTGCTGGATGCTCTCAGTCACAACAGCCGCTATTCCAAACGCCCACCGGAGTCCTTTTGGGTCTTTGAAATACCCATTTTGGATATAATCTATGCCCAAATCACATGGGGCCTCTGGGCCAGTCACAATAGAGTGTTTCTTCCAGTCATTCCCTGTCAGGCTCAAAACAGCTTCCACCAAAGTAAAATCTTGTGAGCCCCTGGTCACACCAGCAATGGAAACAGATTCTGTCCCCACATGTCTCGATGGGATCAACGTGCACTGCGCACCAGTGTCCACCAAAGCTTTATATTTCCGAGGTTCAGATGTGCCAGGCCAACCAACTCACACCGTCCAAAAAATACGGTTTTCCCTAACCTCTACCTGGCTAGAGGCAGGGCCCCTCTAAGCCTGGTTATCCTTTTCCCCTTGGGTATATGTCTTGGAGGTTCCTTCAAGAGGATCAGACATGGCATCATCATCATCATCATACCTGGCAGTTTGGCTACGGGCAACTGGAGCTGCTTTTCTTTTGGTGGGACTTCCTCTCTGAGCTTTGCTTTCTTTCAATTCACGCACCAGTTGTGCCAGAGCAGCAGTAGATTTTCCATCCCATCTCCTCATGTTCTCTCCGCAGTCACGCAGGAAGAACCACAGCTCAGCTCATGGGGTGTACCTTCTCTCTCCATCTGGGGAGTGTCTGCGTTGGGTACCAGAACCTCTGATCTGTACTGCCGAGATTTGGAGAAGGTCCTCTTTAATCTCCTCCCTGAGTTTCTGATGATTCTCCTCTATCTTGTCCTCTAATTTTTGCAGACATTTTTCCACCGCTGCGATTCTAGCATGTGTTGGGCCATGTACAGCATCTGCATATGCTTGGAGCTTTATTGCCATATCAAGCACGGTCTCATCTCTATCATCTCGCTTCATTATGGCTAAAGCAGAAGCATATTCGTGTGGCCCAAGTCGTACAAGTTTTCGCCACATCACAGATGTACATGGTACCAAGTCTGGATTCCTAGTCATTATGTCATCTGAGAAGATAATCTCAGCCACTGCCATTTCTCTCAGGCGTTGGATCCCTTGTTCTATGGTCTTCCACTGGGTTTGCTGCATATAGAGATCATCTGCACACATCTATCTTTGTGCTACACTTTCCAGGACCCATGCCCAGAGGCTGTGAGGGTTAATCCCCCTCATCATTCCTTGGTCGATGACAGGATCATGTGACAGGGATCCCAAATGCCTCGCTTCAGTGCCATCCAGGATTGTAGCCTCACCTGCAGCATCCCAAAGACGGACTAACCAACTAATTATGGACTCATCAGATCGTCGGGTGTAATCCTTCCTTAGGCCACGAAGGTCCTTCAGGGAAAAGGACTCGATATTGGCTTCTGATGTTGTGCCTGTTGCTTTGACTGATGGTTTTCTGTCAGGAGGTGTTGAGGGTCCTTCTCCGCTATCATCATCATCATCATCATCCACCTGTCAATCAGTCTTGTCTGTGCACTTTCCACTTCTCGTGCTAGTAGCAACGGCCATTGGTTGAGGCTTGCTGTCAGATTTAGCTACTGGCTTAGTAGCTGAGGGGTTGGCTGCAGCCTGAGTGACTGAGATAGATGTTGATTTATCTCCCTGCCCCCCTGCCTCTGTCTGCTGCCCTACAGTATCTAGTAGTGTGCGATAAGCATATGCCAGGGCCCAGCTTACTGCAATGATTTTTTTCTCCTTAGGGTCATCATGATACTTCTCTTTCAGATATTTCCCCACCTCAGCTGGGTTCTGAATTTGTTCATGTGGAAAGTCCCAGACTATAGGGTCAGAGAATTCCTTCAGGATTTGGCCCATATCCTCCCCTTTCCCACACCACTCAGGATTTCTCACACCTGGGTTTACTCCTGGGTTAGGGGTCTCATCAGCTCCTCTAGCAATCTCAGCCCTCATTTTAGAGAAGCTGCAGACTGTATAGAAAAAGCTGACCAGATTAAAAACCAGGAAGATAGTCTCTTTAACACTCAGGGGAAACTGAACATTCTCCCATAGGAATGTAACAGATTCAGAGAAGAAGGAAAGCAAAGGCTGAAGAGCCTCATCCCCTGCTCCTCCTCCTCTAACAAACAGGGTGCATAACCATAGCAATGAACCATTCATATCTGAAACAGACCCCAGCACCTTTATAAACTTCTTACAAATCATTACCACCAAACCCAGCAGGATAGCTATTCTAGTCACTGCTCCTCTGCTGTAAAAGCTACGTATGAGGGACAGTACTAGAGCTATTTCCGGATAAGAAAATAAACCTAAGGACCATAGAGGTATTATAACCTCAAAAAACCCTAGGGACCAGAAATACATGCAAGTTTTCACCCCAAGAGACATTATCAGTTCAAAAACCATGACTGTTAAATGCTTTATACTTATACAGAGAAATGCCAATTGAAATTTAATCAGAACAGGTTTTTTCCCACTCTCTCGAGCCCCATGGGTTGGGCGCCAATTCTTGTCCTGGTTTAGGGCAAGTTTGGGGAGAAACTTCCAAAGGGGCCCCTTCAAAGAGCAAACTCCCACGGCCCCTCCCCACCCCCACCGGTTCGGGAAGGATTCCTCGGAGAGAAGTGGAAAGAAACCTGTTTATTTAACAGACAGAGCACCCCCCAACACACAAGATGGACAATCACCGTTCTGAAGGGATAACAGTTCAGTCTTTCTTTGGGGAGTGGTCGCTCTGTCGGTCTCTCCGGCGCTGGGCAGGCTGCTGCAGGACAGAGTGCAGACTCTCAGTGTTTCCCAGGTCCCAGTCCAGAGCAGGCTTGAATAATTCCACGAAGGAGAGAGGAGAAGGAAAGCAGTCCAGAAGAATCTTGGACTGTCTAGTTAAACTAACTAAAGAACTAAGCAGGTGTAAAAGCAAGCAAGGAAGCAAGCAAGCAGGCAAGCAAGCAGGAGCAAAAGCAGCGGCAAAAGCAGCGGTGTATGTCTGTGTCCCTCCAACTGGTATCTGTACACTGATAACAAAACCAAAACAAAACTTCCCCGAGCCAGTCTTGAAGAACATCTCCAGCCTAAACAGAACAGACGATTGGGGATACAAACCTCACAACATCACCCCAGGACATGGAGAAAGCTGATAGTAGCTTGGGGCCCTTTTGGAAGTTTTGTCTATTCAGGCACACCACACGTAAATTCTAAAACTACAGCAAAAAGCCATTATACATATAACATGCATCTTCATACTTGTGAAAAGCCAATACTAAAATATGCATTTATAAAAATCCCTCCCTTCTTCTATTTTATAAATTATTTGGTTTGAGCAATTATCCTTTTTCCCTGGCTTCCAGATTTGTTCATTTTTTTACAAATCAACTTAGCGTCTTCAAAAGGGTCTTCCATATTATTTTGTTTTTTTTAATACCATGATTTTTTGTGCCCTTACAGAAGTAGCCAATTTTGGGTCTATAGGCATTGTTACCACTTGCATGCCTTGAACTATGCTGGTGATTAGCCGAATTAGACAGGGGATCAAATAAGGAAGAAATATTAAACCAGCTGTAGCACATAAGAGGAAGAAACCTAGCTTCTTCCACAATTCTATCCCCAACACATTATCCCACCAGCTAGCGGTTATGATTGATTCCCATTTTTGGACTGGTATATGAGCTATCTTTCTGATATTATTGGTGATTTCTGGAACGGCACCCCCATTGTCATCGATTTTTAAACAACACTCTGATGCATTAAATTTTCTACAAACACCCCCTTCTTCAGCCAACAAATAGTCTAAAGCCAGCCTGTTCTGATATATTGCAGCTCTGGCTTGGCATTGTTGACTGACTATTAATCCCATAGCCCCAGCTGTTTCATTGGTTATGATTTCTACAACAGGTTGAAGTCTTATGATGCGATTTAGCATGTAAATTTGGGTTCGATATCCCCAACCTCCATCTTGTACCCAGGTAGCTGGCCCATATGTTTCCAATATGCGTTCAGGGGGCCATTCCTCATCCTACCCATTTTTTATATCCTCCAATCAAATCCCTTTTATTTCTTTTTAGGTCCTCATAAACTGCCATCCCTAATTGGTCTCTATCTGGTCCTGGTAAAAGAAAAAATCCTGGTTGAATGATTCCCAGAGTACAACTCCCTTTCCATCGTGAAGGGAGCCTTGGGTATGCCCTTTTCCCACATATCCAAAATAGGCCATCTGGTGCTTTCCAATAATTATCTTTCTGTTGATTTATATTTTCCCAAAATTTGGATACTTCTGGGATTCTGAAATAAGGATTTTTCCCTGTATCATTTCATTGAAAAAGTCTGATTTCATTATCATACACACAATTTGTCCTCCCGGGTTTTTTTCTGAGTCCAATACAGAGTTGGTTCCTCTGGGATCCACCATGCAGAAGTTCCATTACTAACTTTATACCTTTTAAAGGGAGTGTTCCCCGCTTCATTAAGGAGACCTTTCCCAGTTCGCCAGTGACATTCTTCCTCTATCACTGTTGAACTTAGAACCCACCCTTCTGGTCTCTTCCCCCCTCTTATATTTGTCCGGTTCCATTTAAGGAGTTCTATTGGGCCTATGCTACTACCCTTCCATGGCCATTCTTCTGTTATCAAAGCTCCCCCACAGACCCAACAGTTGGTTATATTAAATTCCTTACTTAGCCTCTCCCCCAATTCCACAAACAGGTTCTTTCCCAATCTTGGGATATCTTTTTCCTCATTTAACTGTTGTTTAATCTTTGCATACAGGTCCTGACGTGAGATTAATGCAGGGCTAAGTTGCCGTGCTGGTTTTGTCTTTTTAATTACCACTTGTTCCTTTACCAAGTCTTGGACTTTTTCCCTGATGGCAACTGTGAAGCAAATCCATTTTCCTCCTTTTGGACAATTGCTTCCCAATCTGTTACCACTTATTCTTAAATTTTCGGTAATCCAATATTTTTTTCCCTTATGCATGCAGACACCTAATTTGGATGGGTCATAACACTGAATGTTGATATGGGTGTGAGTAATAAGGAAGGAAGCCCGGCGTCTTTCCATGTAAAGCTTTCGATAGCATTTTTAACATGGCCTTGCTGGTGTCCCAAAAGGGAAAAGGATAAGTGACAGAAGAAGGAATGATAGACGTCTGTCATGGCTTATACTCTTATACTCTCACCTCCCTTGCCTATGGGGTTGCTACCCATAGCAGGTGTATAGAATCTTCTTCGTGGTGAATACAGAGGCCAACCCGGTCTTGCCCTCTATTTCCTTGTCACTTCCTTCTTTGTAATTTCCAGGAAAATCTTATTTGACACCTTTAAACTGTAGTCTCCCACTGTTCCTCAGGTATTTCCCATTCAACAGGCACTAGTAATTCCCATCCACAAAGCAAAGTTATTATTTCAGTTGCTTGAAATTCTTCCTGGATAGGAGATTGAGTTTGTGCTTGACACTCCCTACAATGAGAATGTCTATTGTGTGAACTACAATACCAATTTTTCCCCCAATTTAAACACTTATATTTGACCCAGCTAGTATGCCCTGTATTAGGATGACTCAAACAGGGTACATGGTATGGCACTGATGGAAGTTGTGATTCTCCCCTTTCTTTATACAAGTCACAGGTTACAGCTAGAACATGAGAATCTCCTGCCCGATACAGTCCCAATCCTTCTGTTTGAAGTGGGAGTATTCCTTCCCAAGGCGGGTATCAGAGGTGTTTCAGAACTTGTCCAGGCAGCACTTGAAATCACTGATAGAGACTTGGCCTTACTTCCCAGTTAGGTGTGATTCTTTGTACATCCCTTGGATTATTTGGCTTGTCCCAGTTCTTTATCACCCAGTCCCCGCTTAAGAGTCAATTTGGTATCACCTGGTTTGGATGTTACAGTCCATTCCTCAGGTTTCTTCACAGGTCCTTTGATCCTGCTGGCATGGATCCAACCTTGTTCTCTGGTCCAGATTGCAGCATCAGTTCTCAGCAGTACTTGAAAAGGTCCTTCCCACTATGGGGTTAAATATGGTTTTTTTCCATGTCTTTACTAGTACCCACTCCCCTGGATGGATATTATGAATTGAGGGATCATCCCTTTTCAGCTGCAAGAGTTACCAAATGATTTTTGATACTCATTTCCCCTATTTCACAAGTAGCAATTTAATGTGGGATGGGTAGAAAGGGGAGTCCAAATACCATTCCCAGGTGTGACCTGGGTTGTGTTTACTTTTAACAGAGTTAAATATATTTGGGTTTTAATCATTAATTTTGTTAAAGGGATGATCTCTCCTTGCCCCAGGAGTAGTTAAAACTGTACTGGGCATTAGCAGAATACTGCAACTGGATAATTCCTGCCATGAGTCAGCCTTTTCTGCTAGGCAGCAACACCCATTAACATCTGATCACCTTTTCCCTTAGGGCTTTCTCTGGGTTTTGTTTTTCTGCTTTCCCTTTATCTGATCTTTTGTTAATAATTTTTCTAAGTGCATTCTAAAGTAATACGAATTCTGGAGATAGAGATGGTATAAGTTAGCTGTCTAATTAAATCCGACAGAGTCAAGCCAATTAAGAAAATTATTTTATTAAGCAAGTGGCAATAAGCAAAACAGCACTGGGGTGTCCCGGGAATCTCCTGTTCCCTCCAAAAGGCACACACTGCCTCCCCAGTTCAGTCTTTGGTTTTTATACTCTTCTTCTTCTGGTATCTGTGACTCTTCTTGTTAAGGGTCATCTTCCTGTCTTCTGGTGGTCGTGGGGAGGGGGGCATAATCCTCCTCTCTTAATCTTTTGTTTTACTCCCCTCTGGCTTATGCGAATACACAAAAAAAACTTTTACATTTTCTGGAGACAGGATGCATGATGTTTTATCTTGCTCCAAGTACCTTTGTTGATTCAGGTGGCTGGCGGCTTCCCCCTCCCTCCCCCGCAAAGCCTTGGCCAGGTGTACACAGTTAGTTAAGATTTGATTAACAAACTTGAGTATATACCTATTACAGAGAGAAAAAAAAAAAAAAAAAAAAGACAAAACCCAAAACTAAACAAAACAAGAAAACATAAACTCATCTCCTTCCCCTTTTCCAAAAAGACTCTATGAAATTGTTCAGAGCCTAGCCCCAGTATTTTGCATCACTTATAATTTTTCTAGTAGGCAAAATATGAGGAATTTCTCTTTGCATGTTTGAGAGATTTTAGAATCTCTGAAACAGTGTTTTTAATCTTTGCTCATGGAAAAAGGGCTTTTAAGCTCTGAAATGAAGCAGGGTATTTAAGAGTGTGTATTAAATAGTAGAATAGTGCATAGTTTTATCACAAGGTGAGAATTTTAGATATATGGGGGTTTTAGGATGGTAAGCAAGTGATGACAAGATGGAGGAAGCACATGGCTTTTGGGTTTCTTCCTCCTTCTTCCTTGCCTCCATGTTCTGCAGTGAGGTGGCACATTATAGTTGGCTTAGAATAGAATCTAACCTTCTAACATAGATAATAGTTATTGGAGTAGAATTATAAATACTGATTACGTAGAATGTAGTATAAATATCCACGCCACCCTGAGGGTGGGAACCTTGAGCTTTTAGACATTTGACATTAAGCATTTAGACTTTTAGCATTGGGACATCAGGCTTTTAGTATTTCGTAGTGAGTAGTTGGGCATTTGTACATTTTGTAGTAAGCTTTGGTATTTGAAATGATAAGAAAAAATAAATTATGAAGAGAAAAGCCTCACGCTCGCCTTTCCTTCAAGATCTCTGGCTGGTGAAAACAAAACTATTTACATTCTCAGAAGAAGATAAATAGCCGGCTGGCAAACAGAAAAACAGAAAAACGGAAAAAAAATAGATTTTTCTAATTCCGAGACAAAAGGACTGGAGAAAGCAACTGCAAGGCATTTTGTTGTCAAACCCTCCTTTATAAGATTTTTAGGAGAGGGTTTCCTTGAACAGCAGGAGCCGTCATTACCAAGGGACCGGTATTTGGGGCGTGGTTTGGCAGAGGTAACCATTGAGACCTAGTTCTCCAGAGCAGAGGGATGGAGGTGGGACTCGGCCCAACCGGGGCTACCGAGACGCTGCGCTTTCCGGCGGAAATGCAGCACAGAAGGACTACGTTTTACACGTGGCCATGAGACTGGAACGGCCACGACCATCCCCGGTGTGATTGGTGCTCATCTGGGCTGGCTGGAGTCGGGGGGGAACTGGTAAAAAGACCATCAGAGATAGGGGCTGGGGAAACTGGGGCTGCAGGAGAAGCTGGCACTCCGGCATACCAGGATGGGGGATTGGCACGGCTTGTGTTCTGCCAATAGAGCCGGGGGTCTCAGGTGTGATAAACAAAATTCCCTGTTTGTTCTTATTCAGTAAGAGTTAGTTGTTAATGTTGTGGTTATTTGTTACCAATCATTGTTAAATGTTGTTTTCCCAGTTGTTCCCTTTTTACCCTAGTCTGTGTTTGCCAGTTTCATGTTTGTATCCCCATGTTCCCAGAATCCTCCCGTCGGAAGCTACATTTGTTGCACCCCAACTGCTGCTCCCAGACGTCCTTGTGCACTGACTGTATGCAAATAAGGGGCATTTGGCCTAAATCGGACTCCCAAAACCACAAAACAACATATCATAGAACAATAAAAACAGCAGCACTACTCTGAGAAAACCTCAAGGAAGCATACACCAAGAACTGAGTTCGGCCGTGTTGCCCTAAGTGCAATAGTACCCAGGCAGAGAGACACCCTAGACCAACGAGCCATCCTTGTCTTCTGGTGCTCTCGTGAGGACAGAAGCCCCAGCTCTGCCTGCGTTCCTGTGGACAAAGCTGCCTTCCTCCTCCTGTGTGCCACCTCTGGGAGCAGCGGCGGTGTGTGCGCGACCCGTCGGGCCCCCACCTCGAGCTGATCACTAATAAAGGCATTAAAAAGGAGAAAAAGCTCCTGCAAGCTCCTGCCCTTTTTCTTCATCAGGGCTAGTGCAAGTAAGAAAGCTAGGGCCGGCAGAAAGCCATGTTGGTGAGAGCCGGGCCGCGGGAGCCAGTGGGAGGCGAAAAAGTTGTGCATGGGGAGTTTAGAGCTGGGGCTGGAGCTGCCTGCAGTTGCTGAGACCTGGTGCTGCCAGTGCCAGTGCAGGTAAGAAATCAAAAGCCAGGGGGGGAATAGCGGGAACTGGAAGGCAACATGTCAGCCCCTTTTCTTTCCCTCTTGTTCCTCCTCCCCCCCCTGCAACACTGAGTCACTTCTACCCCATATTTCCCCTCAATACAAAGATTAATATCCCAGTTAACTAACATAATCCTCAGGGGATTTTCCTGGGGTGCATCCACCGGCATCCCCCCACTTTCCCATCCCCAGTTCCTCCAAAAGTGTGCAATACCCCAAAGGCATACCTTAAATCAGTATATATAGTTCCATTTTTGTGTGCTAAAATATTCCAGTGACTGTTGCTTACTTCATTTTCTTATAATAATATCTTAGAAGGAATGGATAAGGTTTGTAATATTCTTTCTAAGTCTACTGGTACACACATATGGGACATTCTTCTATCCCAGTCATGACTCTTATAGGATCAATATTTAGTCCTCTCCCATATTTCTGTGCCAATCAATCCCTTCCTCATTTTCCTGGCCATGTTCCAACACATTAGTTGTTATTCCCCCCTTCTTCTGGCACAGCCCCTATTCCCAGTTGTATCTGTAAGTCTTTCCCTAATAAGTTGATGCCTGCTGTAGGAACTAATAAGACATCTCCTATCCCTATTTTGGTTTCTCTTCCAGTCATTAAATTTTTAATGACAGGAATTTTTAAACCTTCTCTGTTTGCCTTTATTACTTCCACAGTGTCTTTACTAACATCACATCCCCTTAGAATTTTTACTACACAGGTTCTTTCTGCCTCAGTATCTACTATAAATTCTAATTCCTTGTCTTGAGGGCCTATTTTTAAAATTATCATAGGCTTCAGATGGCATTCTTCTCTCAGAACACTAGGCTCATGTCCTTCCCACTCTCCCTCCAGGTGCATCTCCCGACACACCTCCAGATCCCACTTTGGGTGAAGGCACTCCCCCTCCCTACAGCAGAAACAGACACCCTTATTTTGCTCCTGGAGCCCTGGCCAAGCCAGGGCTCTTTCTCTCTCCTGAACCCCAGTCATAGGCACAGCGGGGGTGGGAACCACCGGGAGGACAGGGACCAGGGTGGAGGTTGGTAGTGAAGCCACAACTGCCCAGGGTAGAGGAGCAAAGGAGGAAATTGGCAATAAAGACAGAATCAACAAGATTGGGGTGGGGGAAAGAAACCTCAGCAGGGGTGGGGGTAAAGGCACCCGGTGGGAAAGGGGGAAGACAAAACTCCTGACATGCACAAAGAAGACGCAACTCCCAGCACGGACAGGGAGGATCCATGTCTCCTGGACTCTCCAGTGCTCCCCTCCCTGTTCCAGCTCCCCAGGACCCCTCCCATTCACCCCCAGTCCCCCTCTCCCCGCTCCAATTCATCCCTCCCTGACAAGCCAAGACACTACCCACCCCTCACAGTACTGAAAGTCTTTCTTCTTTAATTATACAATTTACCTCCTTCCCTCAACACAGAAAACTCTTTCAACAATGCAATACAACACACCTCTCTCTAGGAAATAAAATTAAACTTAAAATCAACAACCTATATTACATATACTCTCACTTTTATTTATTATGTCTGTTTCACGCACCCTCACTCATGACAAGACAACAAGAGAATAAGGTACCTTTTCTTTTACTGGTTATTATCCACCCATAGGTATTGCAAGTTCTTCATGTTTTGTTGGACAAATCTGGATGCTCTTGGGTCTTATGCCCTCAATCCAGCAATTTTGTGGGGCCCTCACTTTTATCCGTTTCCCAGTATTTTGCGCCAGGAATCCCTGTCCCAGTGCCTGAGGGGTCCAACCCTTCCCAGGACTGTTTTGTTGAGGGGACCTAGCCCCTCCCCTAGGACCCTGTCCCAGTCACCCCAGGGGGTTTCTTTCAAAAATTATGGAGCTAAATACCATGGTTTCCTTAGGGAACCTTTTTCCCTTTTCCTTTGCTTTATTTGTCTCCTGTCCTCAGGTTTTGACCTGCCACCACTGATTCATGCCAGAGGAGATGGAGCAGAGACTGCTGAAATTGACAGAGGCACCCTTCTCCAGCTCTGGGTCCCCCAGGGTCTCAGAGGTGAGGGTCTAATCCCGGATGTCCCCCAATTGTGAAAAAACAAGGTTCACTTTCCTGGTAAAATTTTAAAAGTTTAATAAAAGATAATAAGAGACAAGCAATAAAGCAAAGGTTTCTTATGGCCGGGTGCCTTGGCACTTTGCCAAGAGCACACCTGCTGTTTTAGAGACACCCCCTTAAATACACCAGCCTGTTGCATATTCACAGATCTACATACATATTCAAACTTTTCAAAGAACTTATTTCCATGTTTCTAGGAACTGTTTTACATGGCCACTCCTTCAGTTTGCCTTTTTAGAGCATGTGTTCTTCAGTTTTAATTCCTTTTTGTCATCTTTTGATTTGGGCTTTGGTCTCTTTTTTCACAGATGGAGAAAGCTGATAGTAGCTTGGGGCCCTCTTGGAAGTTATCTTGTCTATTCAGGCACACCACACGTAAATTCTAAAACTACAGCAAAAAGCCATTATACGTATAACATGCATCTTCCTATTTGCGAAAAGACAATACTAAAATATGCATTTATAACAACCTTAAGATTTTTCTCTCACTTTCTCTGACATTAGGTTTCATGCTGTGTCTTTTTACATTTCATCTGGTCTCTTTCTCTCACTGGGCAAGATTCATGCCGTGGAAGTTTCATCTGATTAAGAAAGAGTTAACATTTTTACTCAGGCTTGCAGAGCCACCTCTCGTTCTCAGCTGCATGGTGTCAACAGCTCCAGGACAG
Organism: Certhia americana; assembly: GCA_018697195.1. NCBI lineage: Eukaryota > Metazoa > Chordata > Aves > Passeriformes > Certhiidae > Certhia > Certhia americana. The sequence goes on from JAGMWU010000027.1 coordinate 15,140,094, forward strand.
CTTCTCAGCCACTTGCTGCTGCACTAAAATGTTTCTATAATGGTTTCACTAGGAAGGCTGATGTCCTTTCCACCCCCAGCCTGGGACCCAGCTTGGGCCTCCACAGCCCTACATGGGCTGGTGGAGCAGGCCTGGACTGTCCTGCAGCTGCTGCTCACAGGGCCATGCTGCCTCCCCTGCCCACCCGGCCATGCTGGGAGAGGGGGGGGAAAACAGCTTGGCCAGTGCTGCAGCAGAGAGAGGGGCTTGGCCCTGCCAGGATGGAGCTCGGTGGCCTCTTGAGGAGGGTCCCGGCCTGGCGGCAGAGCTGGCCCGGCCCAGCCCGGCCACGCAGAGGGGCTGGGCCACCCTGCTACCTGTACTCAAACCGGAAAAGAAAAAACTTTCCCAGGCTTTGTCTTCCTTGAAATGTAATATCCCAGAGATTAAATGCTTTCCAATTGGTCCAACCTCAAAAACAGACAACTCACTTCCGAGGGGCTGGTCAAACTAACACAGTGGGTTAAAACATGGTGTCCCTAAAGTTGTAAATTGGTCAAAGAATTACACAGTAAAGCAAAATTATGATGAATCGCCCACAGACTTTTTCAACAGGCTAAGAGAAACTGCAATCAAATATACAGATTTAGATCCAGAATCAGATGATGGTAAAGCCCATCTAGCCTTGTTGTTCATGAGACAGGCTTCAGATGATATAAGAAGAAAGCCGCAAAAGATTGAGGGAGTTTGGGACATGGATAAATTGCTAGAAGTAGCCTGGAAGGTGTTCCAAGGCAGTGGCCCAACTGAAAAAGTTAGATCTCAACCTAGTAAAAAGGCAACACAGGAAAAATCATCCAAGAAAACCTCCCCTACAGAGAAGGATCAATGTCCTTAATGTAAGAAGTGGGGACATTGGAAGAAGGACTGTCCACTGCTGAAAGAAAAACCCCCAGTTCCCCAACTCCCAGTAGTGCAAACCACAAGTGGTTCAGGTTCTGAGTGATGGGGACCAAAGGCTCCTGCCCCAGAAGAGCCTTTGGTTATAGCTAAGCTGGAGAAAGATGACATCGAGTTTTTAGTAGACACTGGAGCAGCATATTCTGTGTTAAATATCTTGGAAGGGAAATTGAGTCACGAGACTGTACATGTTGTTGGGGCGACAGGGGTAACCGAACACAGACCTTCTTCCAACCTTCAAAATTCAAGCTGGAGAAGCACTGGGTAACCCATTGTCGTGCGTTGAGTTCGTTTCCCTGCCAACGCACCAATTTGTGTCGTGGTTGCAGTTTGAAACTGTGCGGAAACACCAATTTTATGTCTCAATTTTGGTTTGCCAATTTGAAATTTCCCAATCAAGAGCAAAGCAGGCTTAAACTTAAAAGGAATAGAACTTTATTAACTAACACCAAAAGGAAAAAAACAAGAATCAGAATGAAACCTTCAAAACACTTCTCCCCCCACCAACTATTCAATTTCTTACTCCAATATAAAAAGACAAAATTTGGGATTCTCAGTCAGTTATCACCCTTAAAATAATCATTTCTCAATTCATCAAGGAGAAAGGAGTCTCTCTTGAAGACCATAGAGATTTTCTACAAGATACCAGTTTTCTTGCTCTCACACTTTACAAACGGCCTGCCCAGGGGAAGGAAATGTTGCCATTGTGAAGTCCCTCCTATGAGACAGCCTTCTATAGCCGCTCATGGGCCATATCAGTTTACTAGGGTACAGTTTAAGGATGCTTCTTCTAGTATAAAACCAGAGTTCTCTTTATCTCAAGAAACAGAGGTCATCTTCTCTCAATGGACAGAGGGCATCATCTCTCACTTTCTCGGTCTTCTTTTTTTCAGTTTCTCTAGAAGATCACAATTACATTAACTCACAACTATGACTAGAAACTTGCATACCCCTAACAAACACTCCATAGGTTACAGGGTATTTAGTCCATCCTCTATGGCCTCACAAGAGAAGTCCAACCTAACCAGGCCACTCCTTCAATCTTCCTTTCCATTTATGATTCTCTTCTCAATTTCTCTGAGATTAAGTCTCATGCTGTGTCTTTTTACATTTCATCTAGTCTCTTCTTTCTCTCACTGGGTAAGATTCATGCCTTTGAAATTTCATCTAATTAGAAAAGAGTTAATAGCAGGGCAGCAGCCAGGTTAGGGAAGTCAGTTGGGACATTTTAGCTATGCTGGAGCTGTGCCAGGATCTCAAAGCCTGGCTGTTGCCTTCAAATCCAGCTGTGCTAAGAAAGGGAGGCTAGGATCTTTTTTTCTAGCCTGGTCAGGCTTCAGATGTCTCACACCAGGGCTGATTCACTTCTCCTTTCCCTGCCCAGCAAATGCTGGGCCTGGCTCAGTCTCCTGTTTTGCTGCATGGGACCGTCCTGGATTAACAGATCTCAGCAGCTAGGACTGGACCGAGCCTTCCTCCCCCCACCACTGCCTCTCCTTCCCCTTTGCCTACCAGGGGAGCCGGGAGAGGGCAGGGGGAACCTCGGCCCAGCCCGGCCATGGGAAACAGACAGGCCAAGGTTCTCAACTCACCCCACCGGAAACCAGAAGAGAGCTACTTCCGGACTCTCACCTCAAAATGTGCATTCACTAGAGATGTATCCACCCTTTTCATTGGTTTATTCAGGTGTCTATTGGTGTTCGAAATATCACAAATGGGACCAAGCCCTGGTTTGCCTGGCCCTGCTGCTAAGCCAAATAGCAGCAGCTGTGGTGTTTTACCCCAGAGACACCTTTGGCTAGCTGGGTGCTGCAGGCAAGTCCAGACCTGTCAGAGTTCTCAGGCTTCTCTTCGATGGAGAAGCTTTTAAGGCAGTGGTGAAGGAAGGAGTCAATTCTGATAGATGTTTTAATCCAGGACTTTGATTCCGGCACACATGCCTCTGAATCCAACAAGTCCTCTAACAGAATCTATCAGAACTGTAGCTGAACTATGTAACAGGCTACAGTAGCTGCTGTAACTGTTGTAACTCCTGATGTAACTCACTGTAACTGCTGCTGTAACTGACTGTGACCGCGTGGTCCCTGTCCTTTTACCTGGGGGAGGGGGAGGCTGGAAGGGAGAGGAAACCCACCAACCAGATACAAGAGAGGGGTTTCCAGGGACAAAGGACACCTGGATGACCCAATGCTCCCTAAGGGGTGGAGGGCATCTTTTGAAATTGCCAATCACTTGAGGCCCTTCTGGAATTCCAGGATTGATAGATAGGCTCAGCAGGGCTCAGGGAGGGGAAAGGAAAGGTGATTGACATTTCAGGGGGAATCTCTAGGGGAGGAATCAGGTTTTCCGGGTAAACCATGAAATCGCACCGTTACAGGTGTCAATATTACAAAATTGTCGAATCAGGACTAAACCATTACACCCATCAATTCCTCTATGTGCCTAACTCCCCTAAACCATTGCTGAGGTGAGATTTGTTAGAAAAATTAAAATCAAAAATTGAATTTAAAATAAGGAGGGGTGTAAGAGTTGTACTTCCTGAATCTAAATTTGTCCAAGTTGCTGCACTTTTTATACAGGAAAAAAGTGGTGAAATTCCCATTGAAGTTGAAAATGTTATAAATCCAGTAGTGTGGGCCAGTGATATCCCAGGAAGATCCAAACAAGCAGAACCAGTGAGTATTACACTCACACCAGGAACCACACCGGTTACGGAAAAACAATACCCTTTAAAATTAGAGAACCATAAGGGACTGGTGCCTATAATTGAAAAAATTTCTACAACATGTTTTATTAGTGCAATGTGAGTCCAAATACAACACCCCTATTTTAGCTGTTAAAAACGCAGATGGCAAGAATTATCTGTTAGTACAGTATTTGAGAGCAATTAATAAAATTATAGAAGACATACACCCAGTAGTAGCCAATCCCTACACTCTTTTGACCACACTGACAGACGAATTAGGTTGGTTTACGGTTGTAGATCTCAAAAAAATGCCTTTTTCTGCATTCCTGTACACAAAAACAGCCAAGAGCTCTTTGCTTTTGAGTGGGAAAATCCTGAGACAAAGAAGAAAAGTCAACTTACATAGACAGTTTTACCCCAAAGTTTCAAGAATAAGCCAACCATATTTAGAAACCAGCTAGCTAAAGAATTAGAGAACTAGAAAATAGAAGAACCACAAAGAGTTCTTCAATATGTAGATGACATCCTGATTGCAGCTGGAACCAGAAATGACTGTATACAACTTACCTTAAGTTTAATAAACTTCTTGGGATTGAGTGGGTACAGAGTTTCTAAAGACAAAGCACAGATTGCTAAGGAAACAGTAGTCTACTTAGAACTTAAAATTTTCTGTAGACACCGACAGCTCAGCAAAGAATGGAAAGAAGCCATTTATCGACTCCCAGAGAAATGCAGAGAAAAGCAAGCTTTCCTGGGTATAGTAAGTTAGTGTCATTTGTAGATAGCAAATTATAGATGGCTAGTAAAACCCCTATACAGAGCATTAAAAGCAGCCAAAAAGAGAATTATCCCATGGACTGAACACACTAGAGCAGCTTTTAAGCAGCTGAAACACTATTTAATATCAACTCCCGCACTGGGACTACCAGACCTAATTAAACCTTTTGAACTTTTTACACATGAGAGATTGAATACAGCTTTGGAGGTACTAACACAGCGCCTCAAGATTCAATGGACAGCTGTGGCCTACTTTTCCAAACAGCTAGACAATGTTGCCCAAGGCTGGCCAGGATGCCTGAAGGCCGTGGCAACCACTGTCATCTTGATCCAAGAAACCTGAAAACGCACCCTTGGGCAACACATTGTAGTGTACATACCCCATGCAGTAGCAGCTGTACTTGTACAAAAGGGGGGACATTGGCTGTCTGGTAACTGAATTCTTAAATACCAATCACTGTTATTAGTGCAAGATGATGTTACCTTGAAAACAACTTCTGTTGTTACCCCTGCCATGTTTCTGTCCTCCACCTTAATTGACAATGAGCCAACACATTGCTTACAGACAATCGAGGAGGTCTATTCTAGTAGACCAGACCTGAAAGACATGCCCCTAGAAAACCCAGATTGGGAGCTTTTCACAGATAAAAGCAGCTTCATGAAGAAGGGCAAGAAGATGACAGGCTATGCAGTAATCATGCAAAACAAGGTTATCGAGACCAACGCCCTGCCAGCAGATGTGTCATCACAGAAAGCTGAACTAATTGCATTGACCAGAACCCTAGACCTGAGCGAAAAAATAAAAGTGAATATATAGACTGACTATAAACATGCATTTAATGTTGTCCATGCCCATAAAGCCATCTAAAAAAAAGAAGACTTCTGGACACTCGAGGTAATCAAATCAAGCATGCTGAACAAATATTTGCCCTCTTAGAGAGCATTTAAAAACCTGCAGAAGTAGTTATCATGCATTGTAGATGTCACCAAAAAGGGAAAACCACTCCAGAATTGGGAAATCGCTTTGTTGATAAAGCAGCAAGAGGGATTGCAGAAAAAGGTATTCTCGCAGTAATTCCACAGAGATTAATTTGAGGTTCACCACAAAATATGACCAAGCAGACCACAAACTAATTAAGTTTCTTAAATCTGAGATCACAGAAAGTGGATGGGTTGTTACACCAGCAAAGCAGGTGGTGGTCACACCCCTGATCCTTCATGAGCTACTTCAGAGAGAACATGAATACACACATTTCTGGGTTGAAAGTCTTTTGAAACATGTAAAAAAGGTAGTGATAGGGAAAGGAATGAATGATATTGTACAATCGGTAGTGAGCAAATGTGAAATCTGCTGTAAAAACAAGCCTGACATGAGAAAAAGAGTTGTGTTAGGAGTAACAAAAGCAGGGGATCTTCCTGGGAATTACTGGCAAATAGATTTTGCAGAGTTACCATGAAAAGAAGGATACTGGTACATATTGGTGTTAGTAGACATCTTTAGTGGATGGCAAGAAGTATTCCCCTGTAGCACTAACACAGCCAAGGAAGTGGTGAAAGTTTTACTCAATCATATAATTACAAGGTTTGGGGTTCCCTTGGGAATGTCATCAGATAAGGGACTACACTTTGTTGCAACAGTGGTTAAAGAAATTAGTAGGATTTTGGGAATTACTTGGGATCTGCATACACCCTATAGACCCCAAGCGAGCGGTGAAGTTGAATGTATGAATGGGACTCTCAAAACACAAATTAGCAAAATTTGTCAGGAAACATCCATGATATGGGTTCAGGCCCTGCCTATAGCTTTACTGAGAATCTGCATACAACCCGGGCAGAAAGATAACATCAGTCCCTATGAAAAACTGTATGGCAAACCATAACAGATTCCACATATTCCAGGTAAAATTCACATGAAAGGAAACTTGACTTACAGAGATATCTAATGGCTTTAGGTTCTACTTTGCAGAAGCTCCAGGATTGCATTGTGCTATCCAGACCCATAGGACTGAACACACCTGTACATTCCTTCCACCCTGGAGACTGGGTTTATGTTAAGTGGTAGGACAGTGATCCTCTACAAGCCAAGTGGAGAGAACTATTCCAAGTTCTGCTGATCGCCCTTACTGCAGTTAAAATGGCTGGCAAAGGACCCTGGATTTACTACTCCAGAGTTAAAAAGGCTTCTGCTCCTGAAACAACTGTAAAAACAATGACTAATGCAGACAAAAACATGTTTTAAATGATTCCTCTTCTGTCGCTGTTCGACAAGAAATGAACCACACCCACGACAACTCTCTTCACAGAGAAGGGAGAAAAAAAAGAGGGAGTTTATTGTGGGATCTCAATATCTGTAACTTTCCGAAGGTGACCCATGATTGGAGAATAGAGTACAACCTCTCTAATCCCCACAGGTCAAACCAACAGTCCAACAAGTCTCGCTTCCTCTAGAGAGGAATGCAAAAACAATTGTTCTTTACAGAAAACGTGTGTGAGAAACTGACTCCAAGAATTCCAAAACATCAGAAGGCTAGAGAAACATGCAAAAACAGGGTGGCATGTCACCCTTTTTCCATTAAAAAAAAGAAAGACAAAAAGAAAAAACAATGATAAAAGAGAAATGTACAATTTTCAATGTCCATTTGTGGAGGCATCATCAGAGTGATCACTCGCGTCGTCTGCATCTGAGTCATCACTTGATGATCTATCCACTTGATGATTTTCAGTTTGGTCATGGTTTCCATGTTGCCTGTTGGCTGGATTCTGTCTCTGCGGTCTCAGGTCAGGACAGACACACCTCAAAGGTACCCAGCACACTCCAGTATCTGTGGATACACATGCGAACCCTCGCCCTGAAGCGATAAGGTCATAGGGACCTTCCTACTGTTTGGTGAACAAATTTCACACCCGGACCTTTGCCCGAGGCTGAGGTGTCTTGTCCGAAGCCTGCAACGAGACATGATGATTCAAAATTACAGGGTTATTTGAATTCTGCGTCACAGTAAGATGATTGATGGTATACAAAGTCTTTTCCAACCGACTGTGCGGGGTGTCACCCTGCATTCCCCATTTTTGTTTTTGAAGAACCCACTTCAGAGTACTATAAGCGCATTCCACAATACCTTGACCAGTCGGAGAATGAGGGATACCAAACTTGTGCGACCCACCCCACGACTGCAGGAACTGCTGCACCTGCTGCAATGCGTAAGCAGGATGATTGTCAGTTTTCACAGCAGAAGGTATGCCTAGAACAGCAAAGGCCTGCCTCCAGTGGGCAAGGACATCGCGGGCCTTTTCTCCAGTGTGATCAGAAGCCCACATTGCGGAGAACGTGTCCACAGTGACATGCACATGCTTGAACCGGCCGAACTTGGCAATCTGGGTGACATCAGTCTGCCAAAGCTCCAAGGCCCTAAGGCCTCTGGGGTTCACCTCAGCTGGTAAAGGTGCAGCCAGCGCATGACAGTCATCACATGACTCGACAATGTCACGAGCCTCAGTAGGCGCCAGCTGAAACTGCTTCTGCAAGGTATGTGCATTCTGATGGGAAAACCCATGGGATGCCTCGGCCTGTGCGAGCATGTCAGGCTGAGGTGCTACCCACACTGGGCTAGCCAACTTGTCAGCCCTCGCATTACTTTCTGCTACAAACCCATGCAAATCGGTGTGACTCCTTACATGCAGGACGTAGTATGGATGAACGCAATCCTGAATGGCACACCACAAGGTCTTCAGTAGATGAAACAAGGCAGGATTACTGACCTCCTTCAAAACTGAATAACCCAACCGCTGGGCGATGCCAGCCACATAGGCCAAACCTGCAACCAAATTTAAAGGTTCCTGGGAAAATTTCTCAAATGCCATGACCGCAGCCCTTAATTAAACTAGCTGGGCTGACCCATCCTCATGGCCTTCCAGAAGCTGCCACTCAGATCCATCCCTCCAGGTAACAGTGGCCTTTCCTGTTTTCCCTGAACCGTCAGTGAAGACGGTGGGTCCTTGCACTGGTTCCTGGCTATTTTTGGGCCGCAAAGTGAGTTTTGTGAATTTTGCCACCTGCAGTAGCTTGTGGCTGTGCAGATGATAAGTTATCTGCCCTGAAAAGTTTTCCAGAGCACTTTGCAGGATCACACTGTTTGCAAGGCTCCATTGAAAATCCTCCCTTTGTGTTGGGAGTATGATCTTTGTGGGATCTGCACATATGAATTGCAAACACCGCTGCTGGCGTTTGATTATCAAACGAGCAATTAGCTCAAAAATTGCAGTTGCCGTCTTCTGAGGCTGATGGGGCAGGAAGACCCATTCCAGGACATGCAAGGGATCAGACTATTTGTCACTCCACTGGACAATGATGCCTGTGGGATGCGAATCTGGAGTGGTAATGAACACAATGATATCAATGGCAGGATCAGTGCGATGAACCTGACAAGCTGTTGGGGGTTGGGTATTTTCTTATAGAATTTTTTCCCAGAAGTTGCTAACAAGCTAATGGCTGGGTGCTTTTCGGTACACATGGGTGCTTAGAAACAAACAAAAGAAGCAGCTAAGGCAGAGACAGGAAGGCACCGTCTTCACTTCGCTCTGGGCAGTTTGCTGCTCTGGGGAAAAAGGCCAGGAGCTGCTCGTCTCGGCGCGGCGGAGAGCTCTCACCATCCTTCACCTGGAACTCAGTCGGACCACCGTCTCTTCATGTGTCCCCCGGGATTTTGGGAACCCATTCTCTCCCTGTCCTGCCAGAAGCTCCTTCTCCCTGCCCTGCACCCATGGCTTCTTCAGTTTTGTTCGAGCTCTCCCCACACTGTGTTATCTGCAACCCGTGTCTAGACAGGACGTTTTCTACAGCTCCAGCTACTACCGTCGAGCCTCGAACACATCTCTCCCCCAGGACTGCTGCTGGCTCTGGTAGCTTGTAACGGTACTGAGGGGGGCAGGGTGCCAGAGGAAAACTGTAACCAGGTTGTTGTTTGTTTTTTTTTTTTTTTTCTTCTCTAGTTCTGTTTGTTGTCAATATTATAGTTATTATTGTTAATTTACCTTGTTAGATTAACTAGTAAAGAATTGTTATTCCTACCCTCCTTATCGTTGCCCGAGACCCTCCTTCAATTTTAGCAAAATAACAAGTCCAAGGGAAGTTTCCATTCTTTTTTTGGTTCCCTAGCAGACACCCCTGTCTTTCCAAACCAAGACAGATTTTGATGCCCAATGGTGGGGTCTGAGGACATCGAGAGAAAAAGGGTAAAAAGGAATAACAGTTTGAGTAATCTAATTTTTTTGTGTGCTGAATTTAAGAACTTCATTAAGTAGAACAATGTTATCTAGCGTACCCTGGTTTGGGTGGCACGTGGCCACAGCTATATTTCTTCCATTTGTAGCCCCTTATCTAAACATGGGTCCCATAACTAAAGCTACCGTGGCTGTTATTCAGTTTATTTTGTGGGTTGATAAGGTGAGGAATTCCTGGATTTTTAACTTCCTCTGGAAGGCAGGCACATGGATTCAGAGCTATCGCATACTAACTGAATGTTTTTGGGGTTACTTTAATAATGGTACCTACTGTGAAGAAATGACACCGGGGGAAATTTTCTCCCAACCCTTCACCTGGCTCTTTGGGTCTACCCTACCAGTTTTCGAAGGGTTCAAATTTTCTCTGTATGCTAATGATGTGATGCAGTGGCTGGTGTTGCTGATATGCCTGTTCTATTTAGCATTCAGAGAAAAGGGGACATTTACTTGGATAACCACTGTGATACCTACCCCAGAGAACAGGGATGCTGCCAGACAGCGTGACAGTGCCACAGAGCCAAACACTACCACAGAGCTGGACACTGCCCCAGAGATTAAGGATGTTGCCCCAGAACCTGACCCTGCCCCACAGACCACCTCAGAAACAAACCAGCCAGATTGGATGGGGGTTCTGCTGAAAAAGATAGGCCAGATGCTGAAGAAGCACACCTCCCCCACTAGTGAGAAGCCCTCCTGCTGCCTCAAAAAGGGAGAGTCTAGTGGTGCAGCAGTGGAACCCACAGACGTTACATCTGTCCAGGCTCCAGCTGAACCACAACGAAAATCACAGCCAGCAGCAGTCACCCCTGTGGAAATGAGGAAGGCTAAGATGAAATCAGATAAGAAAGGAGGGTCCTCACAACATGCAGGGGAGCCAGAGGTAGAGATCGTCACTGAGTCTCTGTCGTATGAAAGTCTCCGTAACTTGTGGAAGGACATTGTACGACGGGGACGTGAGGCTTATACAAGCTGGTTACTCCGGGTCTGGGACCTTATGGGTACAGGTGTGCAGCTGGATGGTACTGAGGCCAGGAATTTGGGACCTTTGACCCAAGACTCAGGTGTGGATCAGGCATTTGTAAGGGAGCCTGGGCCCCTTTCCCTCTGGGAGCGTCTTTTGATGAGTGTAAGAGAAAGGTTTGTCCACAGAGAGAGAATGCAGGAGCACCATCATAAGCTGCGCTGGAAGACCCTCGAGGAAGGGATCCAACAGCTGAGAGAAGTGGCGGTGCTAGAAGTACTCTTTGGGAGGGGTGAACAGCACGATAATGACCCCGACAAAGTCAGGTGCACAGGGCAAATGTTGTGGAGTCTGGCAAATCTAGGGCCAGCTCAATACACCACCTTCATTGCAACAATCAATGCAGATAACAACCGAGAGACAGTGGGTTCTGTGGCCAACAAGCTTAGGAATTATGAGAGTATAGTCAATGGCCCAATGCATGCTCATGTCTCTGCCGTGGTTAAGGAACTTAAAGAGGAGTTTAGAGACGGGATGAGGGACATAAAGGAGGAAATGAGGAAGATCAACACAGCACCAGTGCGAGTCACAGGCCCCAAAGTCAAAGTCCAACATTCCCCAGCTAAAGAAAGAGGATACACCCCACGAGCTGACCTGTGGTTCTTTCTACGTGACCATGGGGAAGACATGGGAAAGTGGGATGGGAAACCCACTTCTGTCCTGGCAACATGGGTGCGTCAACTCAAAAAGGGAAACAGTAATCCAAGGGGTTCCACAAAAATGAAGGTAGCCTCAACCTCCCAGGACCGATCTGCCGGGCATTACAGAAGGGAAGATGATTTGTCAGACCCCCTTGAAGGAACCTCTACTATGTATGATCAAGAAGGAAATAATAACCAGAGTTAGAGGGGCCCTGCCTCTAGCCAGGACGAGGTACGGGAGAACCGGGTCTTTTGGACAGTGTGGATCAGATGGCCTGGCACATCAGAGCCACAAAAATACAAAGCATTGGTTGGCACTGGTGCACAATGTACACTGATGCCATCTAGACATGTAGGGGCAGAACCTGTTCCTATTGCCGGGGTGACAGGGGGATCACAGGAATTTACTTTGTTGGAAGCTGAGGTGAGCCTGACCAGGAAGGAGTGGCAGAATCACCCAATTGTGACTGGCCCAGAGGCCCTGTGTATCCTGGGCATAGACTTCCTCTGGAATGGCTATTACAAAGACCCAAAGGGACTCAGGTGGGCTTTTAGAATAGCCGCTGTGGAGACAGAAGGAATTAAGCAGTTGAACACCTTGCCTGGTCTGTCAGAGAACCCATCTGCAGTAGGACTCCTGAAGGTGGAAGAGCAACAGGTGCCAATTGCCACCTCAACAGTGCACCGCCGGCAGTACCGGACGAATCGAGATGCTGTGATCCCCATCCACAAAATGATCCGTGAGCTGGAGAGCCAAGGGGTGGTCAGCAAAACCCACTCACCCTTTGCTGGAGTCCAGAACACTCCTCTGACTGTCCTGAGAGATTCCAGACCCGAGCAGGAGGCTGGGAAGCCTTGGCAAGGAGTCAAAGACTCCTGCGGCTTTGATTTTAGCCCCTGGGAGAAATTACCACCAGTGTGTGAAGAATTACAGACCACGGGAGTTTAGATAGGGTGATAATTAGCTACACACCGGGTGAAAAGTAGATTTATGTAATGTTTAGGTTAATGGGCAAAAAACACAAAATGGAGTCTCCACGTGGCTTTGGGGTTTCTTCCTTCTTCGTCTTCTCCATTTTCCTCTGTATCATGGGCATCTTTGGTTGGCTCAGAACAGAGTCCTACTTTCTAACACGGGAGACGGGTATTGGGGATCTTTTGTAAATATAGTATACGTAGTTTGTGGTATAAAGATAATCGTCACCTTCAGGGCTGGGCCTTTTCCCCGTGAGCTGACCTGCTGAACAGATCTCTGTGGGTCGGAGAAGAAATTGTACTGTTAAGAGAAAAATAAACAGCCTTGAAGAAGCAGAGGAGACGGCTCTCAGTTTTTTTTCCTTCTATCTCGGTGCTGGGCAAAAGACTTTTACACTCTCGGGAAGAGCAACATCACATAAAAACCCGAGATCTGGCGTCCCTGGGTGGGCACGAGCTTTGGATCCGAGCTCAGTCCACCGGACATCAGCCCGAGAGAAGAAGAAGGCCTGAATCTCCGCAGAAAAAGGCTGCTGCAATCCTGATCCAGAAAGGGAGAAGATCGGAAGGCGCCTGATACTTCTCCACCTGTGTCTTGCTGGCCGAGATCCAGGAGAGCTTCTGGACCAATTTTGCAGACTGCACGCATATCGGTAAGAAAGTCCAAAACAAGATCATGGGGGGAGCTTGCTCTCAGGAGCAGCTTAACATTTTGTCCGCTTTAAGAAGCGTGACAGCATCGTACCCTGTAGAAATTCCTGAGAAAGATCTCAGAGATCTTTTGGTCTGGGTACGTGGCAATTATCCACATTCAGAGTCATATTTATTATTTGAACCCGGGTTCTGGCAAGAAATTAATAGGCATCTTTATCATTTGGCCACGAAAAGAGATAAAGCGGCCTTGAAACTGCTAGCTCCTGCAAGAGCAATGCTGGAAGCTATCTCATGGAGTCCAGTGAGATTTAGTGCCTTGCAGAAGGTAGCAGGGACTCCCTCCAGGGAGGAGGGTGGGAATCAGACTGATCCTGGGGAATTGGGACAGTCAGAACGAGCTTCCAAGAGGGAAGAGCAAGGGGAGACGTCACCTTTGCCTACCCCAGGCAAGCTCAAATTAGCTGTCTTTCCAGGTGATATGGAGGACAGTGATTTTTTGTTTTTTGAGCCTTGTTCTCCATATAGGGGGGGGACAGACTCAGGGATTCAGAAAACTACAATATCAGAACGGACCCCAGATAGTCAGCAGCTGTCCAAAAGCCCTGCAACAGCCGTGAGGGTAGAAGTGGCGGGAGATGCGGGGGAGGACGGTAGCGGACTGTTTACGGGATCCGGGGAACCGGGAAAACCCGGGGAAGGCGCAGGGGCGGTGGTCGCGGGTGCTGAGGAGAGCGGGATAGAGCTTCAAACAGCACCAGACCCAGCCGCGCATGCGCAAATCACAGCCATGCAGGCACCCAGCGCGGCAGCGGCGGGCGGTTCGCAGCCATGGGATGATTTGGCGGGGTGTGTGCAGGCGGGAACGGCGGGTATCGCTGGGGCGAATGCAGCGACTGCGGGACCTGGGGGAGTTCAGGGAATCGCGGTAACTGCAGGAGCAAAGCACAGAGAGACGGGGCAGAGCGGAGCCTCAGGGAAACGCGACAGTCGCGTATTGATGACCCGCAACCCGGAAGAGAGGGACTTCTCCCAATCCGTGCAAATAGGGGACACCGCGGGGGGGCTGGGGAGGCTCGCCTTGGGTGCGGATGTCGGCGCGGAGCGGGGAGGGGCCGATTCGGGCGGAGACTTGGGCGAAACAGACATCGGATTAGATCCCGACAGTCATGAGGAAGAAAGAGGCGTTCCGGGGGGTGTGGCCATGACGGGAGCAGGCCGGAGCAGGGGCGTCCCTCTCCACGCCTCCATGGGAACGCAGGCGGAGACGGGGTGTGGTCAGAGCAGGCATGCTGTCCAGAGCGCAGCTGTGACACGGTTGCCCAGGCAACCTCAGCAGATAGAGTACAGACAGCCACAGTTGAAATACCAGATACCAGACTATTTACAGATGCAACACACATTGGGTGAGGTTTTCGGGGATTTACCAGAGGCAGAATTTGAGGATTTTGAGGAAAGTGTAACTTCAATTCGGACTTCCTCCGAGTCCGGCGAGGGCCAAAGAAAACAGAGGTCAGCCGGTCGATCGCCCCCCACTGGCGGGACTGTAACATTACAACACTTCTTTCCAACTTCTTATAAGAGGAAAACTGATTTGAAGAAAACACATTTCGAGCAGCAAACGAAACCACAACCGACTCTTGAACAACATAGAGATCCGGACATTCAAGCTGAAGCAGAAGTACAGGAAGATACAGTACACATCACTGCTTCAGAGGGTGTTCCTGCTTGGAAGTTTTTAACGTCAAAAACTGGTGGTTTATCTCGCCAGGAACAATCAATCTTAATATCTAAGGATCTCATGAGACAAATCATTCTACAATACATGGATTCAGTATTCACGTGCCAGCCAGATTTATTACCACAAGTTCCACAGTTAGTTCATCTAATGCAAAAAGGTTATGTTTTGTCTCCATCCAAAAAGTCTTCTATTTCACTCACGGACACTGAATCTTCATCCTCAAGGAGTTCACATGCTGCACAAGAATTCCAAATTCTTGCTCCTCATCCAAAAGAATTTGATTCAAAACAATCACAGCAAATGCAACAAACATAGAAATCAGTTCAGAAATCAAGAACTTGCAAGATTTGCAGCAACTCTTGGGGGAGATCAACTGGATGAGACCAATCCTGGGAATGACGAACGACGATCTTGCACCGTTGTTCAATCTCTTAAGAGGAGACAGTGATATCAAATCTCCCAGAACTCTCACAAAAGAAGCACAAAAAACTCTTGAGAAGATTGCAGAGATCATCCAAAGAAGACAAGCACATCGTTGTATCACCTCACTACCTTTCTATTTAGCAGTGTTGGGGGAAGAAATTCAATTATATGGCCTGATTTTTCAGTGGGATCCGTCTCTAACTGACCCGCTCTTGGTTATAGAGTGGATTTTCTTATCTTACAGGTCTCCGAAAACAATCCTCACAAATCTAGAAATGGTCGCACAAATTGTGATGAAGGCAAGAACACGGTTACTGACAATGTCGGGAAAAGATTTTTCAACAATTTATCTGCTGCTGAAAAAACAATATTTTGATTGGGCGATGCAAAAATCCAAAGACCTACAAATAGCATTATTGGATTACCCTGGCACTTGCACAGTTCATTTTCCGACACATAAATTGTTAAAAGCAAAAATAAGCTTTAGGGAAAAGCCAAAGCTGAGTGAGGAACCATTGAATGCAACAACATTGTTTACCGATGGTTCAGGAAAGACACACAAATCAGTAATCACGTGGCAGGATCCAATAACAGGAAAATGGGAATCAAATATAAAAATAGTGCAGGGATCGCCACAGATAGTGGAATTGGCAGCGGTAACCAGAGCCTTCAAGATATTTCAACAGCCTTTCAATCTGATCACAGATTCGGCATATGTTGCGAATGTGGTCAAAAGATTTGAAGGGTCGCTTTTGAAAGAAGCGGATAATGAGATTTTATACTCATACTTACTAGGTATGAGGACTTTGTTAAACAACAGAAAGCATAAATATTTTATTACTCATATTAGAGCACACTCCTCCCTTCCAGGATTTTTAGCGGAAGGAAACGCTGTAGCAGATAAGCTAACAATGCCTCTTTCACAGACATTGCCGGATATTTTTGAGCAGGCGAAACTAAGTCATGCATTTTTTCATCAGAATGCACAAGCGCTGATGGAATCCTTTCGCATTTCCAAAAGTCAAGCGAGGGAAATCATTAGTGCCTGTCCAGACTGTCAGCTTGTACAACCACCTGCATCTACAGGGGCTGTCAATCCTAGAGGATTGCAAAGCCTTCAGTTGTGGCAAGCTGATGTCACAAAATATCCATCTTTTGGAAAGCTCAAAAATATCCATGTCTCAGTCGACACGTTTTCTGGAGCAGTTTTTGCATCATTACATACAGGAGAAACTGCGCAACATGCTTGCCGACATTTTTTACAAGCATTTGCATCATTAGGGGTTCCACAGGAAATAAAAACAGACAATGGCCCAACCTACATAGGTAAAGTGCTTGACCATTTCTTGAAGAAATGGGGTGTCAGACATAATTTTGGCATTCCTCACTCTTCCACGGGTCAAGCAATCGTAGAAAGAACACATCATACCCTGAAATCCCTTTTGGATAAACAAAAAAGGGGGGAGGCAGAGGCAACGCCTCACATGCGGTTGAATAAAGCTCTATACGTGTTGAATTTTTTGAATGGTTCCTTTTTGGAACCCACTCCACCAATTATGAGGCATTTTTCAAACAGTGCACAAGCAAAACTAAAGGAAAATCCTTTAGTTTTGGTGCAGGATCCAGAGACAGGACGGATTGAAGGTCCTTTCAAGTTAATAACTTGGGGCAAGGGTTATGCTTGTGTCTCCACAGATTGAGGATTGAAGTGGGTTTCGGCGAGACACGTAAAACCTTACCGGACCCAGACACAGATAAGCATTAGCCCTGAAAGGAAAGAAGAGAGCACGCAGACGTGAAGAAGACCGAAAACCGCGGGCATCTCTTCAATCAAGAATTGAAAATTTCTTTTGGACTTGGGTGTGGCATTGCAAGAGTTCCCATCGGGGGGGGAATCATGGGCTTGAGGTTCAAACAGATGTTGTTCTGGTGCCTCATTTTTTCATCAATTGCCTCAGGCAATGCGGCAGAGTTGCCTGTGATTCAACCGAAAGAGAACGTTTGGGAAATTTTAGCCGATGCAGCAGGCTTGGATACCATCTGTTTGACACACTCTAAGCCAAGGAAACCATTTTCAACATGTTTGGTGGGTTTGCCAACAAATGAATGGCCGATCCCAGAAAACATCCCTCCAGAGGTTTCGAAAGTAATTACGAATCCTGTGGACGGATGGCATGTTTGGACACAATTTCTTCCTGTAGCTCCTTTTGAACCTCAGGAACTGGAAATTCTTGGGTCCGTAAAAATGGAATTCTGTATAAAATTTAGCTTTTCGGAAGTGCCAAAAACAAAAGATAAAACAGTAAATGTTAGCCCAAATAATTTCATTTATCAAAATGAGTCTTCTTGGTGCAATTACACCAAGGTGTCAAACAGACCATCATCCCAGGTTCCGGCGCAATTGCCACGAGGACTCTTTTTCATTTGTGGGGACAGAGTTTGGCCTGCTATCCCTACAAATGTCAAAGGTGGTCCATGCAGCATTGGACGACTTTCATTGTTAAAACCAGATTTGGCATTGTTAAAAGAACAAAAACGTAGAGAAAAAAGGGTGGTGAAACAGTATGATCCAAATTGTGATGATAATATTCACACATGGGACAAGGCTCGGAGAATTGCGGTTGCAATATTCTCACCCCAAACAGCATCAGGAGTAGCCTTGACTCAGTTGGATCAAATGGGTTGTTGGTTGAGTAAACATGCTCGTGCCACCTCTCTTGCACTGAGTGACATGTTAACTGATGTTGACACTGTAAGACGAGCGACTCTTCAGAACAGAGCGGCAATCGATTATTTGCTGCTGTCGCACGGGCACGAATGCAAAGAATTTGAAGGGATGGGCTGCATGAATCTATCTGACCACTCGAAATAAATCCATGAAAATATAAGGCAATTGCGAGACGGTATAGCCAAACTTGGAGAAGTTACGGGATCTTGGATGGATGGTGTGTTTGAATTTTTTAATCTTTCACCATTGTGGAAAGAACTTTTGAAAATGGCTTTCTATATTTTAATAGGGTTTGTAATTCTTCTTCTCCTTTTGCCGTGCATTTTTCAGTGCATGCAACAGGTCATGAACAGGGCCGTCAAACGTATGTTTTTGGTGTAAACAGAAGGGGGAGATGTCGGAGTCCAGAACACTCCTCTGACTGTCCTGAGAGATTCCAGACCCGAGCAGGGGGCTGGGAAGCCTTGGCAAGGAGTCAAAGACTCCTGCGGCTTTGATTTTAGCCCCTGGGAGAAATTACCACCAGTGTGTGAAGAATTACAGACCACGGGAGTTTAGATAGGGTGATAATTAGCTACACACCGGGTGAAAAGTAGATTTATGTAATGTTTAGGTTAATGGGCAAAAAACGCAAAATGGAGTCTCCACGTGGCTTTGGGGTTTCTTCCTTCTTCTTCGTCTTCTCCATTTTCCTCTGTATCATGGGCATCTTTGGTTGGCTCCGAACAGAGTCCTACCTTCTAACACGGGAGACGGGTATTGGGGATCTTTTGTAAATATAGTATACATAGTTTGTGGCATAAAGATAATCGTCACCTTCGGGGCTGGGCCTTTTCCCCGTAAGCTGACCTGCTGAACAGATCTCTGTGGGTTGGAGAAGAAATTGTACAGTTAAGGGAAAATAAACAGCCTTGAAGAAGCAGAGGAGACGGCTCTCAGTTTTTTTTCCTTCTGTCTCGGTGCTGGGCAAAAGACTTTTACACTCTCGGGAAGAACAACATCACATAAAAACCCGAGAACCCTTCAACAGCCCTATCTGGCCTGTGCGCAAATCTGAAGGAGAATGGGGATTGACTGTAGACAATCGTGGCTCGAATGAAATGACTCCACCACTGAGTGCTGCTGTGCCGGACATGCTGGAACTCCAGTATGAGCTGGAGTCCAAGGCAGCACAATGGTATGCCACTATTGACATTGCCAATGCGTTTTTCTCCATTCCTTTGGCAGCAGAATGCAGGCCTCAGTTTGCCTTCACGTAGAGGGGAGTGCAGTACACCTGGAAACGACTACCCCAGGGGTGGAAACACAGTCCCACCATCTGCCATAGACTGATCCAGGCAGTACTGGAAAAGGGTTAAACTCCAGAACACCTGCAATACATTGATGACATCATTGTGTGGGGGAACACGGCAATGGAGGTATTTGAGAAAGGCGAGAAGATCATCCGGATTCTGCTAGAAGCTGGTTTTGCCATCAAGAAGAGCAAAGTCAAAGGGCCCGCTCGAGAAATCCAGTTCCTGGGGGTGAAGTGGCAAGATGGAGGGCGTCAAATTCCCACTGAGGTCATCAATAAGATCATTGCGATGGCTTCACCAACCAACAAGAAGGAGACACAAGCTTTCCTAAGTGCCATAGGTTTTTGGAGAATGCACATTCCAGAGTACAGTCAGATCGTGAGCCCTCTCTACCTGGTTGACCGTAAAAAGAATGATTTCCTCTGGGGCCCTGAACAGCAACAAGCCTTCTCCCAAATCAAGCAAAAGATCACTCACGCAGTAGCCCTTGGCCCAGTCAGGACAGAACCAGAGGTGAGGACTGTGCTTTACTCTGCAGCCGGGAGCCATGGTCAGTCTTAGAGCCTTTGGCAAAAGGTGCCTGGAGAGACGCAAGGCCGACCGCTAGGATTCTGAAGCCGAAGCTACAGAAGGTCAGAACCCAACTACACCCCCACGAAGAAGGAGATCTTGTCTGCCTATGAAGGAGTCCAAGCTGCCTCAGAGGTGATTGGGACAGAGGCACAACTCCTCCTGGCGCCCCGACTACCAGTGCTGGGGTGGATGTTTAACGGAAAGGTTCCCTCTACCCACCACGCCACTGATGCCACATGGAGCAAATGGATCTCTCTCTTCACGCAGCGCGCCCGTATTAGAAACCCAAATCAGCCTGGGATTTTAGAGATAATTATGAACAGGCCTGAGGGTGAAAAATTTAGTCTCACTGATAAAAAAGAGCAGGACGAAGTGACACGTGCTGAAGAAGCTCCACCATACAACCAGCTACCAGCAGAAGAAAAACGCTACGCTCTTTTCACTGATGGTTCCTGTCGCATGGTAGGGATGAACTGGAAGTGGAAAGCAGCCGTGTGGAGCCCCACACGACAGGTAGCAGAGGCTACTGAAGGAGAAGGGGGATCAAGTCAATTTGCCGAGCTCAAAGCCGTTCAACTGGCTCTGGACATTGCTGAGAGAGAGAGGTGGCCCAAGCTCTACCTCTACACTGACTCATGGATGGTAGCCAATGCTCTGTGGGGGTGGCTGGAACGGTGGAGAAAGGCCAGCTGGCAGCGTAGAGGGAAACCAATCTGGGCTGCTGAAGAGTGGAAAGACATTGCCACTCGAGTAGAGAAGCTCCCTGTAAAAGTTCGTCATGTAGATGCCCATGTCCCCACGAGTCGGGCTAATGAGGAGCACCGACATAATGAGCAGGTAGATCATGCTGCAAGGATAGAAGTGTCAAAAATAGACTTAGATTGGGAACACAAGAGAGAGCTGTTCCTAGCTCGATAGGCCCATGATGCCTCAGGCCATCAAGGTAGGGATGCCACCTATAAGTGGGCACAAGACCGAGGGCTGTATCTAACCATGAACAGTATTTCTCAGGTTATCCACGACTGTGAGACGTGTGCTTCCATCAAACAGGCCAAGAGGCTGAAGCCCCTCTGGTATGGTGGGCGATGGTCCAAGTACAAGTATGGGGAGGCCTGGCAGATTGATTACATCACACTGCCCCAAACCCGCCAAGGCAAGCACTACGTGCTGACCATGGTGGAGGCCACCACTGGATGGTTGGAGACCTACCCTGTGCCTCATGCTACTGCCCGGAACACCATCCTTGGCCTGGAAAAGCAGGTCCTTTGAAGGCATGGTACCCCTGAGAGGATTGAGTCAGACAATGGGACTGATTTCAAAAACAGCCTTATTAACACCTAGGCTAAAGAACATGGTGTTGAGTGGGTGTACCATATTCCTTATCATGCACCAGCAGCTTAGAAAGTTGCACTGTGCAATGGCCTGATGAAAACCACCTTAAAAGCACTTGGTGGGGGGACTTTCAAAAACTGGGAGATTAATTTAGCAAAGGCCACATGGTTAGTGAACACCCAAGGTTCCACTCACCGAGCAGGCCCTGCCCAGTCTGAAGCCTTGGGACAATAGATGGAGATAAAGTTCCAGTGGTACACATGAGAGGTATGCTAGTAAAAATGGTTTAGGTTAATTCTGCCTCCAGCAAAGACAAGCCCATCCGTGGCGTTGTCTTTGCTCAGGGACCAGGCTGCACCTGGTGGGTAAAGCAATGGAATGGAGAAACTCGATGCATACCTCAAGGGGATCTTGTTTTAGGGTAAGCTACTCTCGACACTGTGCCTGTACCTGTAGCTGCATGTATATATGTATATAATTAGGGTACTGCATGTATGTACATAATTTAAAAGTTTAAATTTGATGTAACATATTGGGGTGGGAAAAAATTCGAGGTGGATAATGTTGAAGGTTGGGTTATTTTCTTACAGAATTTTTTCCCAGAAGTTGCTAAAAAGCTAATGGTTGAGTGCTTTTCGGTACACATGGGTGCTTAGGAACAAACAAAAGAAGCAGCTAAGGCAGAGACAGGCACCATCTTCACTTCGCTCTGGAAAGTTTTCTGCTCTCGGGAAAAAGGCCAGGGCTGCTCGTCTCGGCGCGGCGGAGAGCTCTCACCATCCTTCACCTGGAATTCAGTCGGACCACCGTCTCTTCGTGTGTCCCCTGGAATTTTTGGGAACCTGTTCCCTCCCTGTCCTGTCAGGAGCTCCTTCTCCCTGCCCTGCACCTACGGCTTCTTCAGTTTTGCTCGAGGTCTCCCCACGCTGTGTCTTCTGCAGCCCCTGCCCAGCCAGGACCCTTTCCAACAGCTCCAGCCACTGCCAACCCTCAGATACATCTCATCCTCCCAGGACTGCTGCTGGCTCTGGTAGCTTGTTACGGTACTGAGGGGGGCAAGGTGCCAGAGAAAAACTCTAACTGAGTTGTTCTTTTTTTTTCTTTTCTTCTCTAGTTCTGTTTGTTGTCAATATTATAGTTATTGTTAATTTACCTTGTTAGACTAACTAGTAAAGAACTGCTATTCCTACCCTCATATCGTTGCCTGTGACCTCCCCTTCAATTTTAGGATTATGACAAAATCCAAGGGAAGTTTCCATTTTTTTTTTAGTTCCTAGCAGACACCCCTGTCTTTCCAAACCACGACACCCATGATGCCTCAGGCCATCAGGGTAGGGATGCCACCTATAAGTGGGCACAAGACCGAGGGGTGGATCTAACCATGGACAGCATTTCTCTGGTTATCCACGACTGTGAGATGTGTGCTGCCATCAAACAGGCCAAGAGGCTGAAGCCCCTCTGGTACGGTGGGCGGTGGTCCAAGTACAAGTATGGGGAGGCCTGGCAGATTGATTACATCACACTGCCCCAAACCCGCCAAGGCAAGCGCTACGTGCTGACCATGGTGGAGGCCACCACTGGATGGTTGGAGACCTACCCTGTGCCTCATGCTACTGCCCGGAACACCATCCTGGGCCTGGAAAAGCAGGTCCTGTGGAGGCATGGTACCCCTGAGAGGATTGAGTCAGACAGTGGGACTCATTTCAAAAACAGCCTTATCAACACCTGGGCTAGGGAACATGGTATTGTGTGGGTGTACCATATTCCTTATCATGCACCAGAGACTGGGAAAGTTGGATGGTGCAATGGCCTGATGAAAACCACCTTAAATTCACTTGGTGGGGGGACTTTCAAAAACTGGGAGATTAATTTAGCAAAGGCCACATGGTTAGTGAACACCCAAGGTTCCACTCACCGAGCAGGCCCTGCCCAGTCTGAAGCCTTGGGAACAATAGATGGAGATAAAGTTCCAGTGGTACACATGAGAGATATGCTAGTAAAAATGGTTTAGGTCAATTCTGCCTCCAGCAAAGACTAGCCCATCCGTGGCGTTGTCTTTGCTCAGGGACCAGGCTGCACCTGGTGGGTAATGCAAAGGGATGGAGAGACTCAATGCATACCTCAAGGGGATCTTGTTTTAGGGTAAGCTACTCATGACACTGTCCCTGTATCTGTAGCTGCATATATATATATATATATATATATATATATTTAAGGTACTGCATGTATGTACATAATTTAAAAGTTTAAATTTGATGCAACATGTTGGTATGGGTAAAAATTTGAGGTGGATAATGTTGGGGGATTGGGTTGCTTTCTTATAGAATTTTTTCCCAGTATTTTCTAGGAACCTGATTTGCTTGGTGCTTTTCGGTACTCATGGGTGCTTGGGAAAAAAAAAAACGAAGCAGCTAAGTCAGAGACAGGGTGGCACCCGGACTTCAGTTCACTCTGGGGGAGTTTTTGCTCTTGGAGGGAACTGCCAGGCCTGCTCAGCTTGGGACTGCAGGGAGATCTCACCATCTCTCACCTGGAGCTCAGCTCGGAGTGACCATCACTGTCTTTTTGTGTGTCCCCCGGGATTTCGGAGCCTGTGATCTCCCTGCCCTGCTGGGAGCTCCTGCCCTGTTGCCCTGCACCCGCTGCCTCTTCACTTTTGCTCAGGGTTTCTCCACACTGTGTTTTACACTCTCTGCCTAGCTGGGATATTTGTACAGCTCCAGATACCGCTGCTGAACCTTGGATACATCTTGTCCCCCGGGACTGCTGCTCGCTCTGGTAGCTTATGACGGTACCAAAGGGGGAAAGGTGCCAGAGGAAAACTGTTGCTGAGTTGTAGCTTTTTTTTCCTCTCTCATTCTGTTTGTTGTCAACACTATAGTTATTGTTGTTAACTTACCTTGTTAGGCACACTAGTAAAGAACTGTTATTCCTACCCTCACATCTTTTCCCGAGACCTCGTTAATTTTTGAATTATAACAAGTCCAAGGGAGGCTTCCATTTTTGTTTTCCTAGCAGACACCCCTGTCTTCCAAACTAAGACACTTAGCAATTCCGTGAAATCAATCTGCCATTGCTGCCCAGGCCCATGACCCTTCCCAATCTGGCCAAGTTTTGGTTTGGTAATATTTTTGGGGTTGGTCTGGAGACAAAGGTCACATTGTCAAGTCACTTGGGTGATAGTGGCTCATAAATGTCTAGCTATTGTTACAATTCGACAGGAACGAACAGACACACACACAACACCTTTCTTCGAGCAAGGCAGAAGCAAAAGAGGAAGTTTATTATAAAACTCTGATTTATATAGGTTACACACACTGTCCCCTTGATTGGTCAAACAACTGACCTCCTTTGAGATCACACTGGTCAAACCATAAGTCCATCAACTCTCACTTCCTTTTAGAAAGGAATGTAAGTAATCGTTGTTTACAAAAATGTGTGTGTGAAATCTGGCTCCAGAAGTTCAAAACATCAGAAGGCTAGACGAAACATGCAAAAGCAAGAGCAACATCTCACCCTTTTTCCATTTAAAAAAGAAAAGAAAAAAGAAAAATGAACAATGTTCAATGTCCATTTGTGTAGGAGTCATGAGAATGATCACTCATGTCATCTGCATCTGAGTCATCACTTGATGATCCATCCATTGAAGACTTTCAGTTTGGTCACAGTTTCCATGTTGCCTGTTGGCTGCAAAAATGATAGGGTTATTCGAGTTTTTTTGGCACAGTAAAATGAAACAAGGCAGGATTACTGACCTCCTTTAAAACCGAATAACTTGATCATTGTGCGATGTCAGCCACCTAGGCTGAATACATGACCAAATTGAAAGGTTCCAGGGAAAACTTCTCAAATGCCATGACAGCAGCCCTTAATTCAATCAATTGGGCTGGCCCATCCTCATGGCCTTCCAGGACTTGCCACTCAGTCCCATCCCTCCAGGTAACAGTGGCCTTTCTTGTTTTCCCCAAACCGTCAGTGAAGACAGTGGGTCCTTGCACCAGTTCTTGGCTATTTTTTGGGCTGCAAAGAGATTTTTATGAAATTTTTGCTACCTGTAGTAGCTTGTGTTTGGCAGATGACAAGTGATCTGCCCTGAAAAGTTTCAGAGCACTTTGCAGGAACACAATGTCTGCAAGGCTCCATTCAAAATCCTCCCTTTGTATCGGGAGTATGATCTTTGCGGAATCTGCCCCAATTCAATTGCACACACCGTTGTCGGCATTTGCCTATTACGTGAGCAATTAGCTCAAAACTTCAGTTGCGGTCTTCTGCGGCTGATGAGGCAGAAAAACCCATTCCAAGACATGCAAGGGATCACACCATTTATCATTCCATTGGCCAATGATACCTGTGGGATTGGAATCTGGAGTGGTAATGAACACAGTGATATCAACGGCAGGATCAATGCGGTAAACTTGGCAAGCAGAAACAGCATGCTGAACCTCCTCCAGCACCTGACGCGCCTCAGGGGTCAATGTCCGAGGTGATTTCAAATCAGAGTCTCCCTTTAATAAGTCAAACAAAGGAGAGAATTGTGCGTTGGTCAGTCCCAGATAAGGACATGACCAAGTGATGACACCTACCAATTTGTGAACATCACTCAGTGTCTTCACCAAATGCACAAATTGCACCTCCTGGTGTTGGATTGTCCATTCCAGAATTGACCCCAAATGCTTCCATGGAGGTCATTGTGGAACCTTTTCTGGAGCTACCTGCAGCCCATTTTAATTCAAAGGATCAAGCTACTCAGGCCAAATCCTCAGCAGCCCGTTGTGGGTGAACACAGCCACCAAAATGTTGTCCGTATAACAATACAGACAGGCATCAGGAAACTGCTTGCAAACTCCAGACAAGGCACAGGCCACATACCATTGGCATATGGCCAGACTGTTCCGCATGCCCTGGGGCAAATTTGCCATTGATACCACTGTGCGGCTCAGCATTACTAATTGCTGATACTGAAAAGTGAATTTCGGTCTGCCATCGGGATGCAAAGGAATTGTGAAAAAAACCCAAATCAATCCCTCAAATCGACGATGAGGATTGGCCAATCTGTGGGAAGCATGGCAGTGGCCAGCATGCATGCCTGCAACGTCCCCATGCCTCCCATCACGGCATTGACTTTTCAGAGGTCTTGTAACAACCTCCATTTCCCAGACTTCTTCTGGATGCAGAGGACAGGAGTGTTCTAGGGACTGGCAGAAGGCTCCAGATGACCCTGGCCCAATCACTCCTACACCAGTTCTCGAAGGTTGACTAATGTGTCATAAGAGAGCTGCCACTCCAGAGGCCAGGCAGCAAGGGAGAGGATCGTACAATCCGCTCCAGAGTCTCAAAGGTGCTTCTCCTCGAGGAAGGTGGCAGGATGCAGGTCCATGTCGTTTGTCTGCAGCACTTGATCCATGAAGCTCCTGGGTAAGCTTCAGGAAGAGCTTCTCCTGCGCCATGTGGATGGCCCTCAGTCAGGACAGTGGTCCAGTGAACTGGAGGTGGCCCAGGAAATCCAAAATCGCCTTCTCCTTGCGCCTGATCAACTGCCCTATGAACAGAGGACTCAAGAAACACAAGTTGAGCAATCTTTGTTCCTTTTAGGATAGTGACAGGGGGGTTGGCCGTGGATACCGTTGTACAATTCTGTCCTGTAAAATCTGCCTCAGCCAAACCCATGTGCACAATCATGTCTCCCCCCAAGGGACCAACGGCACTCAGGGGGATCTTGTGCATCCTGCTAGAGTCTATTACAACTGCGTCTGCTGAACCACAGGTGCTGTCCATGAATCGGCCAAACAGACTCCCACAGGCTCCTACCACAGCTGTCCCAGTAGACCCCATGCTCGGTGCGGAGCAGAGCGGAGCCGCCCCGCATCCACCCCCCTCGGGTGCGGGGGAGGGACGGGACACAGAGACAGACGCGACCGCAGGAGCCGCCGCCGCGCTCCCCGTGTCTGCTGCGCATGTGTTCCCATCCGCCGTGCCTGGTGGGGGCAATGCAGGGGGAGCAGAGTCTGGGATCGCTTCTAAGGGGGTCCCGCCCTTCACCGGGTACCCGATCGCATGCATCATCTCCCCAGAGCAGAACGGAATGGGTCGACCGTCATTCCTGACTGGACTGGACAAGCAATCGGTCAACACCCCCCCTCCAGCGACGTCCACCGCCTGTGCATGCTCGACAGCCTCCACAGAAGCCGCGGCTCCCAGCACTGCTCCCGCTGACCGCGGGACCGGCGGCGGAGAGCCGGACCCCTCCCGTGCCGCAGCAAGGGGAGGGCGGTGGGGGGCCGGTGGCGCCGATCCCTCGGGGCCGTCAGGAGCCCGCGGGGCTCCGCACATCAGAGTGACCCCACAGGGGGCAGGCGGGAGCCCCGCCTCACGGCGAGAAACGAAATCCCCCTGGGAACTCTGCGACGTCGCCGAGTTCCGAGAGGACTCAGAGCAATATAGCTCCAAGACCAGGGTCACTGCCTGCCAGAGGAACAAAAGATCTTCCACATCGTTATTATAATCGGCAAACAGAACTTCCATAAGGCGATCTCCAACCGGAGACCAAGCAGTTCTAGAAAACACCTGCAAACAGTCGGAAAAATTCCATTTCCTCTGGCCCACAAGAACAAATTTTTAAAATCATTCAGGGAGATAGGAACATTATTTCGGTCTAAAAACTCTGCCCAGAGTTGCAGGGCCAAGGATTCTTTTCCAAGTAGCCCAGAGGTCTCCATCGCAAAAGCTCGAGAGGAAAA
>JAGMWU010000027.1:15167992-15184676 GCA_018697195.1 Certhia americana
ACACACCAGAACGACCTCACCAATTGCTGTTGTTCTCTCTCACTCGGCCGTCACCAGATGTTACAATTCGACAGGAACGAACAGACACACACACAACACCTTTCTTCGAGCAAGGCAGAAGCAAAAGAGGAAGTTTATTATAAAACTCTGATTTATATAGGTTACACACACTGTCCAAACAACTGACCTCCTTTGAGATCACACTGGTCAAACCATAGGTCCATCAACTCTCACTTCCTTTTAGAAAGGAATGTAAGTAATCGTTGTTTACAAAAATGTGTGTGTGAAATCTGGCTCCAGAAGTTCAAAACATCAGAAGGCTAGACGAAACATGCAAAAGCAAGACCAACAAGCTATGATCCTTTCATTTAGATATTTATATAGGGCATCAATTCCCCACTGTGTTTTCTGGTGTTCCTCCCTTATTAGGGACCATAATAAATAAGAGGGTATAACTAATTTTCCCTCTATGGTGGCCCATCCCTCCTGGTTATAGTCTCCTTTTTGCTCATGGATCAATTTTTTTGTCTAATTTGTTGTATTTTTGCTGTCCTTTGAGGGAAATTTGCCTATCTGGAATCAGGGCCGCCTCAGTTATTACCTCAATTTTTCACTGCTTCTTTTGCTTCCCTATCTGCCAGCTTGTTCCCTTCTTCCAATTCTGAGTTTATCTTCTGATGTGCCTTAATGTGCATGGTTGCTACTTTCTCTGGCAACTGGACTGCTTCCAGAAATTGCAGTATTTCTGATGCCTGTTTAATATTTTTCCCTTGAGAGTTCAGCAGTCCTCTCTCTTTCCAAATGTCTTCATGAGCATGCACTAGTCCAAATGCATACTTTAAGTCTGTATATATGTTTATTTCTTTTCCTTTTGCCAATTCCAAGGTCTGAGTTAGAGCAAGTATCTCAGCCTTTTGTGCAGAGGTATTAATTGGCAGGGGCCCAGATTCTATTACCTCCTTGCATGTAGTAATTGCGCACCCGGCGTGTCATTTTCCACTGATGACATAACTGCTTCCATCAGTAAACCAAGTTTCTGCATTCTCGAGAGAGGTGTCCTTCAGGTCTGGGCGGCTGGAATAGGTGGCCTCGATGTCCAGGCAGTCATGTTCTACTGGTTCCCCTTGGTTTCCACTGAGGAAGGAGGCTGGATTGACAATGTTAGTCACCACTATCTCCACATCATCTTGCTCCACCATAATAGCTTGGTATCTCAGGAACCGTTGTGGGGAATGCCAATGCCCGTCTTTCACCTCTAACACTGCAGACACTGTGTAAGACACTAACACAGTCATTTTCTGGCCCAGGGTGATTTTGCATCCCTCTTGGATGTTCAGTATGACTGCTGCAACTGCTCTGAGGCATCCAGACCACCCTTTAGTTGCTGCATCCAATTGCTTAGAGAAGTAAGCAACTGCTCTCCGGTATGGGCCGAGGTCTTGTGCTAATATTCCCAAGGCGATTCCTTGCTTCTCATGGGAGAACAAAAGGAAAGGCTTACTTATGTCTGGCAATCCCAGAGCTGGAGCTGACATGAGGGCTTTTTTTTAATTCGTTGAAAGCCTGTGAGCTTCCTTTGTCTTTTGGATGTCCCTGCTTTTGGTTGCAATAAGTTCATATAAGGGCTTAACAAACAGTCCATAGTTATAAATCCATAACCTGCACCACCCTGTCATCCACAGGAATGTTTGTAGGTCTTTTACAGTCTGAGGTTTTGGGGTCTGGCATATTGCCTCTTTCCGGTTTTGGCCCAGGGTACGTTGTCCAGCACTGACTTCGTAACCTAGATAAGTTACTTTGTTTTACTACTTGGGCTTTTTGCTTTGATACCTGGTACCCTTGGAGCCCCAGAAAGTTTAAGAGGCATACTGTCCAGGCTATGCATGCTTCTCTTTTGCCTGTGGCTATCAGGATGTCATCTATGTACTGTAGCAGCTTTCCTTTTTCTGGAGGGGCTTCCCAGGTCTCTAATTCCTTTGCAAGTTGTTCTCCAAACAAAGTGGGTGAGTTTTTAAATCCTTGTGGGAGTCTGGTCCATGTAAGTTGACTTCTTCACTGGCTTTTAGGACTTTCCCATTCAAATGCAAAAAATTTCTGGGTGGCTTCATGGATAGGAAGGCAAAAGAAGGCCTCTTTTAAATCTAAAACAGTAAACCAAGTTAGCTTGGGAGTTAAGCAAGTCAATAACATGTAGGGATTGGCCACCACAGGATAAAGATCCTCAGTGACCTTGTTCACAGCTTGCAGATCCTGTACTAACCGGTATGACCCATCAGGCTTGCAGACTGGTAGGATAGGGGTATTAAAATCAGTTTGACATTCTTTTAATAATCCTAGGCACAAAAAGTTTGCAATTGCTGGGCTAATTCGTTCCTTATCCTCTCGCTTCAAGGGATACTGTTTTACCCTGACAGGTTGATTTCCCTCTTTTAGCTTGATCTGTGTAGGGGGAGCGTTTTTCGTTCTCCCTGGTACATCAGAGGCCCACACCCCAGAGAATACCTGATTCATTATCTCTTCATCAATTTCAGTTTCCCTTGTGACCTCGCTAGTAGTTAATGTCAAACTCAATATCTCTACATACTTCTGATCATTTACCTCCAGAGTCATTTCCCCATTTTTAAATGTAATAGTTGCCCGTAATTGTCCCAGCAAATCCCTGCCCAAAAGTGGCTCAGGGGAGTTGGGCATATATAGAAATTTGTGGCTTCCCCACTGTTTTCCCAATTTGTATTTTAGTGGCCTAAAGAAAAATGCCTTTTCACTTTGGCCAGTTGCTCTCATAACTATAGCATAATCATCTCCTATGAACATCAAGGCTGTATTCAGAACCAAGTACATTGCCCTAGTGTCAACTAGGGATTTTACTTCCTTTTTTTTTTTTTCCTTTTTCTTTTTTCTTTTTTTTTTTTTCCCCAGATTTAGATTTACAACTAGAGGGTCTGCTGGGGTAGTCTCCTCCGGTCTCTCCTAATCCTCTTGCATATGGGCAACCACCCCTCTTCCTTTTTGATTTCTTTGACCATTCTGTTTTGTTCTTGGCAGTCCTTCTTCCAGTCCTTCTTCCAATGGCCTTGTTTAGGGATTTCTTATTTTCGGTGCCCCCTTTGCCTGTTATTTGTCTCTAATGTGCTAAGATGCACTTTAACAGGCTGGCTTTAGGTACTTTCTTATTCTAACTCCCATTATTTCTTTTTAGAGCAAGCTGAGCTTACTCAGTTCTAAATGTTTAAATAGGAGTTTCAAAAATCAAAACCTTTTTTTTAAAAATAATTAATCAAATAACCAAATTACATTAAAATTATTAGTAACCAAATTAATAAATAACAGTACTTTAAATAATTATTTTTTATAATATAAAAATATTACTTATTAGTTTATTAATTAGTTGAACCACGGCGAAGAAAGAGAGGAGATAAAAATTTCTTAGTTTTTACTTTTGATATGGCTATGTCACTCCTTTATTCTTTCTCAATCTATTTTAAAAGTGTCTTAGGTCTCAGGGACTAGGTGAATTTTTCTACATATTAAACTCACTATTTCAAACCTGACATGTATTTTTTGTTATAATATCTGCACAATTTAGGGGTACATGCATGGCATGCAGGTCTCTGTCTATATGAGATACAGTACCGCCTCCTCTGACACTTTCTACATTGAAGGAGAAATCAAGCTGTGTGCCAATCTGGCTCTCAGTGGAAAATTGTCAGTCTACACACAAAACAGGTGATCACTCCTTCTAGCTTTCACATCAAGGGATTTCTAAGCTTTTGTTTAAGTGGGGGTTGTTTTCAATTAAAATCCAGATAATTGCTTGTTGTACTTTGGTATATCTCTCTTAAGAACACTCTGTCTCTCCTTCTTTCCTCGCGTTCTATGACTGCTTAGTTCCCTATTGGGTAAAAAGACTGACTTGGTTTAAGCTGAAGCTACCAGTCTCGGAGGCCGGGCTCTCTTGGCCTGGGCTTGGGCTTCAGCAGCAACTATGGGCAAGTCACTGCCTCTTTGCAGCAAAAAAAAACCAAACCAAAACAAAACAAAAACTAAAAGAAAACAAGTTGTAACCCCCTTAATGCAAACGATCTCCCAGTATCAGCTTTCAACACTGAAAGGTGGTGTTTCTTTTAGCGTCCAGAAACACACATAATCACGAATGGATTATATACAGGTGCTTTATTGAGGCGTGCGGGAACTAGGGGTATAGAAACCCAAATCTAGCTCCGTCGTCTTTGTTCAAAATGCAAGTATTTATACCTTTTCAGTTGTAACTAAAAATAGACACTCGCTTAAGCAATAATCACTATAACAACTTTATCGATATTACTTCATTAGTACCCAGCCCAAGCTTGTACCAACATGTACCGGTCTTATCTATAGGTATCTTAGAAACTCTAAACACTGATTCCCGTTACTACAGTTATCTTAGCCTGCTAAACCATCCCAAATACCATTCATCCTTTCTACTTAGTTATACATGATTTTTAAAACATTTAACACTATAATAATATTTCTGCACAGCAAACTTTTAGTCTAGCCGGGCTTGCTGGCTACTTCCAGCTGGCTTTTACTTTTTACCAAGTAATGTTGTGTGTAAACAGCGTAGTGTTTAAAGTAACTTCACAAAACTGCTCCAATTCAGCCACACAATCAGCTAATGGAGTTCAATTCGGCAGGACAAACTGTGGCTTGTGCTTGCGCATGCCCTGTCTCCTGCTTGCTAACGCTGGCTTGTTTGGCGCCTGCGCCATTACTCGGCTCGCTAATGCCACGCCACGCCTGTGACTTCCAGCAGTGCCACACCATATCTGCACTTCCTAGCAATGCTGCTGGCATCTACATGGCTTAGAAATGCTGCTGCAGCGCTTGCACTCTCTAGCACCACCGCTGCCGCTCTGCTGCTGCTTTTCTCTTTAAAGCAGCAATGTCTGAGCAGTGATCAGTGCACTTCACTGTTTTACTCACACACACAAGCACACACACAAGCACACACACATGCACACACGTCCAGACATAAGAGGCACACCAAACCGAAATCAGGATTTCTCCTTCCCCGAGCTGCGCTATCAGCTGGAGACTACCCCCGCCGTCAGCCTCACCCCTGGCAGGTGGTTTGCTTGCAAGCTCCTTGGCAAAAACTGCGTGCAAATATATCTCAATGCGACTTACCAGTTGCAAACCTTAAAAAGAAATTAATACATACAGCTTCCGTCAGCAGTTGTAACGGGCTGTGGTCTGCTTCCCGCAGTGTACAGCTGAAACACCGAGTCCCTCTTGGGGGAGAGCCCCACAGCACCTGAGGGCATCTGCCCCCAACTGGACCTGAGGGTGAGCAGAGGAGTACCTTTGTGGTTGCCAAATAAAGCGATATACGGAATAAATAGACTCCACAACTAGGTATATAGTTATGAAGTGGATATGCATGGGTGCCTGGCACAAGTGAGATAGCTCTTGTGAAAACTTGTGCACCGAGCCTCAGTTTGACCCACATCTTTATTCACAAAGATGTTCCATATGCAATACATTGCACAACCTTGCCATGCATATTCAACCCCTGGTCCTGCCTGTCCTTGCCTCACATGGTAATTAGATTCACGCCCTTCTGGGCATGCGTTGTTTGCTGTGGTGTGTCGCCCCTGCTTTTGCATGTTTCTTTCTAGCCTTCTGATGTTTTCGAATTCCTGGAGTCAGATCTCACACACACGTCTCTGTAAACAATAATTGTTTACATTCCTCTTTAGGGGAAGCGAGAATTGATGGACACATGTATTGACCAGTGTGATTAGAGAGGTGGCAACCTTCTTTTCCAATGACTGTTCACTTTTGCAACGCTATATAAGTCGGAGTGTCATAATAAACTCTCTCTCTTCCCTGTCTCCTCTTTCAGAAGAGCTGTTTGAATGTGATTTATCTCGTGTCATATTGTGACAATGGTGGTCGCACACGGGTCTCTGGGGGTCTCTGAGGCTGAAGATTGTGGTCTTCCTCATGTCTGAACTGTTGAACTTTTCTCTTTCATGCGTGCGCTTTTGGTCTCTTGGTGCTTATCTGAGTATGTCTATCGGCCTTAATCTGTTTGGAGGCAGAGGAGTCCCTTTATCTGGGTTTTTTACATCCCTTAGTCTCCTCGGTATTGTTCTTTATGCAAGAAGTTTCAGAAATTTGCATTTTCCTATGCTCTTTGTACCATGGCAGAGGTTTAAGTAAAAAGGTTAAAACACAAAATTCTACAGGCTAGACTTTAAATACTTAATTCATATTGCTAACTCAAGTGAACTCCAAAAATCTCTATTTCATAACCACCAGCATAGTCAAGGGTATGCCGGTGGTAGCAATGTCTATGGACCCAAAATTTGCTATAACTGGAACAGCACAAAAGATAATGGTGTTAAAAAAACAAGACAAAACAGACGAGTCCTTTGAAGAAGCTAAATTGATTTATGAAAAACATGAGCGTATCACCAAAGTTATAAATAAGAATTATTGCTCAAACGAAATGATTTATGAAAAGGAAGAGGAGGGATTGTGATAAATATGTAAGAGATTGGTGACCTTTTTGTTCGTTGCAAAGATAGATAGCAATTCCGAAGCCCGGATGTGGTATAGGTATGTGACTACTGATTGCCTAAGCTTGCACAATAACCAAGCTCTTCAGTAATTTTTCCAGAAGAACAAAGGGGGCTGCGAGGCCAACACTGATAACGGAAGACCGGAAGACCCCATGGCAACCAGAGGGACATGCGCAGAAGCCCCGTAGAAATGGCACGTACCCGCCCAAAAATCAAAGGACTTAAAAAGGGATGAACTTTGGGGAAGGGCGCGGCAGTTGGCGGAGCGGAGACTCCCCTGCCGCCCAGCACTGATCTTTGCTCTTTGTTTTCTGTAACCAATAAACCTCAAATTTTAATTTGACCCAACATGGCCCATTGCACTCATTCATAACAATTTGGTGCTGTGACTCGGATCGAGACTGGGTAAGGGGGATTTCCCGCCTGCAGGAAGGCGCACCCAACCTTCCTTTTTTTTTCAGTGGTCCCGGGGGCTGGGAGCCTCCGCTCTCACCTCGACCGACGAACCTAAAGAGGAGGCAAAGAGCAAAAGAAAGGAGGGCCCGGCTGACCCCTTAAATTTTGTGCACAAAGTCCAGACGAAGACGCGGGACGCGTAAGTAAAAAGGGGATCCGTCCGGGCGGGGTCGGGATCCCGGAGTACGGCGACGTGGTGTGTGAATGAGAGGGGAACTGGTAGCCAGATTCCCCAAGCGAGTGTGAACCCTTATTAGTGCGGTTCCCATCGACCCGCGAGGGCGTGGGCCATGAAACAGGGGAAGCGAGAGTGATTTTTGCTGCGAGTGAAGTACTCCGGAGGAATGGGGCAGGGGAAGAGTAAGCCCCCTGTAGGGATCAAACTCCCACCTATACCGAAAGACAGCCCCCTAGGATTTTTGTTAGATAATTGGGAGCATTTCCCAAGCACAGGAGGGAAGGATAAGGCTAGGATGATACACTATTGTATAGAAATATGGGGTGGGAAGGAAATTTCCAAGGGTGTGTTTTAGCCAATATTTGGGTCCTCCGAGGATTGGATAAAGCAAAAACTAAACATCTGGGCAAATACGAAGAAACCTTTTGTTTGGAGGAGAGTGATTATGCGAAGGTATGGGTAGGCTGCCCAGAAGTATTCATTTTCAAACTAACAGAGAAATCTAAAGAAAACAAGGAAAAGAAGAAGGGGGGTCGGGATGAGGAGACCATGATAGCCCCTCTCCCATATGTGCCTCCACCCCAGGCACAAGGAGGGGGTCCTAATGCGCCCCCGGGGGAAGAATCGGATTCGGATCAGTCAGAATATACCGGGCCTACAACTCAGAGTAGGGCCCGGAAAGGGCTGTTTCCCTTGAGAGAAATGCCTATGGGGGGACCACAGGCAGGGATAGGGTTTATATCGGTGCCCCTTAGTTCGGGAGATGTGAGAGATTTTAAGAGAGAAATGGGACACTTGTTGGAAGATCCGCTGGGAGTGGCTGAAAGAGTAGATCAGTTTTTAGGTCCAAACATGTATACGTGGGAAGAATTACAATCCATTTTAAACATTTTGTTCACGGCAGAAGGAAAGAACATGATTAGAAGGGAGAGGATGCGTATTTGGGATGCCCAACATGCCCAAGGACCGGTGGCGGATACAAAATGGCCCCTCCAGAACCCAAATTGGGACCACCAGAACCCGGCCCATAGAACCCATATGCAGGACTTAAGGACTATGATAGTCCAAGGAATTAGGGAATCGGTCCCAAGGGGTCAAAATATTAATAAAGCTTTTAACAAGAGACAAAGGAAGGAAGAGACCCCCACGGAATGGTTAGAAAGGCTGCGGAAAAACTTCCAACTGTATTCAGGAATGGACCCGGATGGTCAGATGGGACAGGCAGTGTTGAAGGTGCACTTTGTCTCAAAATCATGGGAGGACATTAGGAAGAAGATACAGAAGATGGAAGACTGGCAAGATAGAGGTCTGGACGAATTGCTGAGAGAGGCTCAGAAGGTATATGTCCGGAGGGAGGAAGAGAGTCACAAACGACAGGTTAGGATGATGGTTCCTGCGGTACGGGAAAGTAGGGGACAAGACCAGGGAAAGATGCAAAGACGGCCTGTAGGGGACTCTAGAGGTCTGGGAGACTCAAGGGAAAGACAGGACCAGAAAGTATGTTTTTACTGTGGAAAGAAGGGGCATTTCAAGAGGGAATGTCGAGTTCGAATTAGAGATGAGAAGGAGTTTAAGGTGGACTAGAGGGGTCAGGGGCTCTATTTAATGGGGACCCGGGAACAACAAAAGGAGCCCTTGATAAAATTAAAAGTGGGTCCCCATGACCAGGAGATAACCTTCCTAGTCGATACGGGTGCAGAAAGATCTACTATTCAGTTTTTGCCCAAAGGATGCACCCTGTCCAAAGAGACTGCCACCGTGGTGGGGGCAAAAGGAGAACCCTTTGAAGTAAGGGTTATAAAAAGGGTGACAGTGGAATCAGAATCAAAGATAAGAATAGGAGATTTTTTGCTAGTACCAGAATCAGACTATAACTTGTTGGGAAGGGACATGATTGTAGAACTAGGAATTCAAATAGAAGTGGTGGAAAAGAAATTACAAATTAGACTCTGCTCCCTTAGACAGGAGGATGAAGACAAGATAAATCCCGATGTGTGGTACAGCCCAGGGAGTGTTGGACAACTGAAAATAGCACCTTTCACAGTAAAAATCAAGAATCCTGAAGTCCCTGTGAGAATTAAACAATACCCCATCTCCTCAGAAGGGAGGAGAGGACTGAAACCTGAAATAGAGAGACTATTAAATAAGGGGCTGCTGGAACCCTGTATATCACCCTATAATACACCTATACTCCCTGTTAAAAAGGCGGACGGATCGTATCGTTTGGTACATGATCTAAGGGAAATAAACAAGCGGACCATAGCCAGGT
This sequence comes from Certhia americana, assembly GCA_018697195.1. NCBI lineage: Eukaryota > Metazoa > Chordata > Aves > Passeriformes > Certhiidae > Certhia > Certhia americana. Next base: position 15,177,462 of record JAGMWU010000027.1, read on the forward strand.
TTCCTGTGGTGGCAAACCCCTACACTCTTTTGAGTAAATTGGGACCTGATAACTTATGGTATAGTGTAGTGGATTTAAAGGATGCTTTCTGGGCCTGCCCCTTGATGAAACAAGCCGGGATTACTTCGCCTTTGAATGGGAAGACCCTGATACAGGGAGAAGACAGCAGCTTAGATGGACAGTGTTACCCCAGGGGTTCACGGAATCCCCAAACTTGTTTGGACAGGCATTGGAACAAATCTTACAAGACTATCAAACTAGGTCGGGGGTGACTCTGATACAATATGTAGATGACCTCTTGTTGGCAGGAAAATGTGAGAGGGATGTGAGGGAAGAAAGTATCCGACTACTGAACTTTCTGGGGCTTAAAGGATTGAAGGTTTCAAAAACCAAACTTCAATTTGTGGAGGAGGAGGTCAAGTATTTGGGACATTACTTGAGAAGGGGGGAAAAGCGAATAGATCCTGAGAGGATTCAAGCTATTATAGCCCTGCCAATACCAAAGAATAAAAGACAAATTCGCCAAATATTGGGACTCACTGGATATTGTAGGCAATGGATTGAAAATTATAGCAATAAGGCCAGATTTTTGTATCACAAATTAACACAGGAAGGGCTGTTGAAATGGAGCCAAGAAAACACGGACAGACTCCAGGAGTTAAAAGAAAGTCTAGTCCATGCCCCAGTCTTGAGCCTCCCAGACTTGAGAAGGCCATTTTTCTTATTTGTAAATATAGACGAGGGTATTGCATTCGGGGTGCTTACTCAGGACTGGGCGGGGAGGAAGAAGCCAGTGGCATATTTGTCAAAAATTTTAGACCCGGTGAGCAGGGGGTGGCCCACATGCTTGCAGATTGTAGCGAGGTGCGCTGTATTAGTAGAAGAGGCCAGGAAAATTACCTTCAACAGCAGCCTTAAGGTAATGTCTCCTCATAATATCCGAAGTGTGATGCAGCAGAAGGCAGACAAATGGATTTCTGATGCAAGACTTTTAAAGTATGAGGGGATTTTGGTAGAAGCCCCCGATTTAACATTAGAAACTACTACCATACAAAACCCAGCTGCATTTTTATATGGGGAACCGGGACACCAACATTTAACCCACGATTGCATAGCAACCATAGAAGAACAAACAAAAATTAGGCCTGATTTGGAGGAAGAGGAATTAGAAGAGGGTGAAAGACTATTTGTAGATGGATCCTCTAGGGTGATAGAGGGAAAAAGAAGATCGAGGTATGCAGTCGTGGGGGGCCCCGACCTACAGGTGATAGAGTCAGGTGCTTTAGATAAATCTTGGTCTGCACAGGCATGTGAACTATATGCCATATTGAGAGCTCTAAAACTCCTCAAGGGGAAAAGAGGAACGACATACACTGACTCTAGATACGGATTTGGGGTAGTACATACCTTTGGGAAACTGTGGGAGGAAAGGGGCCTAATTAATTCGCAAAGAAAAGATCTAGTGCACCAGAAACTAATAGCTGAGGTATCGCAAGCCCTAAGGGAACCCAGGAGGGTGGCCGTGGTCCATTTAAGAGGACACCAACGAGGAATAGACTTTAAAAGTAGAGGGAATAATGCAGCAGACCAAGAAACCAAGCAGGCAGCAATAAGAGAAATGATCCTAAAAGAACAAGGGGGGCAGGAAAATCAAGAAATACATAACGAGGAAAGTGCGAACATAATATTTACTGATGAGGAAAAGGAAAAATTAAGAAAGATGGGGGTTAAGGAGGAATCAGGGAAATGGATGTTGGGGGACGGGCGAGAAGTGTTACCCAAGGCAGTGGCCCAACGAATTTTATACAAACTACATCAAAAACCACATTGGGGAGCCCAAGGATTAGTGGATCATTTTGCTGCCAAGTTTATGAGTATGGGAATTCACGACATGGCCAACCATATTACCAAGGGATGTCCTGTTTATTTACGGGTGAATCGAAGCAATCTTAGAAAGCTGCCCCATGGGGGAGGACCATTGGCAAAAAAGACCCTTTGTGAATCTCCAAATAGATTTTACTGAATTACCAAAGGTGGGGAGGATTAAATATCTCTTGGTGATAGTTGATCATCTTACTCACTATGTGGAAGCCTTCCCAACTGCCAGAGAAACGGCACGAACGGTTATAAAAGTCTTGTTGGAGGAAATAGTCCCGAGATATGGGGTACCCGAAACTATTGACTCCGACAAGGGACCACACTTTACATCTAAGGTGACACAGGAATTGGCAGAAGCGTTAGGAATAAAATGGGAACAACATACCCCTTGGCATCCTCAAAGTTCGAGCTGAGTGGAGAGAATGAATGGAGAAATAAAAAAGCAACTCACTAAATTGGTAATGGAAACTAAGCTGTCCTGGGTAAAGTGTATTCCACTGGCTTTGCTGAATATCCAAACCCAACCCTGAGCAGACGTGGGGCTTTCCCCATTTGAAATGCTATATGGTATGCCATACAATCTAGAAAGGGCACAGGATAACCCAAACATTAATGACCTATACATCAATAAGTATCTGACCACCTTGATGAAATTTAGGAGACAATTGTGGGAGAAAGGAATGTGGGCCCAGAGACCACCATTAGATCTTACGTTACACCAGGTGCAGCCCGGAGACTGGATACTGATTCGGAGCTGGAGGGAAAACCCGATAACACCCAAGTGGGAAGGACCTTATTTGGTGTTGCTCACCACGGACACGGAGATACGCACTGCAGAACGGGGGTGGACTCATGCGAGTCGGATAAAAGGACCGGTAGACCCATCTAAATTCACCAAGGACCTTGGTTGGGAGGTAAAGGGCGCAGCCGGAGACCTGAAGCTAACTTTACAAAGAAAGACACAGTCCTGAAGAACCGGGACAAAGGTTGAGGGAAGTACTTTGGTATACCGTCAAATGGACTCGGGGGATATTTGGGGGGGGGAAAACTGGGTGCTACAAGTAGAACTGATAGGACACTCAGAACCCCCAGGATATTGTAAATATTTAGAAGACCATGCTCAACAACCATACTATCGGCCTATTAGATTGGAATATAAGTCCCAATTATGGAATGGGGAAGGGCACGTTAATCATAGAGATATTAGGGTAAAGTGTAGTTGGTTAGATTGTAATTGTTATCCATTTGTATGTTTTTCTTGTAAAATCTGTAAAGAACTGTGGTGGGTCCACTGCCAGAGAGGGAGGGCTCCTAGAAGTGTATGTCAACCTTGTTGGGAGGAACAGCAAGAGCTGACTACCTGGGTAATAAACCAGAAGGTGGCAGCTCGGGAACTAAAAGTGGGATCTGCCCCTTGGTGGCACATATATTCGAAGGGAGTGAACCCTGACCTTTATTGTTACCATCCTAACGAGCCCTTCGTTCCATATATCGTGGATATCCTGGAAGTAAGGTGCAGAAAAAGAGAGAAAAAGCTCAGGTGCGATATTCCACCACTAAAGGAGAAAAATTGGAACTCCAGGAGGTATAAGTGGGAAAGAGGAACCTATCCTGTCCCTGAAGAACATCCTTGCTGCCGAGAAGATGGTTTACCCTGTAACTCGTAGCAACCGAGCTGACGGGCGAGGCAGAGGGATGCGTAGTGGGAAGGAAAGGATCCATCAGAGTGAGAAAAATATGAATATGGCACCTAGGATCCAAAAGGAACAAGGTTTGAGAGGGGGTAACAAGGGGAAAAAGGTAGAACCAAAAGTAAAAACTCGTTCTGGTAGTGGGTATCACCTGGTTCTGGGGGCATGTATAATATGGATGAACATGGTGACAGTACAGGGAAATGGGCAATCACACGAGCCCTTTAGGTGGTCTCTAGTAAGATGGGAAAAGCCGGACCCACCTATTCAAACTGTAATCACCTCAGGAGCCCTCAGTTTCAACATAACGCTAGATCCATTGTTTGATACTTGGGGTGCTGGGGGTGCCTGGTCAATACCAAAAGGGATTATTTACTTGTGTCCCACATCGAATCCGGGAAAAGGGTATTGTAACTATCCAGGAGAATTTTATTGTGGATATTGGGGCTGTGAAACTATTTCCTTAGGATGGGTAGTTGGAAATCCAGATAAATACCTAAAAGGAGGATGGGGCCCATATGGATGTCAGAAACCCCGAACGGATCCATCGGGAGTAGTAGTGAATGTTGGAACTTGCAGATGGATCTACCTAAATGTCACCCAGCCTCAAGACACTGCCTGGATAACGGGGAAATTCTGGGGAGTGAGACTATGGGAGCCAGGAAAGGATAGAGGAGGGCACATAGTGGTAAAAAAGGAACCCATTCCACATGACCCAATAGCCATAGGACCAAACCCGATGGTGGCAGAGGAAGAAGTGAGGTAGAAAAATGTAACCGTGACACCGGACGAAACACAGGAAAACCAGTCTTTCAGTTGGCCTATTGCGACCCAATCTACTCAGAAGGATAACACCCTCTGGAAGGTAATACAAGCCACCTTTGGAGTTCTAAATAGCACCTATCCAAATTTAACCAAGGGATGTTGGTTGTGTTATATGATCAACCCCCCATTTTATGAGGCCTTGGGTTCTGCCACGAAAGCAAGGCGTATTAATGGAACAAACCCCAGAGAATGCTTGTGGAAAAAGGGAAGGGATAGTACTCCCGGAATATCGATGGCACAAGTGAGAGGGAAGGGAAGGTGTGTTGGTAATGTGCCAAAAGAGAAAGACCACCTCTGCCAGGTAAAAATATCTGCGGACGATGCCGGAAAGCCAGCCAAATGGCTGATCCCCGCCGCAAATACCAGATGGGTCTGTAATACTTTGGGGGTTACCCCATGCTTAGCAATTGATAGATTTAACCAAACACATGAGTATTGCATACAAGTTTTAATCATTCCCCGGATCATTTATCACCCAAAGGAATATGTACATGAGCATCATGCCACCTCAGAACACCACCTAGCCAAAAGAGAGCCGTTCACCGCTCTTACTGTAGCAGTATTATTGAGTGTTGGGGGGGCTGGAATTGGTACTGGAGTGGCTTCCCTAGTAAACCAGCAGCAAGGGATGAGAGACCTAAGGATGTCAGTAGATGAAGATCTGAGTAAGATTGAAAAGGCTATTGATGGCCTGGTGAAATCAGTGAGATCTTTGTCAGAGGTAGTACTGCAAAATCGCAGAGGGTTGGATCTTCTGTTCCTGCAGCAAGGAGGGCTGTGTGTAGCCTTACGGGAAGAATGCTGCACGTATGCAGACCATACCGGCATAGTTATAGATACTATGGCCGAGCTTTGAAAATAACTGGAACAACAGAAGAGGGAACGGGAGGCTCAACAAAGCTGGTATGAATCATGGTTCAATCATTCTCCGTGGTTAACTACCCTTTTATCCACTATAGCAGGACCCTTGATTTTGCTAGTAATTGGATTGACATTTGGTCCTTGTATTTTCAATAAATTAATTAATATTGTGAAGGGAAGATTAGAAGCTGCCCACCTCATGTTGATCCGGGCAAAGTATGAACCTCTAAATGAGGTCGAAACCGGAACTGAGGACCACTTAGAACTCAGCAGGAGAGAGCTCCAAAGGTATAACGAACAAAAATAGGTAAATAGAAAAAGGGGGGATTGTAAGAGATTAGTGACCTTTTTGTTCGTTGCAAAGATAGATAGCAATTCCGAAGCCCGGATGTGGTATAGGTATGTGACTACTGATTGCCTAAGCTTGCACAATAACCAAGCTCTTCAGTAATTTTTCCAGAAGAACAAAGGGGGCTGCAAGGCCAACACTGATAACGGAAGACCGGAAGACCCCATGGCAACCAGAGGGACATGCGCAGAAGCCCCGTAGAAACGGCACGTACCCGCCCGAAAATCAAAGGACTTAAAAAGGGATGAACTTTGGGGAAGGGCGCGGCAGTTGGCAGAGCGGAGACTCCCCTGCTGCCCAGCGCTGATCTTTGCTCTTTGTTTTCTGTAACCAATAAACCTCAAATTTTAATTTGACCCAACATGGCCCATTGCACTCATTCATAAAAAAATATATTACGGTGTTGGCTTTTGCAATTGTTAGAGTGAATACTATGTGTTTTATAATGTTGACTTCTAAGAGAATGTCTTAGTTTGGAAGACAGGGTGTCTGCTAGGAAAACAAAAACAGAAGCCTCCCTTGGACTGTTGAATACAAAACATCCTCCCTCCGAATTGCTATAATTCTGAAATTAATGGGGTCTCAGGCAAAGATGTGAGGGTAGGAAATTTCTTTACTAGTGTGTCTGACAGGATAAACAAAATAACAACAATAACTATAGCGTTAACAACAAACAGAACTAGAGGGAAAAAAACCAACCCAGCCACAGTTTTCCTCTGGCACCTTACCCCACCCTCTACTGTCACAAGCTAACAAAGTGAGCAGCAATCCCAGGGGACAAGATGTATCCTAGGCTCGGCGGCAGTAGCTGGAGCTGTAGAAAACGTGCCGGCTAGGCAGGGGGTGTAGAACACAGTGTGGAGAAACCCAGAGCAAAACTGAAGAAAGCAGCGGGTGCAGGGCAATGGGGCAGCAGCTCCAGTAGGGCAGGGAGAGACCAGGTTCTGGAATCCCGGGGGACACACGAAGAGATGGTGATGAGTCACTCCGAGCTGAGCTTCAGGTGAGGGCTTGTGAGATCTCACCACAGTCAAGAGCCAAGATGCCTCTGAGAGCAAAACCTCCCCAGAGCGAACTGAAGTCTGGGTACCACCCTGTCCCTGACTTATCTGCTTCCTTTGTCTTTCCCAAGCACCCATGAGTACTCTTGAGCACCCAGCAATCAGCTTCCTAGCAACTTCTGGGAAAAAATTCTATAAGAAAACAACCCAACCCCCAACTGAGAAGTTTTGCTAAAGTTTAGAGTTCTTTTAATGTGAATGTTGTGTTGTGATACCAGTGTTGGTGAAGAGTTGTTGTAATGTTAACATTTAACCAGTGAAGGAATGGAAACCTGTTGTGTGGTAAATGATTAGCCAGGTATTTGTTCACTGAAACTCAAAATGTGCTTAGATAAGATTATTCGCTTCTGCTGAAACCAGGAGGTGGTTAATGATAGCTTGCAGATGTTTGCCAAGAAATTGCTTAAGTTTCAGATAGCACCAGAAGACTACCTTATAAGGTAGTCTTAAAGACTGGGGTGAGAAGATTAAGACTGAGGAAGACTACTAGCCTTCATCAGACGACCACCAGGAGGTAGATGAAGACCACCTAGCAATAACCCAGCACATG
>JAGMWU010000027.1:15184686-15247450 GCA_018697195.1 Certhia americana
AAATTCTGATTGGAAAAAGATTATTGCTATTCGATCAATTTATTACAACGTGGTGCCGTGACTCAGATGGGAAGACCCCGGTGAGGCAAGGGATTCTCAGGGAGGCGCCCCACCATCAGGTGGCCCTGGGTTCCCCCCCTTAGCCTTCACCCCATTCCCATCGACGAACCTAAAATAAAGGCAAAAAGCAAAAGGGGACCGGTCGGCCCCTTAAACTCTGTGCACAGATGTCCGGACGAAGACACAGGGCGTGTGAGTATAACACGGGGAAACCGTTTGGTCGGGGTCAGGCATCCCGGAGTGCAACTGATTGTGGTGTGTGTGAGAGGGGAACTGGCAGCCAGATTCTCTAAGTGAGTGCGGACCCTCAGTAGTGCGGTTCCCATTAGCCTGCGAAGGCATGGGCCACGAACCAGGGGAAGCGAAAGATTTGTGGTGTGAAAGAAGGCACTCTGGAAGAATGGGACAAGGGAAAAGCAAGCCCCAGGTACCCATTAAACTCCCTCCGGTACCTAAGGAGAGTCCGTTGGGATTTATGTTAGATAATTGAACACATTTTCCAGGAACAAGAGATAAAGATAAGGCAAAAATGATACACTACTGTGTAGAAGTTTGGGGAGGAAAAGAAATTTCAAAGAATTTATTTTGGCCCATATTTGGCTCCTCACAAGATTGGATTAAGCAAAAATTGAACTTGTGGGTAAATACAAAGAAACCTTTTAATCCAGAGGAAAGTAGTTATGCTTTAGTGTGGGTTTTAGATCCTGAAGTTTTTCTTTTTAAACTGACAGAAAAATCTAAAAAGGAGAAAAATGAGAAGAAAAAGTCTAGGGAGGAGGAAAGTTTAATAAGCCCACCCCCATATGTGCCCCCACCTCCTCAGGCCCCTCCATTACCCGATTCAGAAGAAGAATCAGAGGATTATAACACAGGACCAATGACTAGAAGTAGAACCTGGCAAAAGCGACAGAATTTACTTCCGCTCAGAGAAATGCCCATGGGGGGACCACAAGCAAGGATCGGATTTATATCCGTTCCCCTCAATTCAGGTGATGTTAGGGATTTCAAGAAAGAAATGGGTCACCTATTAGAGGATCCCCTGGGAGTGGCAGAAAGGGTGGATCAATTCCTAGGTCCCAACATGTACACCTGGGAGGAATTGCAGTCAATTTTGAACATTTTATTTACTGCAGAAGAGAAAAATATGATTAGAAGGGAGGGAATGCGTATTTGGGATGCACAACATGTCCAGGGGCCCCAGGTTGATATAAAATGGCCCCTGCAGAACCCTCAATGGGACCATCAGAACCCGGCGCATAGGGTACTTATGCAAGATTTGAGAACAATCATTATCCAGGGAATAAGAGAAGCAGTCCCTAGGGGACAGAATATCAATAAAGCTTTTAATGAAAGACAAAAGAAGGATGAAACCCCTACGGAATGGTTAGAGAGACTTCGGAAAAACCTCCAGTTGTACTCAGGATTAAATCCTGATACTCCCTTAGGGCAAGCCCTATTAAAAACACAGTTTGTAGCAAAATCTTGGGATGATATAAGAAAGAAAATTGAGAAACTGGATAATTGGCAGGACCGAGGTTTAGATGAATTGCTGAGGGAAGCACAGAAAGTATATGTAAGGAGAGAGGAGGAAGCTCATAAGAGGCAAGCCAAGATGATGGTAGCAGCGGTACGAGAGAGCAGAGGGCCAGATAGAGATAAGAGGAGATCTCCGCCAAAGGAGGGAGTCCAGATGGAAAAAGGAGGAGTAAAAGCCTGTTACTATTGTGGGAAGAAGGGACATTTCAAGAGGGAATGCAGGGCCCGATTGCAAGACGAGAAGAATTTTAAAGAGGACTGAAGGGGTCAGGGGCTCTATATTTTGGGGACCCATAAAGATCGACATGAGCCCTTGATAAAACTAAAATTAGGTCCCCAACACCAGGAGGTAACATTTTTAGTAGATACAGGGGCCAAAAAATCTACAATCCAATAGTTACCTCCGGGGTGTAAGGTGTCTAAAGAAACTGCTTTAGTTGTAGGAGCAAAAGGAGAACCCTTTGAAGTGGGGATTATTAAAAATGTGTTGATAGAATCAGAATTTAAAATGGGCATTGGAAACTTTTTATTAGTCCCGGAGGCAGACTATAACTTATTGGGAAGAGATTTGATTACTGAATTAGGAATAAAATTAGAAGTAATAGATAGGGAACTAAGAGTTAACTTATGTCCTCTAAGGGTAGAGGATGAGGAGAAAATAAACCCAGAAGTTTGGTACACCCCTGAGAGTGTAGGGCAATTTGATATAACTCCTTTTTGGGTAACATTAAAGAATTCAGAAGTTCCAGTACGCATTAAACAATACCCCATCTCACTGGAAGGAAGGAGGGGTCTAAAACCAGAGATAGAAAGGCTTTTAAAGAATGGGCTATTAGAACCTTGTATGTCCCCATTCAATACTCCGATTCTCCCCGTGAAGAAACCGAATGGAACTTATAGGCTAGTACATGATCTAAGAGAAATCAACAAACGAACAGTAGCCCGCTTTCCGGTAGTAGCTAACCCATACACCTTGTTGAGCAAATTGAGTCCTGACAGCTTGTGGTATAGTGTTATAGATTTAAAAGATGCATTTTGGGCTTGTCCACTTGCAGAATCTAGCCGAGATTATTTTGCTTTTGAGTGGGAAGATCCGGATACCAATCGAAAACAACAATTGAGGTGGACGGTATTACCCCAGGGATTCACAGAATCGCCTAATTTATTCGGGCAAGCCTTAGAGCAAATTCTCCAAGATTATCAAACTGAACAAGGAGTCACCCTGATCCAATATGTGGATGATCTGTTATTGGCAGGAAAAGAGGAAGAATCAGTTAGAAAAGAAAGCATTAAATTATTGAACTTTTTAGCCCTGAAAGGCTTAAAAGTATCAAAGGCAAAATTGCAGTTTGTGGAGGAAGAGGTAAGATATTTGGGACATTACCTCCAAAAAGGAGAAAAGAAAATAGACCCAGAGAGGATAAACGGAATACTGTCATTACCAATGCCAAGGAACAAGAGACAGACAACTCCTCGGATTAATGGGGTACTGCAGACAATGGATAAAAAATTATAGCAGCAAGGTAAAATTCTTATATCACAAGTTAACCCAGGATGGGTTAATGAAGTGGACAGAAAAAGACACTGCAAGCTTGAGAGAACTACAGGAAGATCTAATACATGCCCCAGTATTGGGCCTCCCAGATTTAAAGAGACCATTCTACCTTTTTGTGAATATAGAAAGCGGCACAGCATATGGAGTCCTAACTCAGGACTGGGCAGGGAAAAAGAAGCCTATCGGGTATTTGTCCAAACTTTTAGACCCCGTAAGCAGGGGATGGCCAACCTGCCTACAGGCAGTGGTGGGTTGTGCTCTCTTAGTGGAAGAAGCCAAAAAGATTACCTTTAATAGTGAGTTAAAGGTAATGACTCCCCATAACATTAGAAGTGTGTTACAGCAAAAAGCAGACAAGTGGATCTCAGATGCTAGGCTCCTAAAATATGAGGGAATTTTAGTAGAAGCACAAAATTTAAAATTAGAAACAACTAACCTTCAAAATCCTGCTCAATTTTTGTACAGGGAGCCAAATGAAGAACAATTAATACATGATTGCTTGGCTACAATAGAGGAACAGACTAAAATACGACCAGATTTAGAAGAAGAAGAATTAGAAACAGGGGAACAAATTTTTGTGGATGGCTCTTCAAGGGTGGTAGAAGGGAAACGGAAATCGGGGTATGCATTGATAGGAGGACCCCATTTAAAGGTACTGGAATCAGGGCCCCTTAATAACACTTGGTCAGCACAAGCCTGTGAACTATATGCTGTATTAAGGGCCCTAAAACAATTGAATGGAAAGGAAGGGACCATATATACAGACTCAAAATATAGCTATGGGGTAATACATACCTTTGGAAAAATTTGGGAAGAAAGGGGACTGATAAATTCACAAGGAAAAGACCTGGCCCATCAAGAATTGATAAAGCAAGTATTAGAAGCCTTAAGGAAGCCTAGGAAAATTGCCATAGTACACTTAAAGGGCCACCAGAGAGGGTTAGACTTTAAGAGTAGAGGAAACAATGCTGCTGATCAGGAAGCCAAGCAAGCGGCCTTGAGAGTAATGGCCCTAAAAGAAAAAGGGGGGCCCTTTGTTGAAAAGGGAACTAATCAGACATCCGAATTAACTCCTGTGAGAAGTCAATTTACACAAGAAGAAAAGCAGAAGTTATTACAAATGGAAGTAAGCGAAGATTCAGAAGGGAGGTGGTTTTTAGCAGATGGCCGGGAAGTTATACCAAAAACATTGGCTTCGAAAATATTAAGCAGAATTCATCAAAAGACACATTGGGGAACCCAGGGATTGGTAGATCATTTTGCAATAAAATATATGAGCATTGGAATTTATAATCTGGCAAAACAGGTTGTTAAAGGATGTTTTACTTGTTTACAAGTAAATAAGAATAATTTGAGGAAACTACCTTTTGGGGGCAGACCATTAGCTGTGAGACCATTCACAAATATCCAAGTAGATTTTACTAAATTACCAAAGATTGGAAGGAATAGATACCTTTTGGTAATGGTAGACCATCTCACACATTATGTAGAAGCATTCCCTACTTCACGATCTACTGCCCAGGTTGTTGTGAAAGCTTTATTGGAAAACATAATTCCTAGATATGGAATACCAGAATCAATTGACTCAGACAAAGGACCTCATTTCACTTCAAGCGTCACCCAAAACCTGGCAAAAGCCTTAGGAATAAAATGGGAACAACACACCCCATGGCACCCCCAAAGCTCTGGTAGAGTAGAAAGAACGAATGGGGAAATAAAGAAACAGTTAACCAAACTTATGGTGGAGACCAAGTTGTCATGGATAAAGTGCATTCCACTAGCCCTTTTAAATATCAGAACACAACCCCGGGCAGACTTAGGAATTTCCCCTTTTGAAATGTTATATGGAATGCCCTATAATGTGGAAATACCCTTAGCTCACCCAAGTATCAATGATCAGCAGATTCGAGAATATTTAAGTACTTTGATGAAATACAGGGAAGAGCTATGGAAAAAGGGAATGATTGTTCAAAGACCCCCTCTGGATGTTATATTACACCAGGTCTGACCCGGTGATTGGGTGTTGATAAAGACCTGGAAAGAAACTTCCCTCACTCCCCAGTGGGAAGGACCATTCCAAACACTGCTAACCACTGAAACTGCCATCAGAACAGCTGAAAAAAGCTGGACTCACGCAAGTCGAGTCAAGGGACCAGCAAAAGCTCCAGAAACCACTGATGGGAGCCCAGATTGGAAAGTGTCGAGTCAGCCCGGTGAACTGAGACTTAGATTTTCTCGTCGGAAACAAGAAGACTAAGTATTTTCAAAATATTTTTACTCTCACCCTATGAAATTGAAAGGTGTTTTCTTGACGCATAATTTTGGGGCTAAAATAGTGCGGGGAGGAGAATCTTTGTATAATACTGATATAACTGTAGTGTGTGTTGAATGTACTAATTGTTATCCTTTTGTTTGTTTTACCTGTTTGGTTTGTGAAGAACTTTGGTGGACCTACTGTTATAGAGGTCACCCACCCAGAGGGGTGTGTACGGAGTGTTATAACTCCCAAAGGGAGTTTACTACTTGGGCACTAGCTGCTAGAGTGTCAGCAGGAGAATTCCAAGTAGGATCAAAGAAGTGGTGGGAAATATATGTTAAAGGAGCCAACCCACTGTTCTATTGCTATCATCTAAACGAACCAGCTCCCTTCATTGCAAAAATTGAGGCAGGGCTGTGCCGTAAGTGGATCCCTAACGTAAGTTGTAACATTGGTCTAGTGAAACATACAAGCTGGGAAAAATACCTCTCCCCTTCCTTCAGTTGGGAGAAATTTTTCCTTGAATCTCAAGAGGTGCCTAGATCCCTTCCTGAAGGATACTCTTACTGCCGAGAAGATGGAACACCCCGTGACTCTAAGCAACAGAGCTGACGGGCGAGGCAGAGGAAGCAGGTACTGTGGAAGAGGTGGCACCAATGGGATGAGAATTAAAGATCAACAATACCTACGATACCTAGGGACGGTGAAAAGAGCAACCCGGCCTAAAAGGGAAAAGATAGAAACAGAATTGGAATCAAAAGACCTCTATCACAATTGGGGAAACTGTAAGTTGAATATTGTTGGGATATTATGGATTATGATAATTACTCATGGTGCTGCAGAAACAACCCTTACCCATGAACCCTTTAGGTGGTCACTGATTCATTGGAAAGACCAAGCAGTGATTCGAACAAACGCGACTTCAGGAAGTCCATCTTTTAGGGTCTACCTAACAGAACTTACTACACTATGGGGAGGGAAGGATGAGCCTAAAAATCCCTCCAATCCTGGAAGAAGGCAGAAAGCATTTTATATGTGTCCTGCATCTAACCCAGGAAAAGGATACTGTAACCATCCAGGATACAATTACTGTGGATACTGGGGTTGTGAAACAATTGCACAAGGGTTTTCTCCAGGGGGAGGCCCTGATAAGTTTTTACAAGTTAGTAGAGGACCCCCAAGGTGTACACACCGTAAATACGGCCATGATGGATCCGTGTGGGGGTCCTTCGAAGCGGGCCCCGCAGGCTGGTGTGAATTAATATATATCAACATCACCCAGCCAGGTGATATCGGATGGTTAACAGGAAAAACTTGGGGAATTCAATTTTGGGAACCAGGACTAGACCAGAGAGGGTTAATACTAATTAAGAAAGAAGTAGTTCCACACGATCCTGAACCTGTAGGCCCGAATCCAGTAGTGGGAAGTATGGAAAAGGACATAAAAGGATTAATCTTAAACACCACAGAGAGCGGTAATGTAGACAGCAATAGTATATCTCAAACCTCGATGACTCCTCAGAAATATAGTGCCTTGTGGAAAGTGTTACAAGCCAGTTTTGGTGTACTCAATAGTACCTACCCAAATTTAACCAAAGCATGCTGGCTATGTTATAGTATTGAACCGCCCTTTTATGAGGCTATAGGGTCAATAGCTAAATCAAGAAGAATCAATGGAACTAACCCAATACAGTGCCTTTGGAAAAGAGGAAAGGAGAACACTTCAGGGATTACCCTGGCACAAGTTACGGGGAAAGGCCGATGTATAGGCAGAATACCACCGGAGAAATTATACCTATGCCAAGTCCAAATGTCTGTATTTGATCCTCGTAAGCCAGCACAATGGTTGATACCTGCTGCCAATACCAAGTGGGTTTGCAATACCCTTGGGGTGACACCATGTATATCAATTCCTGATTTCAATAGCAGCTATGAGTTCTGCATCCAAGTAATAATAGTCCCCAGAATAATTTATCACCCCAAGGAATATACGTATGTGCAGAACACAGTACCTATGCGCCATCTCAAAAAGAGAGAACCATTCACAGCACTTACAGTAGCTGTTCTTTTAACTCTGGGGGGGGGGCAGGAGTCGGGACAGGTGTTGCATCATTAGTTGAGCAGCAAAGAAAATTTAAAGATCTTAGGGTGTCAGTGGATGAAGATTTGAGTGGCATAGAGAAAGCAATTGATGGGTTAGTCAAATCGGTAAGATCACTCTCTGAGGTAGTATTACAAAACAGATGGGGATTAGACATACTGTTTATGAAAGAAGGAGGATTATGTGTAGCCATCAAAGAAGAGTGTTGCACGTATGCAGACCATACTGGAATAGTCATCAATACCATGGCTGAACTCCGGAAACAACTAGAGAAGAGAAAAAGAGAAAGAGAGGCCCAACAAAGTTGGTATGAGTCTTGGTTTAACTCCTCCCCATGGTTGACCACTTTACTATCCACGATTATGGGACCAGTAATTTTATTGGTATTGGGACTCACTTTTGGACTGTGTATTTTTAACAAACTGGTCGAAATTGTAAAAGGAAGATTAGAAGCAACGTACTTGATGTTGATTAGAGCAAAATATGAAACTTTAACTGGGGTAGAAAATGAGGATTACTTAGAATTAAGCAAACAAGAATTACAGAGGTTTAGTGAACAAAATGAGAAATAGAAAAAGGGGAGATTGTGGTAAATGGTTAGCCGGGTATTTGTTCACTGAAACTCAAAATGTGCTTAGATAAGATTATTCGCTTCTGCTGAAACCAGGAGGTGGTTAATGATAGCTTGCAGATGTTTGCCAAGAAATTGCTTAAGTTTCAGATAATGCCAGAAGACTACCTTATAAGGTAGTCTTAAAGACTGGGGTGAGAAGATTAAGACTGAGGAAGACTACTAGCCTTCATCAGACAACCACCAGGAGGTAGATGAAGACCACCTAGCAATAACCCAGCACATGTGCAGAAAGACGGGAAAGCGTTGCATCAGCCGAATATTGGGCCTGATAAAAGGGAGACGCTAACCACGCGGCAGTTGGTGGAGCGGTGACTCCCCTGTCGCCCAGCGCTGCACTTTTGCTTATTGCCTTGCTTGCTGATAATCAAAATAAATTCTGATTGGAAAAAGATTATTGCTATTCGATCAATTTATTACATGTTGAATGTATTGAAAAGTAACAAATGACCACGACTAGGACAACTGCACATGCTCCAAAAAGACGGGACAGAGGAGGAACTATGTTTAAATGGTTGAATATGTATGACCATTTACGAATATGTATTTGGCTTATGCAATACCCAGGGTATATAAGGGGTGTTGCTGTGTTGACTGGTGTGCCTCTGGCTGTGGCTAAGCACCCAGTGCTGTTCCTTTTGCTTTATTGACTTTGTCCCCTATTGTCTCTTATTAAATTTTCTTTCAATTTTAACTGAAGAATGGGCTTCATTTCTCACACTCAGAAAGACAGAGTCAGTGAAAGAAGGGACATTAAACTCCACTAGCTTCGCCAGCTGTGAGGAGAAGACCCATACCAGAAATCCAACAGTTTCCCAGCTGCTTTGTGAACTCCATTCTCCTTCCCTCACAGAGACAAAGAAGGGCAGTCACCGTCTTTGCCTCTTGGCCACGCAGAAAGGTGGAGGTGGGCTATAAGGTTTAATTTTCTTTTTTTCCCTGTGCTTTGTGGGTATCTTGCTTTGTTAATAAACAGTTTTACTTTTTTGCATTTTTGTCCCCTGGTATCCATTTCTCTCATTGGCAGAAGAAAAGGGAGCTATTGAAGCCCTCTCTCTTTATAGAAAAACACTCATTTTAGAGCATTTTTCTCCTAGAATTTTTCTCCAAACCAAGACACTATCTCTCCTAAAGAGCCTGTAGCCATCTGTCAGGACACACCAGTCACAGGACTCATCCCCACCAGGTTTTGCTTATGCCGACAATGTCCTATCTCTGGAATTGGGCCAAAGCTTCAAGCTCCTCTTCTATGTTCCTCATGCTGTGTACCTTGCTATAGAAGCATTTCAAGTGCAGTTCATTGGAGCCAACACCTCGTGGAGCAGATTAAAGTATCTCACTAGCACTCAGTCCTGCAAATTTTGACTTGCCATCCTTTTGCTTATCACTGGTGAGCCTGGTTTTGTCCCTTTCCAGAAAATTTTAGCTTCTGGGCTCAGGAATTGAAAATCAATTGCATATTTTCTAGTAGCTTGAAGCCTAATTTTGTACTGTGGTGGTTGATGTAGAGTGATGACTAAGCTCATTTAATAGTCTCCCCTTCTCCCTTCACTGCTTCCCCAGGGCTTTTCCAGGAAAAGAGCTATTTCAGCAATGAAGACATCCTAAAGGTAAACACATGGAGATTAAAAGGTGCTTCTGGACCTGCAGCAGATGAAGGACAGGGTTGATTACTCCTGGAAGAACAGCATGATCAGAGAACAGGTTCTTGGATAAGAGCGAGTGATGATGACAGAAAATGCAAGAGCAGCACAAGAAACATTGATGTGGCCCCAGAATCTGAAAGATGTTAAGCTGCATGCAGCTGGGCTTATGGGTGCCAGCAAAATTTCAGGTTCCATACAGTCCCAAGGACTGCAGGGTAAAACCAAGCATAGAAACACCTGCTTCTCCTTAAGTGGCAGCAACACATCCCAGAGCCCAGCATCACAATGGCATTCTGCCCTCCTCAGTCATGTCCACTTAGTCTGTGAGATGCAGGTGCAGTGGCTGCATCTCTGCCTGCATGGACACCATGATGGGACCTGTTAACCCTTGGGGTCTGCAGTCTATACCACCACCCCCAGAATAACAATCTGAGTAATTTTGCATTTAAACCTGGTGAAAAGAGACCTAGTGGCTGGCTGCTGTTAAGAAAAAATAATAGACTTTTCCCCCCAGGGCACCCTACCTGGAAATCTCTCCCCACTTAATCTGTTTGCATCTAGGACTTGTGTACAGGGAGGATGGCTTGGGGTGATATACAGATACAAAGACCATTACTCTGAAGCTGTAACTGCAGCACAGAATACTCCTGCAAGACAAAGTGGATGGTGAGTGGTGGCCCTGAGAATGAGTACAGGTCATGCCCATCCCAACCCATCCCATGGTAAACTACTCTAAGCAAGGCAAGCCATCCCAACCTTACAGCCTTCTCTATCAGTGTGTGGAGATGCCTTCAAATGGCAGGGGCCCCATCAGTGTAGTAGTCCATCCCTCACTCAAAGGCAAAAAATGACACCCAGGGCAGGGGCTGTAGTAGGCCTTGGAAGGGTCCTCTCCCAATCATGGTGTACACAGGTGTCACGGGTTGCAGTGCAAAATGTAACCAAAACTCTGTATTCTATCACCATCTGATGAAACTGGGGTGGTGGTGGGGTAGTGGTGTAATTGTCTGTCAATGGGCCAACTGTCAAGAAACCTGCTGGGGCAGTTTTCTTATCTCTTCCACAACCCAGCCCCCCTCCAGGGAGATATCTTCTGCTAAAGGGTCATTGAGTCTCACTGATAGAATTACATCATCCCCACTGGGAAATGCTCCAAGCAAGGGGAGGAGCCAAGTATTCCTACCTGGATAAAAATCTGGGAGTTGGAACACCAAGGCAGCCTTTTCCACTGGATTCTCAGAGGAAGACCAGGCCCATCTATCACCACTGGACCTTCAGCAAAAGAACTCCACTCTTTCTACAGGAGCATCACTCCAACAGAGCTACATCTGCCACTAGGACTGCAGCCACCATTTAATGGGACTGTCACCAACACCCTGACCTGTCGAGATACGACACGAGATAAATCACACTCAGACAGCTCTTCTCAAAGAGGAGAGAGGAAGAAGGGAAGTTTATTATGACATTCCAACTTATATAGCATTGCAGAAAGTGAACAGTCATTGGAAAAGAAGGTTGCCACCTCTCTAATCACACTGGTCGATACAAAAGTCCATCAATTCTCACTTCCTTTAGAAAGGAACGTAAACAATTGCTGTTTACAGAGACGTGTGTGTGGGAATTGACTCCAGGAATTCAAAAACATCAGAAGTCTAGAAAGAAACATGCAAAAGCAAGGGCGACACTGACCCATAGGGTGTCAGGTTGCATCCTGACCCTGTCAGGGGGAGTTGTTTGTTTTTGTTTGTTTGTTTCTTTCTTTCTTTTTCTCCTTTGTAATACTGCATGTGTTTTGGGTTTATTGTTTATTTTAGTTCCCCTAATAAAGAACTGCTATTCCTATTCCCATATCTTTGCCTGAGATCCCCTTAAATTCAAAGTTATAATAATTCGGAGGAGGGGGGTAAAATTCTCCATTCCAAGGGAGGCTCTTACCTTACTTAGCAGACACCTGTCATTCAAACCACGACAACAGGCTACAGTGACAGTAGTGAGAGCAGCTTGTGCAACATGTCAGTAGCCATCTCCCTCTTCAAGCAAAGGGATGGAAGTGTAAGGATGAGAAGAAACCAGCCTGTCACCTGGACTGCCGCTGGCACAGCTACAGTGCAAGCACAAGGGCAGGGTGAGGGTAGTTGCCAGATTCATTGAAGCAGGTGGGTTGTAGGTGGCATGTCACAGGTATGCTGCACAGAAAGGCCTTCATCCTCATCTTCTGCAAGAAGCGATGGCAAACATTTGCAGGATTGCCACCCTTTCACTGCAGAGCCTGAGGGGCTCATGGCTCTGGTTTGAGGAGGCAGAATGGACCGGACCTGTCTCAGGCAGGAGGCAGAGATAGAAAGAGTGCTTTTTTCAGGCTGTGCTGTTAGAGGAACGCACTCTTCATGTGATGCATTTGCCCTCATTGACAAAAACTGTGTTGTACTTCTCTGCAACACAAAAATGACAGGTGCGGGTGTGCTGTCATTGTGGGTTGATGCTGGCTGAATACAAGTGTCATAGTTTTGGTTTGCCAATTTGAAATCTCCCAATCAAGAGCAAAGCAGGCTTAAACTTAAAAGTAATAAAACTTTATTAACTAACACCAAAAGGAAAAGAACAAGAATCAGAATGAAACCTTCAAAACACTTCTCCCCCCACCAACTATTCACTTTCTTACTCCAATATAAAAAGACAGAACTTGGGATTCTCAGTCAGTTATCACCCTCTAAATAATCATTTCTCAATTCATCAAGGAGAAAGGAGTATTTCTTGAAGACCATAGAGAATTCCAACAAGATACCAGTTCTCTTGCTCTCACACTTCACAACTGGCTCGCCCGGGGGAAGGAAATGTTGCCATTGTGAAGTCCCTCCCATGAAACAGCCTGCCACAGCCACTCATGGGGCATATCAGTTTACTAGGGTACAGTTTAAGGTGCTTCTTCTAGTATAAAACCAGAGTTCTCTTTATCTCAAGAAACAGAGGTCATCTTCTCTCAATGGACAGAGGGCATCATCTCTCACTTTCTCGGTCTTCTTTTTTTCAGTTTCTCCATTAGATCACAATTACATCACCTCACAGCTATGACTAGAACTTTGCATCCCCCTAAAAAAACACTCCATAGGTTACAGGGTATTAAGTCCATTCTCTATGGCCTTACAAGAGAAGTCCAACCTAACCAGGCCACTCCTTCAATCTTTCTTTCCATTTAGGATCCTCTTCTCACTTTGTCTGACATTAAGTCTCATGTTGTGCCTTTTTACATTTCATCTGGTCTCTTCTTTCCCTCACTGGGCAAGACTCATGCTTTAGAAGTTTCATCTGGTTAGAAAAGAGTTAACAGCAAGGCAGCAGCCAGGTTAAGGCAGTCACTTGGTGCATGTAACTGCGCTGGAGCTGTGCCAGGATCTCAAGGCCTGGCTGTTGCCTTCAAATCCAGCTGTGCTAAGAAAGGGAGGCTAGGATCTTTTTTTCTAGCCTGGTCAGGCTTCAGATGTCACATGCCAGGGTGGATCACCTCTCCTTTCCCGGCCCAGCAGGCACTGGGCCTGGCTCAGCCCCCTGTTTTGTTGCGTGGGCCGTCCTGGATTAGCAGATCTCAACAGCCAGGACTGGACCAAACCTTCCTCCCTGCGCCACTGCCTCTCCTTCCCCTTTGCCTACCAGGGGTGCCAGGGGAGGGTAGGGGCAACCTCGGCCCAGCCCTGCCATGGGAAACAGCCAGGCCGAGGTTCTCAACTCACCCCACCGGAAACCAGAAGAGAGCTATTTCCGGACTCTCACCTCAAAATGTGTATTCACTAGAGATGTATCCACCTTTTTCATTGGTTTAATCAGGTGTCAATATTACAAAATTGTCCAATCAGGACTAAACCACTACACCAGGCACCCATGAAAAGCCACTCACTCCCTGTTACGAATGGAGTGGGGAAACTTGGACAAGTCCCTGCCTCTGCTCAGACCTCTGGCAGTAGACAGTAGCTTTATTGAGGCAGCCAGCATCCCAAAACCACTCACCCTTGCAAGTTCTTAATAATGGCTGATTAGGTCTATTACAAAATCAATTATTAATTTAATAGACACAATTTAACAAACATATGACTTTAACAGATTAATTACTACACAGGATAAACAAAAGAAACACTACTAGTAAATAAACAATTCAGTGCACGATAACAAGGTACCTATATTAAATCTAACAAAGAAATAGTATAGATTAGGATTCAATGTATCTTACCATCCAAGTGCTGATGGGGCATATGTAAAATCCTTTGCTCTCACTTTCCGGAAAAGCAATCACAAAGATGTGTCCAAGCTTCAGGATGAAGCCCTACACGTTTCCAGGGAGTGTGTAGGAGACTTGTACCTCTATGAAAATTTGTGTAGCTTTTATAGTTGCTGTGTCTTTTCAGTCAAGGATTCCTGGCTTATCTGTCTACATCTAGCTCTCAAGGTGAGGGATGTTCATTATCAGTTGGCATCTCACTTTCCAGGCAGCAGACATAACTCACTGCTGGACATCTGTCCAGCCTGGGTAATCTCACCAACTCATGTGAGGGGGGAGAATGTCGGGAGCTATGCACCAGCTGATGAACAAAGCTGATAAGCTTTCTGTGGTAGAGGGGGGATGTCCTGCCACACTCCCCTGCTGCAGCTGTACAGAGGAGAGAAAATTTAATGAAGGGTTTATGAGTTAAGGATGAGGAGAGATAGCTGTCTTGGGGATGGTTTATATACCATATTCATTTTTGGTTTTGTTTTTGTTTTGTGTCCAGAATGGCCACTGCCTCCCCCAGCTCCAGGAGTATCACGATGGGTGAGGGGCAGCCCGGGATCCAGCAAGGGCTGGAGGTCAGGGGCTGCTGCTTCTTTCCAGAGCGGGTGATTGACTCAGGAGCCACACATCTTGGGCGTCTGATGGGATATCCTGTTACCCTGTGGTTTTTTCCCATTTCTTTCTTTTCTTTTTCCTTCTGTCTTGGTTTGGAAAGACAGGGGTGTCTGCTAGGAACCAAAAAAAAGGAAACTTCCCTTGGGGTTTGTTATAATTCCAAAATTGAAGGAGAGGTCTCAGGCAACGATAAGGAGGGTAGGAATAACAGTTCTTTACTAGTTAGTCTAACAAGGTAAATTAACAATAATAACTACAATATTGACAACAAACAGAACTAGAGAAGAAAAAAAAAAAAAACAGGGAAAAAAGCCCCAAAACAACAAATCAGTTACAGTTTTTCCTCTGGTAACCCCCCACCCCCCTCAGTACCGTCACAAGCTAATAGGCTAGCAGCAGCTCTGGGAGGATGAGATGATTCCGAGGGTTCAAAGTGGCTGGAGCTGTTGGAAAAAAGTGTCCCGGCTGGGCAGGGGTTGCAGAGACACAGCGTGGGGAGACCTCGAGCAGAACTGAAGAAACCGTAGGTGCAGGGCAGGGAGGAAACGGGTTCCCAAAATCCCGGGGGACACACGAAGAGACGGTGGTCCGACGGAGTCCCAGGTGAAGGGAATGGTGAGAGCTCTATACCTCGCCTGGACGAGCAGCCCTGGCAGATCCCCCAGAGCAGAAAACTGCCCCAAGCAAAGTGAAATCAATGTCTCTGGGTAGCTGCTTCCTTTGTTTGACCCTGAGCACCCATAAGTACCGAAAAGCACCCAGCCATTAGCTTCTTAGCAACTTCTGGGAAAAAATCCTATAAGAAATCAACCCAACCCCCAACATTATCCACCCCAAATTTTTTCCCACCCCAATATGTTACATTAAATTTAAACTTTAAAATTATGTACATATATGCAATACCTTAATTATATACATATATACATGCAGCTACAGATACAGGCACAGTGTCATGAGTAGCTTACCCTAAAACAAGATCCCCTTGAGGTATGCATTGAGTCTTTCCATCTCTCTGCATGACCCACCAGGTGCAGCCTGGCCCCTGAGCAAAGACAACTCCACGGATGGGCTTGTCTTTGCTGGAGGCAGAATTAACCCAAACCGTTTTTCCTAGCATACCTCTCATGTGTACCACTGGAACTTTATCTCCATCTCTTGTTCCCAAGGCTTCAGACTGGGCAGGGCCTGCTCAGTTAGTGGAACCTCGGGTGTTCACTAACCATGTAGCCTTTGCTAAATTAATCTCCTAGTTTTTGAAAGTCCCCCCACCAAGTGCCTTTAAGGTGGTTTTCAGCAGGCCATTGCACCGTTCAACTTTCACAGCTGCTGGGGCTTGATAAGGAATATGGTACACCCACTCAATACCATGTTCTTTAGCCCAGGTGTTAATAAGGCTGTTTTTGAAATCAGTCCCTTTGTCTGACTCAATCATCTCAGGGGTACCATGCCTCCACAGGACCTGCTTTTCCAGGCCCAGGATGGTGTTCTGGGCAGTAGCATGAGGCACAGGGTAGGTCTCTAACCATCCAGTGGTGGCTTCCACCATGGTCAGCACGTAGCGCTTGCCTTGGCGGGTTTGGGGCAGTGTGATGTAATCAATCTGCCAGGCCTCCCCATACTTGTACTTGGACCACCGCCCACCGTACCAGAGGGGCTTCAGCCTCTTGGCCTGTTTGATGGCAGCACACATTTCACAGTCGTGGATAACCTGAGAAATACTGTCCATGGTTAGATCCACCCCTTGGTCTCGTGCCTACTTATAGGTGGCATCCCTACCCTGATGCCCTGAGGCATCATGGGCCCATCGACCTAGGAACAACTCTCCCTTGTGTTCCCAATCTAAGTCTATTTTTGCCACTTCTATCTTTGCAGCATGATCCACCTGCTCATTATGTCGGTGCTCCTCATTAGCCCGGCTCTTGGGGACATGGGCATCTACATGATGAACTTTTACAGGGAGCTTCTCTACTCGAGTGGCAATGTCTTTCCACTCCTCAGCAGCCTAGATTGGTTTCCCTCTACGCTGCCAGCTGGCCTTTCTCCACCGTTCCAGCCACCCCCACAGAGCATTGGCTACCATCCATGAGTCAGTGTAGAGGTAGAACTTGGGCAACCTCTCTCTCTCAGCAATGTCCAGAGCCAGTTGAACGGCTTTGAGCTCGGCAAATTGACTTGATCCCCCTTCTCCTTCAGTAGCCTCTGCTACCTGTCGTGTGGGGCTCCACACGGCTGCTTTCCACTTCCAGTTCATCTTTACAGTGCGACAGGAACTATCAATGAAAAGCGCGTAGCGTTTTTCTTCTGCTGGTAGCTCGCTGTATGGTGGAGCTTCTTCAGCACGTGTCACCTGTTCCTGCTCTTCTTCATCAGTGACACCAAATTTTTCACCCTCCGGCCAGTTCGTAATTATCTCTAAAATCCCAGGCTGATTTGGGTTTCCAATATGGGCGTGCTGCGTGATGAGAGCGATCCATTTGCTCCATGTGGCATCAGTGGCGTGGTGGGTAGAGGGAACCTTTCCGTTAAACATCCACCCCAGCACTGGTAGTCGGGGTGCCAGGAGGAGTTGTGCTTCTGTCCCAATCACCTCTGAGGCAGCTTGGACTCCTTCATAGGCAGCCAAGATCTCCTTCTCCGTGGGAGTGTAGTTGGCTTCAGATCCTCTGTAGCTTCGGCTCCAGAATCCCAGCGGTCGTCCTCGAGTCTCTCCAGGCACCTTCTGCCAAAGGCTCCAGGACAGACAATGGCTCCCGGCTGCAGAGTAGAGCATGTTCTTCACATTTGGTCCTGTCCTGACTGGGCCAAGGGCTACTGCATGAGCGATCTCCTGCTTGATTTGGGAGAAGGCTTGTTGCTGTTCAGGGCCCCAGAGGAAATCATTCTTTTTACGGGCAACCAGGTAGAGAGGGCTCACGATCTGACTGTACTCTGGAATGTGCATTCTCCAAAAACCTATGGCGCCTAGGAAAGCTTGTGTCTCCTTCTTGTTGGTTGGTGGAGACATCGCAGTGATCTTATTGATGACCTCAGTGGGAATTTGACGCTGTCTATCTTGCCACTTCACCCCCAGGAACTGGATTTCTCGAGCGGGCCCTTTGACTTTGCTCTTCTTGATGGCAAAACCAGCTTCTAGCAGAATCCGGATGATCTTCTCGCCTTTCTCAAATAACTCCATTGCCGTGTTCCCCTACACAATGATGTCATCAATGTATTGCAGGTGTTCTGGAGCTTCACCCTTTTCCAGTACAGCCTGGATCAGTCCATGGCAGATGGTGGGACTGTGTTTCCACCCCTGGGGCAGTCGGTTCCAGGTGTACTGCACTCCCCTCTACGTGAAGGCAAACTGAGGCCTGCATTCTGCTGCCAAAGGAATGGAGAAAAACGCATTGGCAATGTCAATAGTGGCATACCATTTCGCTGCCTTGGATTCCAGCTCATACTGGAGTTCTAGCATGTCCGGCACAGCAGCACTCAGTGGTGGAGTCACTTCATTCAAGCCACGATAGTCCACAGTCAATCTCCATTCTCCTTCAGATTTGCGCACAGGCCAAATAGGGCTGTTGAAGGGTGAGTGCGCTTTGCTGACCACCCCTTGGCTCTCCAGCTCACGGATCATTTTGTGGATGGGGATCACGGCATCTCGATTCGTCTGGTACTGCCGGCGGTGCGCTGTTGAGGTGGCAATTGGCACCTGTTGCTCTTCCACCTTCAGGAGTCCAACTGCAGATGGGTTCTCTGACAGACCAGGCAAGGTGTTCAACTGCTTAATGTCCTCTGTCTCCAAAGCAGCTATTCCAAAAGCCCACCTGAGTCCTTTCGGGTCTTTGCAATAGCCATTCCGGAGGTAGTCTATGCCCAGGATACTCAGGGCCTCTGGGCCTGTCACAATTGGGTGTTTTTGCCACTCTTTCCTGGTCAGGCTCACCTCAGCTTCCAACAAAGTCAATTCTTGTAATCCCCCTGTCACCCCGGCGATAGAAACAGGTTCGGCCCCTACATGTCTCGATGGCATCAGTGTACATTGTGCACCAGTGTCAACCAACGCTTTGTATTTTTGTGGCTCTGATGTGCCAGGCCATCTGACCCACACTGTCCAAAAGACCCGGTTCTCCCATGCCTCTTCCTGGCTAGAGGCAGGGCCCCTCTAACCCTGGTTATTATTTTCTTCTTGAGCATACATAGTAGAGGTTCCTTCAAGGGGGTCTGACAAATCATCTTCCCTTCTGTAATGCCCAGCAGATCGGTCCTGGGAGGTTGAGGCTACCTTCATGTTTGTGGAACCCCCTCAATTACTGTTTCCCTCCTTGAGTTGACACACCCGTGCTGCCAGGATAGAAGTGGGTTTCCCATCCCACTTTCCCATGTCTTCCCCATGGTCACGCAGAAAGAACCACAGGTCAGCTCGTGGGGTGTATCTTCTTTCTTTAGCTGGGGAATGTTGGACTTGGACTTTGGGGCCAGTGACTCGCACTGGTGCTGTGTTGATCTTCCTCACCTCCTCCCTTATCTCCCTCATCTCGTCTTTAAACTCCTCTCTAAGTTCCTTAGCCACAGCAGAGACATGAGCATGCATCGGGCCATTGACCATACTCTCATAATTCCTAAGCTTGTTGGCCACAGAACCCACTGTCTCTCGGTTGTTATCTGCATTGATTGTTGCAATGAAGGTGGTGTATTGAGCTGGCCCTAGATTTGCCAGACTCCACAACATTTGCCCTGTGCACCTGACTTTGTCGGGTCATTATCGTGCTATCCACCCCTCCCAAAGAGTACTTCTAGCACCGCCACTTCTCTCAGCTGTTGGATCCCTTCCTCGAGGGTTTTCCAGCGCAGCTTATGATGGTGCTCCTGCATTCTCTCTCTGTGGACAAACCTTTCTCTTACAATCATTAAAAGACGCTCCCAGAGGGAAAGGGGCCCAGGCTCCCTTACAAATACCTGATCCACA
Source organism: Certhia americana (assembly GCA_018697195.1). Lineage (NCBI taxonomy): Eukaryota > Metazoa > Chordata > Aves > Passeriformes > Certhiidae > Certhia > Certhia americana. The sequence continues at coordinate 15,204,297 of JAGMWU010000027.1, forward strand.
CCTGAGTCTTGGGTCAAAGGTCCCAAATTCCTGGCCTCAGTACCATCCAGCTGCACACCTGTACCCATAAGGTCCCAGACCCGGAGTAACCAGGTTGTATAAGCCTCACGTCCCCGTCGTACAATGTCCTTCCGCGGGTTACGGAGACTTTCATAGGACAGAGACTCAGTGACAATCTCTACCTCTGGCTCCCCTGCATGTTGTGAGGTCCCTCCTTTCTTATCTGATTTCATCTTAGACTTTCTAGTTTCCACAGGGGTGACTGCTGCTGGCTGTGATTTCCCTTGTGGTTCAGCTGGAGCCTGGACAGATGTAACATCTGTGGGTTCCACTGCTGCACCACAAGAGTCTTCCTTTTTGAGGCAGCAGGAGGGCTTCTCACTAGTGGGGGAGGTGTGCTCCTTCAGCATCTGGCCTATCTTTTTCAGCAGAACCCCCACCCAATCCGGCTGGTTTGTTTCTGAGGTGGTCTGTGGGGCAGGGTCAGGTTCTGTGGCACTGTCAGGCTGTCTGGCAGTATCCCTGTTCTCTGGGGTAGGTATCAGGGTGGTTATCCAAGTCAATTTCCCCTTATCTCTGAATGCTAAATAGAGCAGGCCTGTCAGCAACACCAGCCACTGCATGACATCATTAGCATACCGAGAAAATGTGAACCCTTCGAAAACTGGTGGGGTAGACCCAAAGAGCCAGGTGAAGGGTTGGGAGAAAATTTCCCCCGGTGTCATTTCTTCACAGTAGGTGCCATTATTAAAGTAACCCCAAAAACATTCAGTTAGTATGCGATAGCTCTGGGTCAATGAGCCTGCCTTCCAGAGGAAGTTAAAAATCCAGGAATTCCTCACATTATCAACCCACAAAATAAACTGGATAACAGCCACGGTAGCTTTAGTTATGGGACCCATGTCTAGATAAGGGGCTACAAATGGAAGAAATATAGCTGTGGCCACGTGCCATCCAAACCTGGGTACACTAGACAACATTGTTCTACTTAATGAAGTTCTTAAATTCAGGAGCCACAAAAAAATTAGATTACTCGAACTGTTATTCCTTTTTACCCTTTTTCTCTCGATGTCCTCAGGCCCCACCTTGGGCGCCAAAATCTGTCTTGGTTTGGAAAGACAGGGGTGTCTGCTAGGAACCAAAAAAAAAGAAAACTTCCCTTGGGGTTTGTTATAATTCCAAAATTGAAGCGGAGGTCTCAGGCAACGATAAGGAGGGTAGGAATAACAGTTCTTTACTAGTTAATCTAACAAGGTAAATTAACAATAATAACTACAATATTGACAACAAATAGAACTAGAGAAGAAAAAAAAAAAAAAAGGGAAAAAAAACCCAAAACAACAAATCAGTCACAGTTTTTCCTCTGGTAACCCCCTACCCCCCTCAGTACCGTCACAAGCTAATAAAGCTAGCAGCAGCTCTGGGAGGATGAGATGATTCCGAGGGTTCACAGTGGTTGGAGCTGTTGGAAAAAAGTGTCCCGGCTGGCAGGGGCTGCAGAGACACAGCGTGGGGAGACCTCGAGCAGAACTGAAGAAACCGTGGGTGCAGGGCAGGGAGGAAACGGGTTCCCAAAATCCCGGGGGACACACGAAGAGACGGTGGTCCGACGGAGTCCCAGGTGAAGGGAATAGTGAGAGCTCTCTACCTCACCGAGACGAGCAGCCCTGGCAGTTCCCCCAGAGCAGAAAACTGCCCCAAGCAAAGTGAAATCAATGTCTCTGGGTAGCTGCTTCTTTTGTTTGACCCTGAGCACCCATAAGTACCAAAAAGCACCCAGCCATTAGCTTCTTAGCAACTTCTGGGAGAAAATTCCATAAGAAATCAACCCAACCCCCAACACCTTCATGCCTGTGACTAGGGCTTGCCAGCTCACTTCTCTGGCCCTCTGCCACTTGGGAGCCCAGAGCTGGTGCGTGCTATGCTGGGAGCTCGGAGCACTCCCTGCTGGGTCACTCCCTCTGCACGGTGGCCCAACCCCACGACCAGCCATCACCAGTGAGCTGTTGAAGCAAGAAACTGAGAAAATTAAGGGTTGAAGGTTTAGCTAGAAGCAGTGTAGAACTTGGCCAGAAAAAAAAGTAGGGACAGATGTAGATTCATAAGCAAATTATTAGCAGGTGGTAAATGGAGCCAGTGAAGACTAAGACAATATATCACTTATTTTGTTTGAAGAAGCCAGATAGAGAGGATAGGGCACTGTAAAAATGAAGAAATCGTGGCCACAGGACCAGCCAGAACCAGGTTGGGGAACTTGGAATATGTCCAAGGGATCATCAATTCTTCTAACATGACAGAGGTGAAAAGTTTAACGTGAGGAAGAGATCAGTGACTTCATCTTCAAAGCCCACCGCCTCATAAAATGCCCACTGACCCATTTCAAGCAAAGAACTGCTCAAGCGTGAAAGGACTTTTGGCTCATTTTAATACAAAGTGGAGGTAGGCAGGGTTAGATAATGCATATGTATAGGCGTATGAGGTAATCATATGAATATGGAATACTTTTGTGGTTAAATAGAGGAGCAGAGCTATGTGACTTGCACATGCTTTTGGGGAATACCCCTCTTGTGCCCGGCATGCTGCAAATAAATATACCAATCTAACTATAATTAGCTGGAGAGTTTTGTCTGTGCAGCATTTTTGCTTCACTGTCCAAAGGAGTAATCCCCAATCCCCCACCCAGCTCTGCTGTTTTCTGCCACTGTTTCAGGGCTTTTTGCTACATTTTAACTCTATACCCTGTGTCTGCCCAGGCCCCCATGGCTTCAGAGTTTTTGCTACACTTTTTTTGCCACCCTGTGTGTGCTTGCCTCTGCTGTTCCATCCTGCTGCTCCGAGGTTCCTGCTACAGTCCATTCAGCTTTCTGAGTGGCACTGAGACTGGCTGCTTCTCATGAGTTGGCAAAGGAAGCCCCTCATCTATCTCTTTCACCATCTGGACCACCATTACCATGTGGAGAGGCGGCTGAGCTCATGCCACAGTGTCCCGTGCAGCCATGGGGGAATCATCATACCTGTCCTGCCTGGCTGGGAGCCAACAGTGCCCCTGCTGGCTGTGACCATAACTGCACCAAAGGGGAAAGTGCTTGCCGGCCAAGAGAAGGCTGTTATTTGGTCCCTTTTTTTGCTTGTTTTTGCTACTGTTGTTGTTTTTCTTGTTATATATATATATAAAAAGAACTATTATTGCTTTTCCCATATCTTTGCCTGAAAGCCCCATAATTCCATAGTTATAATAATTTGGAGAGAATGGGGTAATATTTTCCATTCCAAGGGAGGTTCCTGCCTTCTTTGGCAGACACCTGTCTTTCAAACCAAAACAATCACTCACTAAATACTCTCAAGGGCAAAAGAGGATCAAATTAGAGATCTAAAGTAAATTTATTGCTAACAAAATCAGAGCAGGATAATGAGAATTAAAATAAAACCTTAAAATATCCTTTCCCCCACCCCTCACTTATTCCCAGCCCAACCACCTACCTGAGTGGTGCAAGGAGACGGGGAATGGGGGTTATGGTCAGTTCATCACCCATAGCTTCTCTCACTGATCAGGGAGAGAAGTCCTTCCCCTGCTGCACCATGGGGTCCCTCCCATGGGAGACAGTTCTCTGCAAATGTCTCTGATGTGGCTCCATCACACAAGCAGCAGTCCTCCAAAAACTGCTGCAATGTCAGTCCATCCTATGGGAAACAGTACCCCTCAAACTTCTGCAGCGTGGGTCACTGTTCCACAGGGTGCAGTTCTCCAAGGACAGGCGGCTCCAGCCTGGAAGCAGGCCCCCTAGCTCCACAGGTATCCCACAGGACCACAGCCTCCTCCAGACATCCTTCCGCTCCACTGTGGTGCTCCTCCACAGGCTGCAGGTGGATCTCTGCATCCCCATGGTCCTCCATGAGCTGCAGGGGCACAGCCTGCTTCACCATGGTCCTCACCACAGCCTGCAGAGGAATCTTGGCTCTGATGCCTGGAGTACCTTCTCCCCCTCCTTCTTCACAGACCATGGTGTATGAATAGTTGTTTATCTCACATATGCTCACCCCTGTTCTTCTCTGGATGCAATTAAAACTGTGTAACAACCTTTGTTTTGATTTATTCTTAAATATGTTATTGGTGTCTTAGGATTTTAGCTTTGATATTTTTTCAAATCTTGTACTGCTTTAGTGCATAACTAAACTCCATAGCCTGTCAGCTACTGTTCTCCCATTTTATTCAGACAAAACAATTCTTCTAAGCCTGTAACACAAGGACACTATTGCCTCAGGCCCTGAAAAGTATAAACAAAAGTGAGTTGGAGGGGAGCAAACTAGGGGTATATGACTTCATTACCTGAAGCTGTAATTGGAAGATTAACCCCTGATATGTAAATGGACCAAATTTATAATTGTCTGAAAAACTCATGACTATCATCTGTCTTAGGTGTAGCCTCTCAGAGGCTTTTGACTGCCCAAGGTGTACCTATTGAAGGCCTTTAATAAATACCCACTATTATTCTCTTAATCTTGTCTAGCCTCTGTTCTAGGTAGCAACTCCAAGGCATCATTATCACAGAGACATTACCACTATTTGTAATTGGCTCAGCCTTGGCCAGTGGCATGTACATCTTTTGACCCATCAGGGATTGGCTCTGCCAGACATGGTGAAAGCTTCTAGCAGCTTTGCACAGAAACCACTCCCCACTACTCAAAATCAGGCCATGCAAAACCAATACACCTGTGATGATAGGGATGTGGGGGGATGGCCAGAGCTGTTCCTCCTCTCCCCAAAATACAATTCCATGGGGCCAGAGGGCATGTCAGACATGCTGCTTCCAGAGTCCTTGTTGGGAATCTGTGATCGAGGTGATACCCACCACTTTTAGTCCATTGGTGGCTTTAGCCTGCCCACATGACCTTGGTCACTGGAGGCTATGGTGTACCAGGAGTGTCCTGCAGGCAGCACCTACCACCCGGGGTCATTTAGGGGCCACTGGGTGAGTGAGACATGGGGACTTGCAGACATCCCTGGCAACAGGACAGTCTCAGTGTGGGGATAGGAATGGGAAAAATCACAAGTGCAGAGGCTGAAGGAGAGTCTCTTCAGCACTGTGGGGAGGAACACAGAATGCAAAAGAAGGTATGAACAGAACCACTTCCACTACCTTCAGCCCTCACCCTCATGGTTATGAGGTCTGTGTGATCCTGGGAGAGGGATAGTTGGGACCTCAGTGATACCCTTAGACCTGGCCAGCCACCAGGGTCGATAACATTCTTGTATTACTCCTGCATCTTCACCTTAATCACCTGTTCAGGATGACTTTGGCTCACCAGATTTTGTACTGGGGGCATTTTTAGTCCCTAGAAACAGAATCAGGTGGGGAGAGATGTGTTGCCCTTGCTTTTGCATGTTTTCTTCTAGCCTTCTGATGTTTTGAATGTCTGGAGTCAGATTCACACACACACGTCTCTGTAAACAACAATTGCTTACATTCCTTTCCAAAAAGGAAGTGAGAGTTGATGGACCTATGGTTTAACCAGTGTGGTCTCAGAGGAGGCCACCTGTTAGACCAATCAAGGACAATGTGTGTAACCTATATAAATCAGAGTTTTATAATAAACTTCCTCTTTTTCTTCTGCCTTGCTCCAAGAAAGGTGTTGTGTGTGTGTGTGTTCGTTCGTGTCGAATTGCAACAGAGATGCCCATGGCATGTGGCAGTGCTTGTCTTCATGAGAATTGGGGTACATGGTAAAGTGGGTTACTGAGCAGGGTCTAATGCCAGAGACCTGCCGCAAGTGTTAAGCCCCTCTTCTCTACAGTGGGTGGTCATGAGGTTGTAGCAGCACTGTGATTCCCTCCCCCCACCAGCTCAAAGTTTCACACTCACCCAAACCTGGGAGACAGAGGATGGCCTCTTTCTTCCTGCACCCAGGGTGTCTGTAGTCACTTTGCAGAGGAGGAGATAGGCTGGATGCACTGGAGCCACCAGGTATGGGGCCAGCAGAGGTTGAGAAAGGAGTTACAGGATGGAGCTAATCTCCTACAGCTGACAAAGCCCAAGAGGGCTGGAGTCTTGAAGGTGAGGGTGTTTCTTGGTTGCATGAGCCATTTCTGTCCCTGCACAGCGGTCACATCCCTCTCCATGCTTTCTGCTGGCTCCCTCATTATAATGTACAGGCTAATGAAGCTTCAAGACATGAGCTGGTTTGCAGTTTGCTTTGCATCAGAGCCTGCATGCTTGCTAGCTCATGTGGGGACTACTTCATGTCCACAGCACACATGTGATATACCACAGACACTCCTCCACAGTGAGGCCTTGGTGCAGGGATTCCTTCAGGACCAGGTCTGGGAGAGGTGTTGAAGTGCTTAGATCTTCCCCCAGCCTCCTCAGGGTCCCCCAGAATGGAGCGCCCCTTCCTTCCTTCACCAAGTCAGAGCTGAACCAAGCCTGTGTACTGTGCATTGGAGCTCTCAGAGTCAGACAATCTGCTCCCCTGTCATCATCATGTCATACATCAGCCCCAAGCTGAGCCTTGCCACTGCTTGTTTCCCCTTCTGCAGCAAGATCCTGTCCCCTGCTCACTCTGAAACCTACTGATGGACAGGGTTGACACATGAGAACTTATACTAGTGACTGCCTGCCCCGCAAGCCCCAAGCCACTGCAGGGTGCAGCTCCAGCGGACAAGAAGACAGCAAGCATAGACCATGGGGTGTCAAATGTTTTGCTAAGCAGGGAGCATGACCCCTCTTTCCCCCTCCTCCTTGTGCCACTTGCCCAGCACCGAGCATCCACAAAAAGGTTAGGGTAGAAACTCCAAGGTTTCCTCCTCCTGTAGCATTTACCTGCATCACAAACTTGTTTTCTTTCCAGAGCTGCAATGGAGCCTGTTCTTTGATGGTCTTTTTGACAGAGCATGGCAGGCAGTAGAAGTCAGTGTAAGTCCTGATAGAAGTCTTGTGGTTTTGGCCAAAGAGGACCATGGTGCAGCAGCCCACTAGAATGGGGGTACTCAGAGTCCTGGAGGGTCCCAGGGTGTGGGAGTCGAACTGGCTGGAGCTCAGAGGCAGCCAGATTTCACCCATAAAGAACCAGGTGTCAACTTCAAGCCCCAAGAATCATATATTTAACTCAGGGCGAGCCTAAGACCTCATCTCACAAGACTTTGAGGCTATTATGTTAATCAGCCCAAGTTCTGTCCTCCTACTGGTTATTTGTTCTCCCTATACGGTATTGTTTCTAGAATGTTCTGCCCTTAAGTGTATATATTGTCACTTCTCCCTTGTTTCTTGTCTTTGGAGTGAACCCCTATACTGAATTTGGTTTCTGGGCACTGTCCCTGTTTTCTTTTACATTAAAGTTCTTTTGGTTTTGGGGCACTTCATCATTCCCACTCCCTTCTATTAAGCGCCGCATTCACCCTGAAATCAGGTAATCTAACGTTTGTGGAAACCACCCTCACAGTGACACTTGGTGCCCAAACAGGGACTCTGACATTCAGGGCTCCCTGTGTCAGTCACGTCAGCTGGGGATAGCTGACAGGTAGGCTAGCGCTCCCTGGGATTGTGGTTGTGCCGGGCCCAGCAACAGGTTTGTCATCAGCATTGAGGGACCTCAACCAGAGCAAAAAGGACAACAATGGGTGCATCTGTGGTGGAGAGCAGGTGGGTTTGGGAAAGCCCAGGACATCCATAGCCCATTTTGCCACCGTGCTGTAAGAGTCATACCCAAGTGCTATCGCTGATTTGAGGTGTGCTGATGATTGTTCCCCCTAAGGCGGTGAGGGAAGAAAATGAGAGGTTGCATGTCCAGAGAGGAGCATATGCAGACACGTTAAATTAATGCTCAATGATCAGGATAAGGAATTTTCAAAAAAGGAATTAAAATAATTGGTGACGTGGATTTCTAAAAATTTCCCTGATGCCTCTTCTGATGACATTTGTAACATCCAATTTTGTGAATCTGTGGGAGTTAAATTGTACCATCTTGTAATCAAGAGGGACCCCATCGCACCCTGCATGCTCCCTGCTTTCCATTCCATCCTCAAGACTCTCCACCAGCAAGCACCGTGTCAAAAAAATGATCCATCAGTCCCTCCTAAACCAAAACGTTCCCCGGACTCTTATCTTCCTGAACCTTCAACAATGATCTAAGATGGTGCTGGCTACACCATCTTGGAGCATTGTGCCCTGGAGGCCCAAGATGGAAGGAGCCCCAGTGTGGCTTGGGACCCCTGCCATCCTCCCACCATCTTGGCTCCTCCACTTCCCGCCTCCACAACTGTCTCTTCCACCCTACATCAACCCTTGGACTCCACCTCCTTGACTTTGGGTCACACCCCTAATGTCAGTCAGTCCATTTCCACCTCTACCCTGGGCCACGCTTCCAGAACCCCCCCCGAAGTCTGCCATTTTAGATCAAGGCCCTTCCTCTGATGCCTTCTGGAGGCTGTCCTATAACAGAGACTAGACAGCAAAAGGATAAAGTAGGTATTTATTAAAAGGCCTAAATGGGTACACCTGAGCTGCACAAGAGTCCAGATGGACCACACCCATGATGCACCCCAAAGTGGTCATAAAATGGATGACCAATCACGAGGTCTCACACTTTTATAAGTTCTGGTCCATTAGCATATTAGAATCAATTGTCCAACTTTAGCTGCAGGTTATGAAGCTCCATCCTCCTTGTTTTTTCTTCTCACTTCAACATTGTTTTTGTTCTTGGGCCTGAAAGTTGTCCTTGGTACCAAGCTAGAAAAGGAATTGTTTTGGCTTCCTACTCTGTGAAGAGAGCTTAGTAGCACTTAATATGAAACCCAGAACTACACACTAAAACAGCACAGAATCTAAAAAATGTAAGAGCTAAACTTAAGGCATCACCCCTCCATCTCCTAACAAAATGGTGGTGCCCTTTGCCTCATCCTCAGGAGCAACCAGATCCCCATGGTCCAAGACATGAAGCCAGGCTGCTACCCTGTTGTTAACCCAAGTGATCTTCCCTCGAGTTGTCCTTCCTCCCTGGAAGAGGGTTTATGTTACAATTCGACACGAATGAACACACACACACGCACACACCTTTCTTCGAGCAAGGCAGAAGCAAAAGAGGAAGTTTATTATAAAACTCTGATTTATATAGGTTACACACACTGTCCCCTTGATTGGTCAAACAACTGACCTTTGAGACCACACTGGTCAAACCATAGGTCCATCAACTCTCACTTCCTTTTAGAACAGAATGTAAGTAATCGTTGTTTACAAAAATGTGTGTGTGAAATCTGGCTCCAGAAGTTCAAAACATCAGAAGGCTAGACGAAACCTGCAAAAGCAAGGGCAACATCTCACCCTTTTTCCATTTAAAAAAGAAAAAGAAAAAAGAAAAATGAACAATGTTCAATGTCCATTTGTGGAGGAGTCATCAGAATGATCACTCGTGTCATCTGCATCTGAGTCATCACTTGATGATCCATCCATTGAAGACTTTCAGTTTGGTCACAGTTTCCATGTTGCCTGTTGGCTGCAAAAATGACAGGGTTATTCGAGTTTTTTTGGCACAGTAAAATGAAACAAGGCAGGATTACTGACCTCCTTTAAAACCGAATAACTCGATCATTGTGCAATGTCAGCCACCTAGGCTGAATCCGTGACCAAACTGAAAGGTTCCTGGGAAAACTTCTCAAATGCCATGACAGCAGCCCTTAATTCAATCAATTGGGCTGGCCCATCCTCATGGCCTTCCAGGACATACCACTCAGATCCATCCCTCCAGGTAACAGTGGCCTTTCTTGTTTTCCCCAAACCGTCAGTGAAGACAGTGGGTCCTTGCACCGGTTCTTGGCTATTTTTTGGGCCGCAAAGAGATTTTTATGAAATTTTTGCTACCTGTAGTAGCTTGTGTTTGGCAGATGACAAGTGATCTGCCCTGAAAAGTTTCAGAGCACTTTGCAGGAACACAATGTCTGCAAGGCTCCATTCAAAATCCTCCCTTTGTATCGGGAGTATGATCTTTGCGGAATCTGCCCCCATTCAATTGCAAACACCGTTGTCGGCATTTGCCTATTACGTGAGCAATTAGCTCAAAACTTCAGTTGCGGTCTTCTGCGGCTGATGAGGCAGAGAAACCCATTCCAAGACATGCAAGGGATCAGACCATTTGTCATTCCATTGGCCAATGATACCTGTGGGATGTGAATCTGGAGTGGTAATGAACACAGGGATATCAACGGCAGGATCAATGCAGTAAACTTGGCAAGCAGAAACAGCGTGCTGAACCTCCTCCAGCACCTGACGCGCCTCAGGGGTCAATGTCCGAGGTGATTTCAAATCAGAGTCTCCCTTGATAAGTCAAACAAAGGAGAGAATTGTGCGTTGGTCAGTCCCAGATAAGGACATGACCAAGTGATGACACCTACCAATTTGTGAACATCACTCAGTGTCTTCACCAAATGCACAAATTGCACCTCCTGGTGTTGGATTATTCATTCCAGAATTTTTGACCCCAAATGCTTCCATGGAGGTCATTGTGGAACCTTTTCTGGAGCTACCTGCAGCCCATTTTAATTCAAAGGATCAAGCTACTGAGGCCAAATCCTCAGCAGCCCATTGTGGGTGAACACAGCCACCAAAATGTTGTCCGTATAACAATACAGACAGGCATCAGGAAACTGCTTGCAAACTCCAGACAAGGCACAGGCCACATACCATTGGCATATGGCTGGACTGTTCCGCATGCCCTGGGGCAAATTTGCCATTGATACCACTGTGCGGGCTCAGAATTACTAATTGCTGATACTGAAAAGTGAATTTCGGTCTGCAATCGGGATGCAAAGGAATTGTGAAAAAAAACCCAAAACAATTCTTCAAATCCACGATGAGGATTGGCCAATCTGTGGGAAGCATGGCAGTGGCCGGCATGCATGCCTGCAACGTCCCCATGCCTCCCATCACGGCATTGACTTTTCAGAGGTCTTATAACAACCTCCATTTCCCAGACTTATTCTGGATGCAGAGGACAGGAGTGTTCTAGGGTCTGGCAGAAGGCTCCAGATGACCCTGGCCCAATCACTCCTACACCAGTTCTCAAAGGGTGACTAATGTGTCATAAGAGAGCTGCCACTCCAGAGGCCAGGCAGCAAGAGAGAGGATCATGCAATCCGCTCCAGAGTCTCAAAGGTGCTTCTCCTCGAGGAAGGTGGCAGGATGCAGGTCCATGTCGTGTGTCTGCAGCACTTGATCCATGAAGCTCCTGGGTAAGCTTCAGGAAGAGCTTCTCCTGCACCATGCGGATGGCCCTCAGTCAGGACAGTGGTCCAGTGAACTGGAGGTGGCCCAGGAAATCCAAAATCGCCTTCTCCTTGCGCCTGATCAACTGCCCTATGAAGAGAGGACTCAAGAAACACAAGTTGAGCAATCTTTGTTCCTTTCGGGATAGTGATAGGGGGGTTGGCCGTGGATACCATTGTACAATTCTGTCCTGTAAAATCTGCCTCAGCCAAACCCATGTGGCACAATCATGTCTCCCCCCAAGGAACCAATGGCACTCAAGGGGATCTTGTGCATCCTGCTAGAGTCTACTACAACTGTGTACGCTGAGCCACGGGTGCTGGCCATGAATCGGCCAAACAGACTCCCACAGGCTCCTACCACAGCTGTCCCAGTAGAGCCCGTGCTCGGTGCGGAGCAGAGCGGAGCCGCCCCGCATTCACCCTCCTCGGGTGCGGGGGAGGGACGGGACACAGAGACAGACACTGCCGCAGGAGCCGCTGCCGCGCTCCACGTGTCTGCCGCGCATGTGCCCCCATCTGCCGTGCCTGGCAGGGGCAATGCAGGGGGAGCAGAGTCTGGGATCGCTTCTAAGGGGGTCCCGCCCTTCACCGGGTACCCGATCGCATGCATCATCTTCCCAGAGCAGAATGGGGCGTGTCGACCGTCATTCCTGACTGGACTGGACAAGCAATAGGTCAACACCCCCCCTCCGGCGGCTTCCACCTCCTGTGCATGTTCGACAGCCTCCACAGAAGCCGCGGCTCCCGGCGCTGCTCCTGCTGACCGCGGGACCGGCGGCGGAGAGCCGGACCCCTCCCATGCCGCAGCCAGGGGAGGGCGGTGGGGTGCCAGCGGCACCGATCCCTCGGGGCCGTCAGGAGCCTGCGGGGCTCCGCACATCAGAGTGACCCCACAGGGGGCAGGCGGGGGCCCCGCCTCACGGAGAGAGCTGAGATCCCCCTGGGAACTCTGCGAAGTCGCCGAGTTCCGAGAGGACCCAGAGCAATATAGCTCCAAGACCAGGTTCTCTGCCTGCCAAAGGAACAAAAGATCTTCTACATCGTTATTATAATCGGCAAAGAGAACCTCCATAAGGCAATCTCCAACCGGAGACCAAGCAGTTCTAGAAAACACCTGCGAACAGTCGGAAAAAAATCCATTTCCTCTGGCCCACAAGAACAAATTTTTAAATTCATTCAGGGAGATAGGAACATTATTTCGGTCTAAAAACTCTGCCCAGAGTTGCAGGGCCAAGGATTCTTTTCCAAGTAACCCAGAGGTCTCCATCGCAAAAGCCCAAGAGAAAAAAAACCACAGCGGGGGGGGGAACCAGAAGGACCTCACCAATTGCTGTTGTTCTCTCTCACTCGGCCGTCACCAGATGTTACATTTCAACACGAATGAACACACACACGCAAACACCTTTCTTCGAGCAAGGCAGAAGCAAAAGAGGAAGTTTATTATAAAACTCTGATTTATATAGGTTACACACACTGTCCCCTTGATTGGTCAAACAACTGACCTCCTTTGAGACCACACTGGTCAAACCATAGGTCCATCAACTCTCACTTCCTTTTAGAAAGGAATGTAAGTAATCGTTGTTTACAAAAATGTGTGTGTGAAATCTGGCTCCAGAAGTTCAAAACATCAGAAGGCTAGACGAAACATGCAAAAGCAAGGGCAACAGGTTTACACTCCCCAGTTCTGTCCTCAGCTCTAGTAGTTCCCTGGGATAAGATACAGAAAGATGCAGTCCAGAGTGGAGACTGGCAGATGGTTTCTATATTCGTCATAGCCCTGGTACACTATGAAAGAAGGGGGAAAAATCCCAGGTATGAGCCTATGACTTATGGGGAGATTAAAGAACTATGCAAAGCCGCAAGAGACCATGGGAGGGATTCGCCCTACTTTAACAACCTAGTGAGGGCCACATTTACCACGCATTTGAACCCCCCAAGATTTAAAATACCTAATGATGATGCTGTTATCACCAACTGAATACACTCTGTGGGAGGGGGGATGGGAACGCCTATTAAACCAATTGATTACTGAGCACACTAATGATGAGGCCAGGGCGGAATTAACTATTAAGCATCTCGCTGGTGAGGGACAGCACAGCTAGCCAGATGATCAGGCAGCAAACATACCTTGGCAGGTACTAGAAGACATTAAAAACATGGCACAAAAGGCATTGGTCTAAGTGCCTGATGGCAACACCCCCAACCTGGACTATGTTAATATTAGTCAGGATTGAAGCGTTCGGTTTTAGCCCACATAATTTAACTGGCAGCTTCCTCGGGGTCACCCACCCTCAGCAACTTTTATGAGAGAGACTACGTTGAGTCGGTCATCCGGAACAAGAACTTTTAATAAGGGAAAATTAACAAATGAGACGCCATGCTCTACTGTACAGGGATCAGATCGAAAAAGTCGGGGGTCCAGGGTGTACAGCGGTTTTTATGCACGTACGAGAGAACGGAGTTAAGGCTGGGATCTGGGGGGACAGTCTAATGGGGGAAAGCGATTAGGAATATGGAAAATATTGTTACAAAATATAACCCATAATAATAATGAGAACTGAGAATTTTCTAGAAACAATTTTCATATACCAAATGAGGTATTCAGGGGTGGGTCTTAGCTCACACAGATTGAGAGGAGCTTTCCCATGACTTAAAGCCAAGGTCTCTACCCTCCTCTGTGGAGCAGACCCCAACATCTCCCCCTTTTTGTTTTTCTAACAGAAAAAGATAAACTTTTTTCAAAAGTTTTAAACATGAACTTGAATAAACAACTATTATCAATACAAGTACAATGAAGACTAACAGTCCAGTTTTTGTAATGGAAAGTACGTAAGACGACAAGTTCTAGCATTTAAAAGGGTTGATGATCCAATCACTCCCTTGCTTTATTTGTAATTTTCCAACTCCCTCCTTCAGAAGGCTCATGCTGCGATAAGCTGACTCGCTGTGGTCAGACAAATTCATGCAACATAAGCCCTCAAAGTCCTGACAGCCATGGCCATGAGCCAAAAGAAGAAAATCAATTGCCGCTCTATTTTGTAAAGTGGCATGTCTGACACCTTTAACATCAGTCAATAGCTCACTTAGGGCGATTGATGAAGCATTAGTTTGCCAACTGAGCCATCACCCAATTCCATCTATTTGCTTCAAGGCTTTTGCAGCAGCCATCCCTGGCAACAAGGAAGACATTACAATTTCAGTGGGTTTTGTCCAATAAGTAATTTTGTCATTACAATCTTCTTCAGATTGATGAGTTGATCTTTTTATTCATGCCAATGTAAGTTCTATGCTGACATTGGGTGCTAACATAGTGAGGCGCCTTAAGCTACATGGACTGCCCATGATTTTTGATGGTATCACTGGCCAAGCCCTATCTCCACAAAAATAAAAACATACCAGGTGATAATTGGATTGGATACAATCTGGACCAGATAAGAGTGGCAGTGTAATTGCACCACAGGGTTTGATTTTGGTATATTTTGTTATTTGAGGAAACATCCATGAGTGTACTCATTCCCCACAATTTTACACAATAATCCATTCTTACTGACCCAAATAACTCCAATTCTTGGGGTTCAGTTAGTGCACGCGGTAATTTTCTTGTCTAGTGATCCCAATCATCCATGGGGTTCATTTTCAAGGTGTTAGCACCTCTTCCCCGAATTTGCAAAATATAGATGGTATCCACAGGCATTGGCTACACATCCGGAGGTAACCCCACTAAACAGGTGGAAAAGGGGTTACTAGGGCTGACAACTGAAAGACACATTGTTTCCTGTTTGGTGATATTAGCTAAGGTAACCCAAACATTTTGTTTTGGCTGTGGGACTACCCAGCTGTTACCAAGAAGGAGAAAGTTGTGACAAATGAGCAGAGAAATCCAGGTTTTCATCTTTGTGATGGCTGTTCTAATGATGGCTCTTCTCCCTGTTGATATTCTGATGTCATTGGAGATTTTTCTCTCAGGTGCTCTTCTGGTTCTGTTGCAGGTTTTGGCAAGGGAGGTAGATGTGGCTTGATGTTTTTGGTGGGGATCCACCTTGGTCCTGCACCTGTAGATACACAAGCGTACCCCCTTCCCCATGTAATCAATGGTAATGAACCTGAAATTTGTGATGTTTCTGGATCGTTTATTAGTACTGGTGGTTTTTCTTTTAATTTAGCCTGAGTGGTATTACTAAAGTGACTGAAAATTGGTGGAAGGGGTTCCATAAATGAATTGTTAAGAAAATTGCAAACATATACTGCCTTTGATAGCCTCTCCATAGTAGCCAGGGTCTCCATTCTCCCTTTCTGTTTTTCTAAAAGGTCTTTTAGACTTCTATATGTTCTTTTAATTATTGATTGTCCCGTGGAGGAATGGGGAGTACCTGTAATGTGTTTTATTCCCCATAGATTAAAAAACTGTTTTACCCTTTCTGAAACATATCCATGCCCATTGTCTGTTTTTACCTTTTGGGGAACACCTAGAGATGAAAAAGCTTGCAAAAAATGTTGAATAATATCTCGGGCCATCTCTCCCATATGTGCTGTAGCAAATATGGCTCCTGAAAAGGTGTCAACAGAGACAGGAATATATTTAAATAGGCCAAATGATTGATAATGCATGACATCTGATTGCAAGAGTTCTAGGCTGTTTAATCCCTTGAGATTGATTCCACTTCCCACTGAAGGGATTGATTGGCATTGGCAATCAGGGCAGGAGCTGATAATCATTTGTGCCTGATGTCTGGTTAGACTGAATGACCCCATTAAGGATGGGGCATTCTGATGGAAAAATGAATGACTGAAATGGGCTTGATTGAAAAGGTTTGGAAAGGTAGTTTTGTTTGGCATGGTGAGGTGGTTTGCATGAGTATTGCCTTCAGCTATGAATCCAGGTAAGGTGGTATGTGAGCGAGTATGTGTGACAAAATAAGGTTGTTTCCTTAGGGAAAGAAAGAAAATTAATTCCTTAAGTAAATCATATAACCTTTTGTTGGAAATGAATTTGAGAAGAGAACCCTCTGCTCATTCCACAATTCCTGCAACATAAAAAGAGTCAGTTACTAAATTAAAAGGAATTAAGAATTTGGAAAATGCACGGACAACTGCAGCAAGTTCAGTAATCTGGGGCAAACCCTCAACAATTTCTATGTCTGATTCCCAGTTTCCATTTTCAGGGTTTTTCTATGTGATTACTGATTTGTGTGATTTTCCAGAGCCATCTGTAAAAAGGGTAAGAGCGTTAAGAGAAGTATAACTTCTCAGAGGTTTTTGGATTAAACTAAAAGAAAGACATAATAATTTATGTTTTGGGAAATGAACTGAAATTTGTCTTGGAAATCTTGCCAATGCAATTTAGAATATTTCTGATTGTTGAATAAGCCATTCTAGATAAATAGAAGTAACAGGTATAAACATTGTAAAAAAATCTTTTCCTGAGAGGGATGGAATTCGAGATCTGGCTTTCATTATCAGTTGTGCAAGAATTTCCAGACAAGTAGTTATAGTTTTAGACATTTGATACGACAAGAAAACCCATTCAAAAATTAACAAAGGATCTGACAAACTTTTGCTCTACTGAAAAATTAAACCATATAGACGTGGACTTTCTCCTAATACTGCAAACAAAAAGGGTAACTCTGGGTCACATCGGTGGGCTTGATGAGTTTGCAAAGCTGCAAACACTTTGTTTAGAGCAGTTTTTGCTTCTTCACTTAATTCCCTTGAGGAATTTAAGTCAGTGTCTCCTTTTAACATTTCAAATAAGGGAGCCAAATCTTGGTTAGTGATTTCTGAAAGAGTGTGAATCCAGTTGATAGATCTAATGAGTCTTTGGAGGTCGTGCAGTATGGTGGAATCTTCCTATAGTTGCACTGCTTGGAGCATTATGGTACTCTCTGTGATCTTGTGACCTAAGTAAGTCCAAAGAGGAGACCATGTTATTTTGTCCTCAGCTATTTGCATACCAGCCTTGCATATTTGGGCAATTGTCTCATTTGCCAAGGTGTTCATGATGGTGTCATCTTTTGCAGCTATTAAAAGGTCATCTATATAATGTAGTAATATGGATTGAGGAAGCTTCTCATGGACAGGTGATAAAATCTTGGCTACATACCACTGACATATGGTGGGAGAATTTCGCATTCCTTGGGGCAGAACAGTCCAGTGAAATCTCTTTAAGGGGGATTGCCTATTGATTGAGGGCACAGAAAAGGCAAATCATGGAGCATCGTCGGGGTGGAGTGGGATGCTGAAAAAACAATCTTTTAAATCAGTTATTACTAGTGACCAATCCATGGGAATCATATTAGGCGATTGTTATCCTGGCTGTAAAGGTCCCATTTCCTCAATTATTTCATTTATTTTCCTCAAATCTTGGAGCAGTCTCCATTTTTCGCTGTGTGGTTTTTTAATAACAAATATCGGAGTACTCCAGGGGCTGTTAGTAGGGACGATATGTCCTTTTGTCAACTGTTCATTTACTAGAGACTTTAGTGCAGTGAGTTTTTCAATAGGAAGGGGCCACTGATCAACCCAGACAGGGTTTTCTGATGTCTAGGTGAGTGTTACAGCACCGCATTCGTCAGTGGCTCTTATCAAAAATTTGTTTCTATTTTCAAGCCTCATTGTGATAAGATGTCTCGCCCCTAAACAGTTACTTTATCTCTCCTGATAGCAAATGGTTTGATGGTTGCTATGTGGTCATCAGGTCCTTTAAAAGAGACTGGCGTAAACTTCACATGGTGTTACTCTGTCCTCCAATCACAACTAATGTTTCAAGGGATGGAACAAGAGTCCATTCTGGTGGCCAGTGTCTCTGGGAAATTACAGTGACGTCTGCGCCAGTATCAATGAGTCCTGTGAGAGTAGCAGTCTTACCTAGGCAGGTCAAGGTGCAGGTAACTGGAATTCTTCCCAAGCCAATTCGTCTGGTCTATGCAACATAAGATTCACTGGGAGGACCATCGTCTACTTCTGGTAATAAGAAAACTTGAGCAAAAACTAGTTTTTCAGGTAAAAAACAAGGTGAATTAGGGCATCAAGCTAAAACAGTGATTTCTTGACTAGAGGTAACTGTTAAAACCATGGGTAATAAAAAACACCCTTCAGCATTACGCCTGTCTAATCCTATTATGAGAAAATCACGTGGATGTGATTTTGGGCAGAAGCACCCTGTAGAAATGGTATGATGAGAAAGATTTGTAATTAGCACTGACCAGGAAGTTCACAATTTTAGTCTGGTGTTTAATGGCATTGAAGCAGGCAAGCCTTCGATGATGTGTTGCAGTTGTGGAATCCCTGGACTTTGGTGTTTCCCATGACAGGTGACAGAGATTCTTGTGTCATCACGTGCCTCTGTCCTGCGCTCAGCTTGGAGTTTCCCGAATGACAAAAACAAGAAGCTTGCACTTGATGAGAGCAGCTAGTATTCTGTTCATTTTTGCTACAGTCACATTATTTTTGGAAGGTTCCTGCCTTTTGTTTATTACAGTTCCTTGCTCCATGTCTCTTTTTTCCACAGTTATATCAATTTCCGGTTTTATTGTTTTGTGGTTTTTTAGAGTCCTTTTGAAATTCATTCAAGGCATTGGCTAAAATCTGTGCTGGGATAGTAGCTGTATGCTCTACAGTACTCAGTTTATTGCAAGCTTCCACCATTTGAGGAATGGTAGGGTCAGGTTCTGATGGCAAAGTACACAAGATCTTTTTACATTTTGAATTTGCATTGACTACAGCTAATTGTTTTAACAGTCTTTCTCTCACTTGGTCTTCAGTTACTTGTTTATCAATAGTTTGCTTTAGCCGGTCTAAGAAAGTCATGTAAGGTTCAGTGGGACTTTGCCTTATTTCTGCAAAATCCATTTGTGGCTCCTTTGCCTCAGGAATTTGCAACAAAGCCTTTTTAGCTGCTTCTTTTATGTCATTGAGCACAGGTCTAGGAAGGTTTGCAGCTTGTCTGTCTGGGTCTATAAAAGCTCCTTCCCCTGTCAGCTGGTGTATTGTTAGTCCTGCTCTGGCTTGATCTCTAGCATAGTCCAGAAGCAGTTTATTTAATAAACGTTTCCACCCTAACTCCCACAAAGAGAATTCAGTGGGAGTTAACAATGATGTCATTAAATACCTAACATCATGAAGGGTTAAGACACAGGCAGAAAAGATAGCAGTAATAAGGCTAAAGAAATAAGGAGAACTTCTTCTATGCTCCTTGCCTGCTTTACTTAATTCCTTAATTTCTGTAAAAGCCAAAGCTCCCCAGAAAGATTGACCTCTCTTATTGTACCTAACTGGCATCACATGTAATTTATCAGCCATTTCCCAATCACCTGTTTCAATAGCTATTCTTTTAATCTTTTCCTAAACACCTTTTCTAGATTCTGACTAGTTGAGGTCTTCTTCTGACGAGGAAGAATCAGAGAAAACAGTTGGGGAAGAATAGCTTCTTGCCAGAAGTACTCGTTTGTTTTTATGGCTTTTTCTTATACCCAGCTTCGGGGTTTGCCATGGCGACATGGCTGCTGCCATCTTGGACGCAGACCCTTCCAGTTCACCAGCAGGTCTGGTTTCGGCTCCTCCCCCAGGGGTACACCACGTGTTGCCATCTCCAGCAGGGGCAGAAAAAGGGGGTTCTTCTGGACAGGAAGCATGCCTTGGGGTTGAGTGGATAAAACCGTGGGCGGGACTGAGAGTGGGGGTTCCCATGAGACCATGGCGTCAACCAGAAAAGTTAGCGTGCTCTTTGGCATGGCTGGGGTTGTCAAAATGGCATTCAGAGGAGTTACAGCCATTGACGACTACCATGGAGCTAGACCGCTTTATATTAGTAGAGGAGGGTGGGAGAGGAGAACAGGAGGGAAGTGGCGGGAGGGAGCAGTGGGGGGCGGGTCTGAGATAGCCTGCGCACTGCCATCTCTGACCCCAGCTGGAGGGTCTGGTGCAGACGGGCACAGGGCAGCGGGGTCACCAGCCAAGCTGCATAACCCCCTGGGCCAGCCACGGGCACAGGCGATTGCCATCGCGGCCCCATACTTGTCTGCTGGGGGTTTTTTGGGATAGGTTTCGGTAGAAAGGGGTTTGTCGGCATTTCTGGGCAATTCTGAATTAGTCTTTTGCTGCTCTGCAGCGAACAGTGTCTCTTTTGTTTCGGTCTTAACCACATCAAATCTGTTTTAAAAATTGGAATCAGTTTTTGAGCAGAGCAGTCTCAATTTGCAGGCGAATTATAAATTTTTTTTCCTACTGAGTCCCAAAAGTCAGGTGTAGTTATTGCAAGCTCAGTAATGTCCGTGAAATTCTTTTGGATTTAGCAAACTAGTCTTTTAAATTCTTTCTTCACAAATTTTATGTCCCAGTTTGCCAATTTTAACTTAAAAGATTTATAAATGTCTCTCTCGGCTACAGTCAACATCCTCACACCCATTTTGGAAAATAAATTTAAAAACGCTAACTAAAATGAAAAAAAGGGACAGATGTCCGCCCTTCTCTTACCTTCTTCCAAAGGTCCTTGATAAGGTAGTGTCCTCCTCACTCCTTATCCAGCGAAGTCCTTGCCACTTCGCTCCCTTGCTGGCACAAACGAGAAGGGCAAAGTCCTACAATCCACTCCCGGAGGTGGGGCAGGTACTCCGACAGTCTCCTGAATATCAGGAGTCCCTGTTCGGGTGCCAGGTGAAGCGTCCGGTTCTAGCCCGGATAATTTAACTGGTAGCTTCCTCGGGGTCACTCACCCTCAGCGACTTTTATGAGAGAGACTACGCTGATTCTGTCGTCTGGAAACAGAACTTTTAATAAGGGAAAAATAACAAACGAGATGCCATGCTCTACTGTACAGGGATCAGACCGAAAAAGTGGGGGGTCCAGGGTGTACAGCGGTTTTTATGCACATACGAGAGAATGGGGTTAAGGCTGGGATCTGGGGGGACAATCCAGTGGGGGAAAGCGATTAGGAATATGAAAAATATTGCGGCAAAATATAGCCAATAATACTAACAAGAACTGAGAACTTTCTAGAAACAATTTTCATATACCAAATGAGGTATTCAGGGGTGGGTCTTAGCTCACACAGATTGAGAGGAGCTTTCCCATGACTTAAAGCTAAGGTCTCTACCCTCCTCTGTGGAGCAGACCCCAACACAGGAGCCTGTAGAACTCTACATGAAATTTATTGACTGCCTTATGCAAATATTAGAGAAGCAAGTCCAGGACAATAAGACCAGGAATGAGCTATTAAAATTACTGGGGGCAGCCAGTGCCAATACAGAGTGCCAGAGGGTGTTGTGCACAATGCCATCAGAATCAAAGCCCACTCTCTTGCAAATGATTGAGGCCTGCAACCGCCTCAGGACCACGGAACATGTAGCCGCTGTACAAGCCCAGGCCATCGGGCATGGAGTTGTGGAAGCCCTAACGGCCATGCAATTCCCTTTTAAAGGGCCCTGACAACATCTATAAGGTCCCAGTACATGCTTTCAATGCGGCCAGCAAGGACATTTTAAAAAGGATTGTCCACAGTGGGGAGGAGGGTACCCGGCTCACAGTAGAGGGCGAAATTGCCTGAAAGGCAATTACCTCAGACCACAGCCAAAAAACTACCAATGGAGCACAAGGCGGCCTCGTGCTACTACACAAGCGCCCAAGCTGACGATACCTACCATCACAGAGAATCAAGTGGCCCAGGCATCCATCAGCAACCACGTGGTACCGACCTCCAGCGCCTCATCTCCCAATTACCATCCGCCTTACCAGCAGGGGCCAAATTTGAGTTGGTAAGTGCACAATCTGTCACATTAACTGACTGTTTTACCAATGCCTTATCAACAGGACATCTTGGACCTGAAGACCAGCCCCGTGAACTATTAATTTTGGGAATCTACTGCTCGAGGACTGAGGGATTCTTTGTACTACCATCTGTACTATCAATAACCTCACAGCAGGAGATCACAGTGCTAGCGATATCTCCCAACCCATCCTGTTTTATACCCCAGGGACTGATCATTGCACAGGCTATACTGGTCCCCAAACAGGACGCTGATAACACCTGAGAAGTAATGTGGACACAGGCAATCAGCCATGATCAACCAAAAATCACCTGCACTTTAGAACTCAACAATGAAAAGACTACTTTAACAGGACTTGTGGACACAGGTGTGGATGTGACAGTCATCTTGCGCTCCAAGTGGCCTCCTAACTGGGCCCTTACAGCTGCTGCAGGAACATTGTCTGGGATCAGAGGTCACAACAACAGTCTCCAAAGTGCAGAACTGATCAAGTTTAAAGGACCTGAAGACTGAATTGCCACAACAAGACCGTTCGTGGTAAGGACAAAAGCAAATGCCCCCATAGTTTTATGGGGAAGAGTTATCCTGATGCAATGTGGGATCCGTCTAGAGACGTATTTTTGATTGGGGCCACTGAGCAGTACAGCACTCTTAAATTAACTTGGAAAACTGATGACTCCATATGGGTGGATCAATGGCCCCTCTCCGAAGAAAAATTGGCCATGCTAAACTCTCTTGTAGCGTAGCAACATGAAAAGTGACACATAACACATACCACCAGTCCCTGGAGTACCCCAATCTTTGTCATCAAAAAGAATAACAACAGGTGGTGACTCTCAGGAAGATCAGTGAGGTTATGGAGGACATGGGTGCTCTTCAACCAGGTCTCCGTTTACCAACCATGATCCCCAAAGATTGGCATTTGACCATCACTGACCTAAAAGACTGTTTCTTGGATATACCTCTGCATGTGGAAGATGCTCCTTGTATTGCCTTTTCTGTTCCATCCATCAATAGTCAAGCTCATCTTAGGAGATACCATTGGACCGTGCTCCCTCAGGGTGTGAAAAACAGTCCCACCATATGCCAATTGTTTGTAGCTAAAGTTTTAACATCAGTCAGCGAAGTTCATCCACAGGTTGACATCTATCACTATACGGATGACATTCTTCTTGCTGCCAGACACCTCAGCATTAGATGCGGCATTGTTGGACACTGTTGAAGCCATTTAGAAGGCAGAATTAACCATCTTGGAAGAAAAGGTACGAAGGGCTGCCCCATGGAGGTATTTAGGATACCAGATCTCATCACAGACTATACAGCCGTAAACCTTACAACTCAATGAGAATCCTCGGACCTTGCATGACATGCAAAAACTTCTTGGCACCATCAATTGGGTGTCTGTTTGGAATCTCAAATGAAGATCTAGACCCATGGTTCACATTACTAAGAGGAGATTCAGCTTCAGATTCCCCAAGATGTCTGACGCCAGAAGCAAAGAGTGCACTAAAGAAAGTATCCCAAGCAATACAGACTCGCCAAGCACATTAGATAGACCTTCTGTTGCCTTTTTTTTTTTTTTTGGTGATTTTGGGAAAGGGACCCCAACTTTATGCTTTAATCTTTCAGTGGGATCCTGAGTTATCTGACCCTCTGTTGATTCTAGAATGGGTTTTCCTTTTGCACCAACCAGGGAAAACAATTACAATACAGCCTGAAATGATAGCTCAACTAATTGTGAGAGCCAGATCTCACTTAATTTCCTTGTCTGGAAAAGATTTTTCAATACTTTTACCTTTAACTTCCTTCCATTTAAACTGGCTTCTGCAACAGTCAGAACCTCTTCAGATTGCCCTAGAAAACTACACAGGTCAAATTTCTATTCATTACCCTAGACACAGATTGTTACATTCAGATTTTAAATTAATCCATAAACCCTTGAAATGCAATCAACTTCTCAAGGCCCTCACTTTATTTACAGATGGGTTGGGAAAATCTCAGAAATCAGTAATAACTTGGCAAGACCCTGAAACTAATGACTGGTGATCAGATATAGAAATTATCAAGGACTCTCCCCAAATGTAGAATTGGCTGCAGTTGATAGAGCATTTTCGAAATTTACTCACCCTTTTAATTTGGTTACAGATTCAGCATATGAAGCAGGAATTATTGAAAAAGCTGAAATTTCATTTCTAAAATAGATTACCAATGATCAGTTATATTCTTTGCTTAAGAATTTGCTCTTCCTTCTTTCGCAAAGGCAGCACCCTTACTTTATTATGCATATTCGTTCCTGTGGGAGTTTCCCACTCCCACATGTCTCTCCTTGAGAAGGGAGACTTTTTAGAAAGTCCTTGTTAAGAAGAAAACAAACTGGACTCTTGGCTTTTCTCTCAGTCTTTAGGTTGTTTATTATAGTCTTATCTTGAGTTTCAGCACACCGGGCTTAACACCAGCCTGGCATGCAGGAGAAAAGCATCAAAATGACCCCCAAACACACGGGTTTAAGCTCTCTTAAAGATTCTTCACCCAATTATCACCAAAAACGTACATTATTTCTCTTTGTCTTCCAGTAACTAACTATATTTCTATTCACGTGATACTACACTGCGGCAAATTCTAACCAATAGCTCTGTGACTCCAACACTGCAGATTATGGGGCAGATGAAGAAGAAGAAGAAAGAAGCCTAAAACCCATGAGGATCCTCCATCTTGCCTTCATCTGCTTGACATTCTAACAAACCCAGAAATCTAAAATTCTCACCCTGTGATAAACTACATATTATGCTACGATCTAATCCACATTCTTGAAAGTTCTGCTACATCCCAGAGCCTAGGAAGCTTTTTCCATGGACAAAGGTTAAAAACAGTGTTTTTCAGGGGGTTTGGATCCCTTAAAACATGCAGAGAAATACTTGTCAATATTCTAGACTCCAACAACTCCCACATTTGCTTACCCAGCCCATTGATACAAGGTAATACCCAAGTGGATACACTTCCCATGGCTGTGCAAACGTTACCTAACGTCTTTGAACAAGCAAAGCTCAGCCATGTGTTGTTCCATCAAAATGTCCATGCATTACACAGAATGTTTAACATCACCAGAGACCAAGCAAAGACAATTGTAAGTATGTGTCCTGACTGTCAAAAGTTTTCTTTACCATCCATGGGTGCAGAAGTCAATCCTAGGGGGCTCTGTAGCCTGTAGATATGGCAAACTGATATAATACAATACCCATCTTTTGGTTGGTTCCAACATATTCATGTGTCTGTTGATACCTTTTCAGGTGCCATCTTTGCCTTAGCACACAGAGGAGAAAAACTGCAGATGCAGGCAAACATTTTCTCCAAGAATTTGCAGTCCCCCCCACCCCTGGGACTGCGACAAGGCCCAGCTGAAGTCCAGAGGGTGGCAGAATCCAAGAACCCCCTGGGACTGGTACAGAGACACATGAGTAAATGGATACGAGGGGTATTCTGTTCCAGCACCTAAGTTAAGGTATCTGTGTAAAGACCCTGGGGGGGGAAGGGTGCAAGTAGAGTGTCTCCTGCTCTCCATCTCCCCCGCTGGCACTAAGAAAAGTCGCCCTCTGAAAAGCAGGCTTAGGTTGTAGTGGTAAATCTTGGCTTGGGGCCAGGGGTGGCCCAGAGGGTTGGCTTCTGCACTGGGGCTCTGAAGCTTGGGAGTTTGAATCCTGTGTCGTGGTTGTGATTGCTTTCTCCTGCTTGCTCCCTTTCGCTGATTGTTTTGATCTCCGCAGACTTTCTTACTCATACTTCTTAAGATATGGGGTGTGTATTCTCCTGTGAGTGTTGTACTAATAATATCCTCAGAGATTCTGCTTTAGGGTTAGTATTGAAAAACTGGGGAGACTTAACTGGTGGAGATTCTTTTTTTCCTAAACCCAAGCTGATAAGACTATCAGAAAAGATCTGGCCCATGTACGAACTAGAAAATGGTAAGATTTGGCCTGAATTTGGTAGTTTTGATAAGAGAT
Source organism: Certhia americana (assembly GCA_018697195.1). Taxonomy (NCBI): domain Eukaryota; kingdom Metazoa; phylum Chordata; class Aves; order Passeriformes; family Certhiidae; genus Certhia; species Certhia americana. Next base: position 15,230,309 of record JAGMWU010000027.1, read on the forward strand.
TAATATCAAGTTTGATCTCTTGTATACATAAGGAGAAATATCTCGATGAATTAGACTATGCCAGACTCTTTATGGTGTTAGCATGCCAATGAAGTCTAGCAGCTAACAAAAGGAGAGAACAAATTTTGGTATTAAAAGAGGGAAAAAGTTAAAAAAGACCAATATTGACCAGTGAGTGTAAAAGCAAAGAGGAGGTGGAGTTTGACCTCATTGCCTCTGATTTAAGAGCCGGGACAGCTCCAGCTGTGCCTGCGTTGGGGCCAGGCCAGGCCGCCACCCTCCCCACCACCACCACCGCTCCCCCCTGCCGTCAGCAAAAGGGGGGGGCGGGGGGAGGCACGGCTCAGCCCATGAAAGAAGAGCTGGGCGGGCCATGGCAGGAGTGGGTGCCGCCTCTGCCGCTGTCACCGCTGTCATCACAGAGAGAGGAAGGGACAGGGGGAGGAGATAGCTGGTGTGTGCAACCCACGGCACAACCCTGGGAGGGGGAGCCAAGGGAAAGGGGACGGCTGGCGTGTGCAGCCTATGGCACCACCCCAGGAGGAGGGGTCAGGGGACAGAACCTTTTGCCAAGAAGGCAGACAGGGGCCCTCCCATGGGGGGAGAGCTGACCCTTCTGCTCACAGGCCTGCAAGTCTCCATAGCAACCCCGAATACAGTGGGGCTGTTAGGGGAGATAATTCCATCAAAGTACGCAAGGACGCAGCCCGAGCTAGGAGAAAGAGTAAATCTTGTATGATACTCTCTAAAATAAAGAATCGTATAAATAGAGTATATACTGAGACAGAATCTACCGATCCAGAAAGTTCTAGTTTAAGTAGTTCTGAGGACAATGAAATTGATGAGATCATTGCAGCCCTAACAAAGAAGAGAAGGGGAAAGATAGTTAGAAAAGCCATCAGAGAGCTGAGCCCAATTGCCAAATGCACTAGGTCAAAAAGGGAAAAGGAAAGAGAACCAGTTTTACAAGCCCCATTATGACAAGCAGTAGGCAACCAGGGGGCTATATATGTAAAGTGACATACTCCGTTATCGAGTTAGAGCAGTGGAAAGCTGCTGTGGGAAAATATAAGGAGAACCCCCATAAGGTTGCAACATTAGTAAAAAGGGCAATTAACTCACGGAACCCTGACTGGGCTGATCTGAACTCCTGCGCTCCAACTCAGTACACACGGGAGAAAAACTGCAGATGCAATCAAATATTTTCTCCAAGCATTTGCAGCCCTGGGGATCTCCCAGGAAATAAAAACTGACAATGGTCCAGCCTACGTCTCTGAAAAGATGCAAGACTTTTTCATTCAGTGGGGAATTACCCACATCACCAGTACTCCTCACTCCTCCACAGGCCAAGCAATCATTGAAAGGGCCCACAGGTCTCTAAAAGATTTTTTAGATAAACAGAAAGGGGAAGTAGAGACCCTGTCCACCACAGAGAGACTAAGCAAGGCACTATATGTCTTTAATTTTTTTAATAATTTCTTTATGGATCCCAACCCTCCTGTCATCCAACATTTTTCAAACACCTCAGGCTCAATTAAAAGAAAGGCCACCAGTATTGATAAAAGACCTTGAAATGGACCAGATCCTAGGGGTATTTCCAATAATTACCTGGGGGAGGGGATTTGCTTGTGTCTCTACAGGTAAAGGACCTCAGTGGATTCCAGTGAAAAACATAAAACCCTACCTACAGCCTGTCCTAGGTTGGCTGTAATTGGACAATTTTATAATATTGATGCCTGATTAGGCCAATGAAAAGAGTGGATACGCCTTTTATAAATACACATCTTAAGACTAAAAACCCCCAAAAATAGCTCTCTTCGTTTCCAGCCTTGGAAGGTGGTGGTGGGCTTGGTCCAGTGGCTGGTCTCGGTTTGGCCTGCATGACCAGGTCTGGGCTGGCTCCCAGGGCCCCGCGAATATTTTTCTGTCTCCAGAGGGGTGGTGAGCAGGCTGCCGAGCTCCTCACTGAGGAGCTGTCAGGCCCTTCACCAAGGAGTTCAATGGGCCCTATCAAAGTGGACGGCTGGGGCTCTTTGACAGCAGAGACAAGCTCTTTCTTAACAGAGCCTGCCAGACTGTGCCAGACAGAGACTGTATTAGCACCGGGAGCAGCTTAAGAAAGAGTGGCCCAAGGGACAGAAGCAGCTGTGCAGCCGCCACCATTGCAGACTGGGAGCGGTCACGTGGCCAGGATCGGAGGGGCCGTGGTGACCTTGGCATGGCTAGCAATGAACTCTGTATGCTCAGCCACTTTTAAGCCAGTTTTACTATGGACAGAAGGATAAAAGCATCAGTGACAGTTGGGAGGGTTTTTTCCTGTTTTTCATCACCCCAGCAGAATCTGGCTGGTTCACGCGGTGCCGGTGGGGAACATGTAGCCAGCAGGGAAGCATGGCGAGCCATGTTCCCGATGCAGAGCTTGGACCAGATCAGCATTTCAGCAGTGCAAGACTTTATAGAACTGTTTCAATTAATATTAAAGCTTGAGAACAAATGACTTTATGAATACCATTTCTTTCCTAAATTAGGAAAAGGAAAAAGGTGAACACATAGAGATAATAACATGAGATTCTGAAGTCAGTAAAGAAAGAGTTAATTACTGGCAAATAGATTTTGCAGAGTTACCACGCAAAGAGGGATACCGGTACATATTGGTGTTAGTAGACATCTTTAGTGGATGGCCAGAGGCTTACCCCTGTCACACTAACACAGCCAAGGAAGTGGTGAAAGTTTTACTCAGTCATATAATTCCGAGGTTTGGGGTTCCCTTGGGAATGTCATCAGATAGGGGACCACACTTTGTTGCAACAGTGGTTAAAAAAATTAGTCGGATTTTGGGAATTACTTGGGATCTGCATACACCCTATGGACCCCAAGCGAGCAGAAAAGTTGAACGTATGAATGGGACTCTCAAAACACAAATTAGCAAAATTTGTCAAGAAACATCCATGACATGGGTTCCGGCCCTGCCTATAGCTTTACTGAGAATCTGCATACAACCCAGGCAAAGAAATAACATCAGTCCTTATGAAATACTGTATGGCAGACCATATCAGATTCCACATATTCCAGGTGAAATTCACATGAAAGGGAAATTTGATTTGCAGAGATATCTAATGGCTTTAGGTTCTACTTTGCAGAAGCTCCAGAATTACATCGTGCTATCCAGGCCTATAGGACTGGACACACCTGCACATCCTCTCCGGCCTGGGAGACTGGGTTTATGTTAAGTGGTGAGACAGTGATCCTCTACACACTAGGTGGAAAGGACCATTCCAAGTTCTGCTGACCACCCTCACTGCAGTCAAAGTGGCCGACAAAGAACCCTGGATTCACTACTCCAGAGTCAAAAAGGCTTCTGCTCCTGAAACAACTGTAAAAACAGAGACTGATGTAGACAAAAACATGTTTTAAATGATTCCTCTTCTGTGCCCAAGTGAAGTTTTCCATCCCCTGAAACCCCCTTTTGGGTTACTAGCTCAGTCTCTGGGGAACCTTGGGTGAGGGAGACTTCGGAATAGGGAGAAGGGGTTCAAAAGAGGCTCCTTACCTTGGATTATTCCAAAGCTTTATTCTTGAAGGGTCCCAGAGGCCAAAGAGAGCAAACAAGGAAGAGCATGGGTTTATCTAGGTTCTCTGTCCAAGACCGATAAGCTGGCACTGAGCCAATTGGCCAGAGATAGGGAGGAGGGTAGGGTCAAACTACATGGTTTATAGGCATTAGGGGGTTTTCTTGGAGTGAACCATCTCTCAGAGGCATACAACACCCAAGGAACTGTTCACAAAAGCCATTCTTCTTTGCATGATACTCGTTTGTGAAGGACATTACTGCTGTTAGATGTTTATTACTGTTTATTGCATATTATTATTGTTGTTAGATATATGTAACTAGACATGTTAATTTGATGTTAGATATTGTATTTACCCTTAGATATTTATCTCTTGTTAGATGTTTATTTTAGATTGTTAAATACATGTATTTAGAATAGAGACTCAACAAGGTAGAGGCCTTGTCAAGCCTCTAAAGGGGGGAATGATGCCTTAGGTTTTAGCTATTATATATTTTAGACTCTGTGCTGTTTCAGTGAGTAGTTTTAGGTTTCATATTAAGTGCTACTAAGCTCTCTTCGTGGTATAGATAGACAAAATAATTCCTTCTCTAGTTTGATACCAAGGACAACTTTCAGGCCCAAGGATGAAAACAACGGTGAAGTGAGAAGAAAAAACAAGGAGAATGGAGCTTCATAACCTGAAGCTATGGTTGGACAATTGATTCTAATATGCTAATGGACCAGAACTTATAAAAATGTGAGACCTCTTGACCCGGGTGTCCATTTTATGACCACTTTGGGGTGCATCTTGGGTGTGGTCCATCTGGACTCTTGCATGGCCCAAGGGTACCCATTGAGACCTTTTAATAAATACCTACTTTATCCTTTGCCCTGTCTAGTCTCTGTTCCAGGTCAGCCTCCAGACGGCATCACAGTGGGAGGCTGGGTGGGAAAGGTGGACACAGGGATGTCAGTGATGCCTCTCCCTTCCCACTGCCATGGCCTCAGAGCCAGCTGGGGCACAGATCTAGGGAGCATCACTCTGCAGAGGGATAGGGTTTGAATCTCTTGGTTGGGGGGGATTCATCCTGCACTAGGTCAACTTCTAGCATGAGACAACTGCATGAAGTTCAATAAGGTGAAGTGTGGGGTCCTGCACTTGGGTCACAGCAACTGCATGCAACAATACAGGCATGGGGAAGTAAAGAGGGAGGTAAGATGGAGTTGAGCTACAGGCCATGGGACACGCCTGCAGAATGCCATGGCAGCACAGTGAAGCTTGTCTCTACCTGACCTTGGGGGGAAGAAATACGATGTGGCAGATGCCCTTCAGGGAGGAGCCTTGCCAGACAAGTGAACAGTACGTGATCACCCCCATATAAAGACATTAGGAAAGTATGTTGCTGATGTGGCAATGTGTGATAGCTCATTTAGTGAAGAAATGACATATAAGGAAAGAAATACAGTGTATTGAAGAAGTGTATAAAAATAGCTTGCTTTTCGCAATAAATGTCTTAGTATCTCCACCGATATGAGTCTGAGCAATCAGTCGTCACAGGGAAGAGTGGCTTGAGAGCTGTTCAGCAGAAAGGGACTTGGGGGTGCTGATTGACAGCTGGCTCAAAATGAGCCAGCAGTGTGCCTAGATGGCCAAGAAGGCCAATGGCATCTTGGCCTGTATCAAGAATAGTGGAACCAGTAGGAGTAGAGAAGTAATCATCCCTCTGTACTCAGCACTGTTGAGTCCACACCTTGAGTACTGCCTTCAGTGCCTTTAAAAAGGACATTGAAGAGCTGAAGCGTGTCCAGAGAAGGGCAACACGTGTGAAGGGCCTAGAAAACATGTCTTATGAGGAATGGCTGAGGGACATGGGGTTGTTTAGTCTCAAGAAGAGAAGGCTCAGGAGGGACCTCATCACTCTCTACAACTACCTGAAAGGAGGCTACAGTGAGGTAGGGGCTGGTCTCTTTTGCTGTGCCTACAATGAGAGGACAAGAAGAAATGGCCTTAAGCTGAGACAGGGGAGATTCAGATAAGATATTAAAATATTTTTTTCACCTTTAGGGTGGTCAGGCATTGGAATAGGTTGCCCAGAGAGGTGGTGGAGTCACCATGATGCCTGGAGGTGTTTAAGAGGCATCTGGATCTGTCACTGAGACATGTGGTATTGGAGTTACAGTGACAATGTTGGGTTGACAGCTGGACTGAATGATCTTAAAGGTCTCTTCCAACCTTGATGATTCTATGAGCCAGTGGTTCCCAGTGGCTATCCCCTGTTCCTAGCAGTCCCTAGTGTTTCCAGCTGCTGATGTTGGACACAAAAATCAATGCTCGGCTCTCATTCCAATAGCTTTAAGGAGCAGAAATGGCTGCAAGGCTGGAGAAAAGGTTATTTCACCCACTGATGTTGTATAGATGCAGCACCTCCTTCATTATTTCACCCATTGATGGTGTATAGATGCAGCACCTCCTTCTGCTTCTGCCACTGTTGGGAGGAGAGGCATAGCCTAGAGGCAAAGGATGAGTCTTGCTGCCATGAGGAGAAGTCTTCCCAAATGCTGGCTGGGCACTGGCTGGCCCTGGCAGGTTTAACTGTGCTATACAGCACAGCTCCACACCAGGCGCTTCTACTGGACCCAAGCAACTACTATTTGCCACGGCATAAAGGTTAGTACCCCCTGATTTCAGTATCCGTGATTGCTGGGTGTTATGGTTTAGCTCTGATTGGACAATTTTGTAATAGTAACACCTGATTAAACTAATAAAAAGTGAGGATACGCCTCTAGTGAATACACATTTTGAGGTGAGAATCCGGAAATAGAGCTCGTCTGGTTTCTGGAGGGGGTGAGTTGCAGACCCTCAACCCAGCCGTTCTCTATGGCTGGGTCGGGCCGGGTTGAGGTTCCCTCCTTCCCTCCCCTGGCACCCCTGGCAGGCAAAGGAGAAGGAGGGGGGGGGGGGAGGGGAAGGAAGGCACAGCCCACCCTTGGATGTTGAAATCTGCTAATCTAGGACTGCCCGCGCAGCAACTGGGGGCTGAGCCAGGCCCGACATCTGCTGAGCAGGGAAAAAGGGAAGAAGTTCTGGCATGAGACATCTGAAGCCTGACTGGGCTGGAAGGGGGATTCTGGCCTCCCTCTCTCAGCACAGCTGGAACTGGAGGGCAGCGGCAGACCTTGGGAATCCTGGCCCAGCTCCAGCACCACTACAATACATCACGTGACTGCTTTGTACTAGCAGGGGCGTGTGTGAATTTTTTTTTCCTTGACCAGATGAAACTTCCAAAGCATGAATCTTACCCAGAGAAACAGAGGAGACCAGATGAAATGTAGGAAGACACAGCATGAGACTTGATGTCAGAGGAAGTGAGAAGAGAATCTCAAATGGCAAGGAAGATTGAAGGAGTGGCTGAGTTAGGTTGGACTTCTCTTGTGAAGCCATAGAGAATGGACTTAAATACCCTGTAACCTATGGAGTGTTGTTTAGGGGGATGCAAGGTTCTAGACATAGCTGTGAGCTGCTGGAGAAAATTGAACAGAAGAAGACTAAAGAAGTGAGAGATGAAGTCATGCCCATGGAAGGAAGATGGCCTCTGTTCCTTGAGATGAAGAGAACTTTTGTTTTATACTAGAAGATGCATCCTTAAACTGTACCCTAATAAACTGATATGGCCCGTGAGCTGCTGTGGCAAGCTGTTTCATGAGAGGGACCTCACAAATGGCAACATTTCTTCACCCGGGCAGGCCAACTGTGAAGTATGAAAGCAAGAGAACTGGTATCTTATGGAAAATCTCTGTGGTACCCAAGAGCAACTCCTTTCTCCTTAATGAATTGAGAATTAATTATTTTAAGGGTGATAACTGACTGAGAATCCCAAGTTTTGTCTTTTTACACTGGAGTAAAAAAGTAAATAGTCGGGGGAGGAGAAATGTTTTGAAAATTTCATTCTGATCTTTTTTCTCTTTTAGTGTTAGTTAATAAAGTTCTATTCCTTTTAAGTTTAAGCCTGCTTTGCTCTTAATTGAAAAATTTTAAATTGGCAAACTAAAACTAAGACATAAATTAGTGTTTCCGCCCAGTTTCAAACTGAAATCATGACAAAATAGTGCATTGGCCGAAAAATGAACAAAACCCACGACACTGGGGTCCCAGATGAGAAGGTGTGGTTCATACCCTCTCACGACAGTTCGCTCCAATGACAGTCTGGCAGGCTGGTTTTCATATGTACGCTTTTTAATATTAATTCTGTTACGCTATACACAACCAGCAACAATGATAAATACTGCAATGGAAATGTTGAAAAAATTGTACATATTACATGTTTTTGAGACACACCCCCCCACCACTGTTTAAAATAAATTAATGCATAAAAGGGGTGGTAGAAAAAAGAAAACCCCAAACAAATCACAATACAATTGATCCATTTAAGGCAATACTCTACATGGATGAGAAAAGAAGTACAACAATGTGCTACATGTTCTGGACAGGAAAAAAGAAAGAAACATCCCCCCTGCCCTATATAAGATGCAAATTGATGTTTCAAGAGTGAAAAATCTCCCAAACCTAGATAATAAAACCAATAGCCAAGTTAAGTGCAGCATTAATACACTCTGCATATCAAATGATTAACAGGTTCTTTACATGAACTGAGGTCAAGCTACAAGAAATTTATCTTCCTAATTAAAGCTTTATTCAAGTCAAACCCTGTATTTAACTTTACTTTGCATTTGGATGTTTCAACTATATTTCACTCTATGCAAGGACATCTGGAAATTAGTCTCCTGCTCTGAGATTTACACAAAGGTTTTGAGGTCTCCTCTCCTCCTGAAAGATATTTCCATTAAATACATCAAAAAAGGATCTTGCTTTTAGTGACCCCCAAATGCCTTCCACCATTACCTCCCCTGAGGCACTGGACACCACATGGGGAAAAGAGACCTGGGAAGTTTTTGGGCTGATTTTTATCCAGGATAAAGGCATGAAATGCAAGTGCAGATTTGATCTGAACTCAGAGGAGTGCTATTTCCCTGTCTGCCAGAAATGGCTATCTGGAGCTTGCTGAAAGCACTTTCCCAGCATGGGAGAAACCCAGCTTGTATCCAGGCTCTGGATAGAGACATGGTGTTTGCCATTAAGATTGGTGTGAAGTTCCATACCTGTCTGGACAGTCAATTAATCCATTATTAATGCAGACCAGAACTTGGCCACTGGAAGGTGGACAATAATCATAATACTAAAAAATCCCACTCTCTCCCAAAGAGGAAAAGAAAAGGGAGAGTAGCTACTTCCTTCTGGTTTCTCCCAATGGATCCAAATCAGCTGCCACCTATGCAAGATCGGCAGCACCAGATCTCACCAGCATCGACAGAGTACATTCACAGTAAGGTTCATGTCTGTAAGGTGCTGCCAAGAGGCAAAGAAGCTACTTGGGACATGGTTGGAGCTTCCTATACTGCCCTGCTAGAGTGTGTGGGGAGGAAGCTATGGTACACAAGGAAAGAAACCCAAGGAGAGTTACTAAAAATTTAGACTTGTGATGGCTAACAACTGTCTGGGCTGCCTTGGGATTGGGTGGGAGAAGGGAGTGCAGAACAGGGCTGAGAGTCACTTTTGGTGCAACTGCCTTTGATGCTCATCACTAGTGCATGAGGGAGGGGGAAGATGATAGCTGCTTTGAGAAAAGAGAAGTGAAAAGAGGACGTGTGCAATACAACAAAGCTTGCAACTCTAGAACTAGCCACTGGACATGGATACCAAAGTTTACCTGTGAAAACTAGCTATCCTTCTATTGTCACTGCTGCTTCCCCCCCCCCTTCATGGTCTGATTCTTATTCAGTTTGGAAAGCTGGGGCTGTTTGACATGATGGTCAGCACTGATTCTCCCATCCCAGTTCCCACAACACAACTACAGGATGTACAATGTAGTCAGGAAGTCACATCGTAGGCACAAACCAACTGCATGCAAGTGGTGTCTGCTTTCAGAACCCTTCAGAAAGATATTTAATGTTGGCTCATTTCCTTCTTTATTAAACTGAAGGTTCAATAACCCTTGTGGAAGGAGAAAAAATGGTTAAAAATGTGCAAAAAGGGGGAGAATAAAATTTTTCTGAATTTTCTTCCCTGCAAACTTCATCCTCCATCCTTCTCTCTGCACAACTACAGCCCTACAAGTGCACTCTGCCCCAGCATGGTGGGGACACAGATGACTGGCTTTCCAACTGTGCCTCTGCTGTGGGTTTCCAGTCCATTTCACATGGCCTTATATGCCTGGGACCTGGTGCTTGCGTCCCAGATCTCCCACAGTGCTGAGCCTGGGAGGATGAAAGCAGCTGGCTCATACCAAGGTTTTACATTAGCCTAGCTAACCCTCAACCCCACTGCCTTCAGGTGGGTAAAGAGAAACCCCAGTCTGCTCTCTGTCTCAACCACCATCACAGATGTTGGATGTCCTGCTGGTTTGATGCTTGCCTTATATTTGTCTCAGGACAGAGGCAGCTACAAGCCAAACACAGCTGATGTCCCAGCTTTTCCATGAAAAAAACTTATAGATAAGTAATGCAATGGTTAGCTCTTACAATCAAGTGGTAAATATTATGTGTATGTTAAGAGAAATTTTGTAGATATATTGTTATGTTACTGTAATATGTCTTCTCATAGTCCTCTTTCCCCTCCCCCTTGTATTGTTGTCATAGGATGGCCTTGGTAGTCGGGACATGTGGGGAGGGAGGTTGGTTTGTTACTATGGCAACACCTGACCTCAAATCAAGATGTAAGAAGATGATTTCCACCAATGGACAGCGAAGAAGGAGTTGACTGACAAGACTTTGGGAGAGGTTAGGGGTATAAAAGGCAGAGCATCCATTTTGTAGATGAGCACATGGTGGTTGAGTCCTTTGCTCCCAGGACTGCTCTTTCTCCTTATTCAGTCTTTTGTTGTATTTTTGTTAAGGTTTAATAAACCTTTGAAATTTTAAAAGTGAGGATCATTTCTCATAAAACTAAGACCAGAAATAGTGAGCTGGGGATGGAGATAAAGGTGTTAAAAACCAGAAGGGCTGTTGTGAAGAGAGCTTGTCCGAGTTTTCCAGCTCTCTCAGTGAGTCTATATTATATCTCCCAAAAAGCTACACATCTCCTAGGTAATGTGAGCTTGAGGAAGGTGGGTAAAAGATGGAGAAGGTGGAGTTGCAGCTCTTTTGGGACCAGTGCAGAAGGGAGAATGCAGCCTAAGTAGAGAGCAGTTCTTCCTAGTGAATTCATCTAGGGCAGCTGGATGGGCAACTATGGAATGCTGCTCTGTGAGGATAAATATCTCAGCAGATAATAGCACTTATCTCAGCATGGCCTTTTCCTCCTGGTGCCTACTCTGATGGTTTCCAGTGACACATTTGAGAGTCACATTTTAATGAGACTTCTTTTGCACCTTCCACTCTCTGATGCAATCCTACTGCCTGTATCACCATTTGTTACTTGGAATGACTCCACAGTCCAGGCACAACTGGTGAGATGGGTTCCTTCCAGAAACAAATCCATCTTTTACTGGAGCAGCATTTTACAGAAAGAGAAAGGCTCAGTCACCACCAGTGTCTGCTGACAACTGGGTTTGGGAAGCAATAGGAAGAGCTGCTCTCCACAGGCAGCAGGGAAAGATGCAACTTGTCCTGCTGGTGCCCATGTTGCTCTACAACACTCAGAAAGAGTGCAACTGGGATAGTGAATGCTGATGGGAGGGGAGAGAGCATTGAATGGCTCCTTTGGGATAGTCCTATGGCAGTTTCATGCTCTTACTTTTAGCATTCACATAATGATTTGAGGGTATAAACTGTCACTTTTGCCTGGGCTCTTCCTTTACCATTTTCCCTTAAAACTCACACAGGGTATGGCCACTATTACATAGAACGAAGTAGGCTTTGTCACCTGGCTGCTGCTTGGCTCAGCAAGCACAGGCTGTGTGTGCCATAAACATAAAGATACCCTGGCTTTGACCTCTACCACCCTTCAGAGCTGACTCTTCACATGACCCTATTTCTACTTTTCACGTTTTAAAAGAACTATCTGTATAAATGGGCAGTGCCACAGGGCAAACTTGGCTAGGTTGAGCCTAAGGGGAAGGCATGGAAAAGTGCTCATTTTAAGGTGCTTTTCACCTTTAGAACATGGCATCCTTGTCACTTCCTTTCAAGGCTTTCCTATGTAAGGGATTGTTCCAGACCTTGAACATCTCATCAGACAAACCCACATCTGTTACAGAGCTGCACAAGCCCTCTGGCAGAAGGGTCAGCAAGTCAGCATAGAGGAAGAGGTTGTGATTTGGGATTACCTACACAAGAATAATGCCAGACTGACCAGGTGCAGGTTCTCACAGGGGCTGGCATCTATATTTTAAGTCCTTGTTGCACTCCTAAATTTCCTTCATTAGTAGTGGATGGTGCTGTTGTGCCGCCAAATCTTTTTACACATTTTTTTTTCTGGCATCGTGCAGACTGAGAAGTCAATTGTGCAAGAGTCAGCTGCAAATGTGTGGGAAACACATCCTTGCCAAATATCTGCTCCCAAAGTTGTTTAATCTCTTTACTAACCTCCACTCTGCAGCCTTCTGACACATGTAAGGAACATCAGAAAATGGTAAAAGAGAGAAAGCTGAGTTGTGCTGCTTTTCTTTGTAGTCCTTTGAAAATACATGCAAAACTTCTATAGAATGCTTTTTGCATCTTGCTTGCAGAGCTATCCTATCAATGGTGCCCACCATACACTTGGCAACATCCATGCAGATGGATGTGGGGTGGTGGTAGAATCTTGGGAAGGCAGATTTCTCCCCTGTGCTGTAGAAAGGAATGGATATCAAGAGGGGATGTGACTTGTCTGAGGTTAGAGCAAACATTGTATGTGCCAACAGCAGTCTGACACCACCACAGACACCTTCAGCATTAATAAATCTCTCCCATGGGCACCAAGAGACTCAGTGTCAAGACAATATCAACAGCCAAGCTCTGTGAAAATGTGCTTTCTTCAGCTAGTTTTTCTGGCACTGACCTTCAGACTGAACAGTTCTAGTTCTGTCTTGTGTAGGACTCATTTTTTCTTAGCTGAACACTAAGATTTCTGAAAGCACATGGGTCTCGCAGGAATGAAGTATTGGCTGAAGTCAATATACATGCCTGGACAGAACTCAGGAGTATGGTATTCTCGGGCAAAGACTGAATCCCTGGAGAGCATGGACAGACTGCAGATTGAATCCAATGTGTTTAGTGATAATTTAATGTGGAGCTAAGGACAGAGTGCATTGGATATGTGACACAACAGCTCTAACCAGTACTGACTCACAGTGAAATGTCACCTATTTGTCCCTTTTGCAAGTAAATGAATTGTGTCATGCTAGTCCTGACTAGCCTTGCCATAAGAAAGGATGCCCTGCTCTGTTCCTATTTCTGTGTCCCAGTTACAGTATAAGTGGAGTTATGCAAATGTATCAGGTTTAGTGAATCAATTAAGAACTGACCTTCTCCCACAGGTAAAACCCTCTGACACCTCAGACTCACCTCTGATCTTGTAGATGGATTGGTTTCAGTGGGCAGCAATAACTGCAGCTCCATCTGACCCTTCCCATTCTGGAATAGACACCTTACAAAACACCTCCAGTGCCTAAACAAACCAAGGAGGTATCTCTGGACCCCTCTGCATTTGAACTCCAGAACAGTCAGTTCTGCCAGGCAGTGCCTGGCACTTTGATCAACTTCTCCTTTGTTTTACCATAGTTTAAAATAACTTATTAACCAATCATAAATTTTTTGGTTTCTTCTGGCTCCATGAACACAAAGAGGTGCATGTCCTACCATAGGAGGAAGCGATGACTGTTAAGTTTTACAGTTATAATGGAAAGCACTGATCACGGCCTGCCAGCCTCACTACTGGATGTGACAGGCAGTGGAAGAGGTGGCTTGGCAACACATGCAGGTAGGGTTGACAGATTTAGGGGGGATTAGGTCGAGGTCCTCATCATCTGGGATCTCATCTAGCCGGTACCCATCCTTTAGGAGCTGGATGTTCAAGTCTTGGTTGATCTGCTGCAGACAAACAGACAAACAGACAAACACTTGAGATTTCTTCCTTCTGATGGTTGGAAGAGGAAAGAAGTCCTTTATTTTGGAATATATTTCCCTATCATTAGCAGCTGTCCTATCAATGAAAGAGTCCTAGTTTTTGACCACAGGTAAAGGCTGATGTTGGGGTTTTAGTTCTCCTTTTGGTTTGTTTTATTTCCCTCTTAAGGAATTTTCCCTCATGTATGTTGCTAGGAGACAGCAATGACTGGCTACTTAAGAGACACAAAAGAAGGTGTCACAGCTCAGGGGAGGGGTGAAGCTGGCTGGCTACTCTCTCTTTACTTGGTGTTTCTCCTGAACGGCAGATACCACGAGACTTGGACTGGAAAAACGAGGTTGGGTGCAGACCCTCCCTAAATCTTTTGTGGTCTCATCATTCGGAGGGGAGAGAGACTGTGGTCGATGTGGGGAGAATTCGTCACCACTGCGGGGTTCTGTCTCCTGCTGCCTTTCTTCTATACCGTAAGTGGAGCTCTGCTCATAAAAGCAGCCGTTGCACTGGGACGTTATTAACATCTTACCTCACTAAAAATAGGGACTTTTCACCATCTGCTCAGGTGCCTCAGGGGAAAAACCCCAGGATCCTGAGCCCGCCTTTCCCCGCCCTGCTCGGAGCCGGGCCGCCGCTGCCCCGCCCCTGCTGCTTCTCCGGCACTGCTCTGAGCTTTCGCTGCACTGTAGTCCCGCACTCCCTGCCTGCCAAGACGTCCTGTGGTTCCCGCTACAGCTGTGGAGCTTCTGATACAACTCGTCCACCACCCCAGGATTTTTGTTCATTCATGCCGTACCAACTTGCTGCTCCCGAAAGTCCTGCTGAAGCACCGGGATCGGCTGCCCCTGGGGGTTTGTGAAACAAAGCCTCTCTTCTATCCCTTCCCGTCTCAGTCAAGTCCGCCATTACCACGTGCTACGCGAGTTCGCACCGGTGCGCCCCCGCAGCCACGGGGAAATCACTGCACCTGCCCTGCCTACTGGGAGCCACCAGTGCCCCTGCCGGCTGAGACCATAACTACACCAAGGAGAAAAGTGCCTACAGTCTGGAAGGCTGTTACTGGGTTTCTGGTTCTGTTTGTTGTAACTGCCATAGTTATTGTTTTTTGTTTTCCTTGTTATACATACTAGTAAAGAACTGTTTTTCCCATTCCCATATCTTTGCCTGAGAGACCCTTAATTCCAAAATTATAATAATTCGAAGGGAAGGGTGTTATATTCTTCATTCCAAGGGAGGCTCCTGCCTTCCTTAGCAGACACCTGTCTTTCAAACCAAGACAGCTGCCTTCTGTTTTTTAAACTTCTTCCAGAACAGGAATATCTAGAGTGAGATATTCTAGAGCAGCAAACTGATACAGTATTTTATTCTGGAATAATCTTTCCATAAGGATTAGTCCACATTTAAAGTAAAGTAATAATAATGATGATAATAAACTGACTGGCAGCTGGGCAGTCCCTCCTTTCAGTCTGGTGCACTGTATCAGTTGAAAGGTGGTAAAGCTTGGCTTTTTGTAATCTCAAATTCAAGTGCTGTCTAGCCAGATCTGGGTGAACAACATCAGGGCACAGAGATGACCCAGATCAACTGATCTGGTCCCTGCTCTTAGACATTTCTCTTCATTTCAGAGGTATTTTGCCAAGGAAGGGATACAAAGGGGAAGAGTTCCCAGTGGCTTGTGTGCAATAATGGCTGTTCAGCACCTTGGATGTAAAATCAGATCCTGCAGGAGTACCTGGAGTCTGAGCAACTAATTCACAAGAAACCTTGGGAATATATTCAGAAACAATGCAAAGGGATTAACAAACCAGAGCTTCCCTGCCTTTTCTCTTTGAAGGGGCAGAAGATCATATCTGCAAGTCCTCCCTAGAATTTCTGATGCTCCAAATAAACATGCACTGGGTGACCCTGACTCCCACAAGAACTGGAAATCACAGCACACCCTCAGAACCTTTATTTGTATCCTTGGCATGCATACAGTTTCTGATCTGCTGTGACAGAAAAGTTGATGCATTTGCACCATGTGGGCCAACACTGCACAACTGAGCAGAACTAGAAAAAGCTTGAGTGAATCCAAAGGTATCTGTGATAATAGCTGACAGGCAGATCTGTCTGTACCATGGAAGTGTAGGGGTGGAGCCAACTGGATCCCCAGGAAAGACAGAAATATGACACAGTTTCTGTAATTGCCCCTTCCAGACTCATAAAGTCTACACCACTGGAAAATTCCTTGTGGAGGTGTTTCTGGCAGCACAAGGCCATTCTAAGTTGCTTCTGGCTGTTCAACTATTAGCATTCATGACAAGCATGGCAGGAAAGAATATAACTCACCTCAGCAGATGAGTATCCTGAAGAGGAATATCTGGATGTGTCAAATTCATCATCACTGCAGGGAATGACAAGATGCAGCAAAGAAGGAAACAACAGTTAGAGACCTGTATTCCCTGGTTAACCCTATCTTTCTTGTGTCATGAAGCTGTACTTCATCCACAGAAAAATTACATCAAGGCAGTCTGGAGACCAACTTTCATCTGTAACCCTGAGACCTTTCCATCAAAGTATTCTTTACTCATGTCTCTTCCTACTTGTTTACACACAGAGACTTGTTACAGCATATGCTGAAGGGCACATCAAGGAAGAGTGTAAGTGTCCCACAAGAGTAGTTTCAACAGGAATTAGCTTCAGTGCTGCACTATAGCATGAAAACATGCTTGCACTGTAATATATATACACATAAAAACTTTTTAACCCTTTGCATACCTGTCTGTATCCAGGGCTACCAGTGGCTTTTCATCTGGACTCTGGTCTAATGACGAATAGCCTTTATTTGGAATGACGAGCCTGAAATAATTAAAAGTTGTCTGTTAACCACACAGTAAAGCTCAGTACCACACATAGTCTAGATCAAAGCCATATGATATTTGGCTTTCTCTGTTTCACCTATGTTTTGGGGAGAGCTCATAAGGTGTATCCCAGAATCATTTGTATTGGAAACTGTCACAGTCGTCCCTCGTCACACACCCCCCACCTCCCCCCCCCCCCTTCACAGTTTGGGGGATATCATGAGAGATATAAGCTCAATCAGGACCCTGTAGGGGGATGGGGACAGGGCTAGGTTGTTTCTTCTGGTTCGGGGATCAAGAAGACCAGCTGCGTGGGTGGTGGAGTGTTGCCCTTGCTTTTGCATGTTTCGTCTAGCCTTCTGATGTTTTGAACTTCTGGAGCCAGATTTCACACACACATTTTTGTAAACAACGATTACTTACATTCTGTTCTAAAAGGAAGTGAGAGTTGATGGACCTATGGTTTGACCAGTGTGGTCTCAAAGGTCAGTTGTTTGACCAATCAAGGGGACAGTGTGTGTAACCTATATAAATCAGAGTTTTATAATAAACTTCCTCTTTTGCTTCTGCCTTGCTCGAAGAAAGGTGTGTGCGTGTGTGTGTGTTCATTCGTGTCGAATTGTAACATCTGGTGACGGCCGAGTGAGAGAGAACA
>JAGMWU010000027.1:15247550-15291516 GCA_018697195.1 Certhia americana
CGGGCTTTTGCGATGGAGACCTCTGGGCTACTTGGAAAAGAATCCTTGGCCCTGCAACTCTGGGCAGAGTTTATAGACCGAAATAATGTTCCTATCTCCCTGAATGATTTTAAAAATTTGTTCTTGTGGGCCAGAGGAAATGGATTTTTTTCCGACTGTTCGCAGGTGTTTTCTAGAACGGCTTGGTCTCCGGTTGGAGATCGCCTTATGGAAGTTCTGTTTGCCGATTATAATAATGATGTGGAAGATCTTTTGTTCCTCTGGCAGGCAGTGACCCTGGTCTTGGAGCTATATTGCTCTGGGTCCTCTCAGAACTCGGCGACTTCGCAGAGTTCCCAGGGGGATCTCAGCTCTCGCCATGAGGCGGGGCCCCCGCCTGCCCCCTGTGGGGTCACTCTGATGTGCGGAGCCCCGCGGGCTCCTGACGGCCTCGAGGGATCGGCGCCACCGGCCCCCCACCGCCCTCCCCTGGCTGCGGCATGGAAGGGGTCCGGCTCTCCGCCGCCGGTCCCGCGGTCAGCGGGAGCAGTGCTGGGAGCCGCGGCTTCTGTGGAGGCTGTCGAGCATGCACAGGCGGTGGACGTCGCTGGAGGGGGGGTGTTGACCGATTGCTTGTCCAGTCCAGTCAGGAATGACGGTCGACCCATTCCGTTCTGCTCTGGGGAGATGATGCATGCGATCGGGTACCCGGTGAAGGGCGGGACCCTCTTAGAAGCGATCCCAGACTCTGCTCCCCCTGCATTGCCCCCACCAGGCACGGCGGATGGGGGCACATGCGCAGCAGACACGGGGAGCGCGGCGGCGGCTCCTGCGGTCGCGTCTGTCTCTGTGTCCCGTCCCTCCCCCGCACCCGAGGGGGGTGGATGCGGGGCGGCTCCGCTCTGCTCCGCACCGAGCACGGGCTCTACTGGGACAGCTGTGGTAGGAGCCTGTGGGAGTCTGTTTGGCCGATTCATGGCCAGCACCCGTGGCTCAGCGCACACAGTTGTAGTAGACTCTAGCAGGATGCACAAGATCCCCCTGAGTGCCGTTGGTCCCTTGGGGGGAGACATGATTGTGCACATGGGTTTGGCTGAGGCAGATTTTACAGGACAGAATTGTACAACGGTATCCACGGCCAACCCCCATATCACTATGCTAAAAGGAACAAAGATTGCTCAACTTGTGTTTCTTGAGTCCTCTGTTCATAGGGCAGTTGATCAGGCACAAGGAGAAGGCGATTTTGGATTTCCTG
This sequence comes from Certhia americana, assembly GCA_018697195.1. Lineage (NCBI taxonomy): Eukaryota > Metazoa > Chordata > Aves > Passeriformes > Certhiidae > Certhia > Certhia americana. The sequence continues at coordinate 15,248,785 of JAGMWU010000027.1, forward strand.
GGCCACCTCCAGCTCACTGGACCACTGTCCTGACTGAGGGCCATCCACATGGTGCAGGAGAGGCTCTTCCTGAAGCTTACCCAGGAGCTTCATGGATCAAGTGCTGCAGACGCACGACATGGACCTGCATCCTGCCACCTTCCTGCATCCTGCCACCTTCCTCGAGGAGAAGCACCTTTGAGACTCTGGAGCGAATTGCACAATCCTCTCCCTTGCTGCCTGGCCTCTGGAGTGGCAGCTCTCTTATGACACATTAGTCACCCTTTGAGAACTGGTGTAGGAGTGATTGGGCCAGGGTCATCTGGAGCCTTCTGCCAGTCCCTAGAACACTCCTGTCCTCTGCATCCAGAATAAGTCTGGGAAATGGAGGTTGTTACAAGACCTCTGAAAAGTCAATGCCGTGATGGGAGGCATGGGGATGTTGTAAGCATGCATGCCGGCCACTGCCATGCTTCCCCCAGATTGGCCAATCCTCATCGTGGATTTGAAGGATTGTTTTGTTTTTTTTTTTTTCACAATTCCTTTGCATCCCGATGGCAAACCGAAATTCACTTTTCAGTATCAGCAATTAGTAATGCTGAGCCGCACAGCGGTATCAATGGCAAATTTGCCCCAGGGCATGCAGAACAGTTCGGCCATATGCCAATGGTATGTGGCCTGTGCCTTGTCTGGAGTTTGCAAGCAGTTTCCTGATGCCCGTCTGTATTGTTATACGGACAACATTTTGGTGGCTGTGTTCACCCACAATGGGCTGCTGAGGATTTGGCCTCAGTAGCTTGATCCTTTGAATTAAAATGGGCTGCAGGTAGCTCCAGAAAAGGTTCCACAATGACCTCCATGGAAGCATTTGGGGTCAAAAAAATTCTGGAATGGACAATCCAACACCAGGAGGTGCAATTTGTGCATTTGGTGAAGACACTGAGTGATGTTCACAAATTGGTAGGTGTCATCACTTGGTCATGTCCTTATCTGGGACTGACCAATGCACAATTGTCTCCTTTGTTTGACTTATCAAGGGAGACTCTGATTTGAAATCACCTCGGACATTGACCCCTGCGGCGTGTCAGGTGCTGGAGGAGGTTCAGCACGCTGTTTCTGCTTGCCAAGTTTACCGCATTGATCCTGCCGTTGATATCCCTGTGTTCATTACCACTCCAGATTCCAATCCCACAGGTATCATTGGCCAATGGAATGACAAATGGTCTGATCCCTTGCATGTCTTGGAATGGGTTTTTCTGCCTCATCAGCCGCAGAAGACAGCAACTGAAGTTTTGAGCTAATTGCTCACGTAATAGGCAAATGCCGACAACGGTGTTTGCAATTGAATGGGGGCAGATTCCGCAAAGATCATACTCCCGATACAAAGGGAGGATTTTGAATGGAGCCTTGCAGACATTGTGTTCCTGCAAAGTGCTCTGAAACTTTTCAGGGCAGATCACTTGTCATCTGCCAAACACAAGCTACTACAGGTAGCAAAAATTTCATAAAAATCTCTTTGCGGCCCAAAAAATAGCCAAGAACCGGTGCAAGGACCCACTGTCTTCACTGACGGTTTGGGGAAAACAAGAAAGGCCACTGTTACCTGGAGGGATGGGACTGAGTGGCAAGTCCTGGAAGGCCATGAGGATGGGCCAGCCCAATTGATTGAATTAAGGGCTGCTGTCATGGCATTTGAGAAGTTTTCCCAGGAACCTTTCAATTTGGTCACGGATTCAGCCTAGGTGGCTGACATCGCACAATGATCGAGTTATTCGGTTTTAAAGGAGGTCAGTAATCCTGCCTTGTTTCATTTTACTGTGCCAAAAAAACTCGAATAACCCTGTCATTTTTGCAGCCAACAGGCAACAGGGAAACTGTGACCAAACTGAAAGTCTTCAATGGATGGATCATCAAGTGATGACTCAGATGCAGATGACGCGAGTGATCATTCGGCTGACTCCTCCACAAATGGACATTGAACATTGTTCATTTTTCTTTTTTTATTTTTCTTTTTTAAATGGAAAAAGGGTGAGATGTTGCCCTTACTTTTGCATGTTTGGTCTAGCCTTCTGATGTTTTGAACTTCTGGAGCCAGATTTCACACACACATTTTTGGAAACAACGATTACTTACATTCCTTTCTAAAAGGAAGTGAGAGTTGATGGACCTATGGTTTGACCAGTGTGATCTCAAAGGAGGTCAGTTGTTTGACCAATCAAGGGGACAGTGTGTGTAACCTATATAAATCAGAGTTTTATAATAAACTTCCTCTTCTTCTTCTGCCTTGCTTGAGAAAAGGTGTTGTGTGTGTGTGTGTTCATTCGTGTCGAATTGTAACAGTGGAGTATGTGTATCTGGCCAGGGGTACTACTACGTTGTAACTTGGCACTAGGATTGGATCTGCCTGCCTTCACCATTGCTGCCAGCTGCCAGCAGTGGTGGTACTGAGACCTATTGCTGCCTGATCAGGTCTGCCTGACTTCACCACTCTTGCATGCTGCCAGGGGTGGTACCTAAACCAATTTACTTAAACCAAGCCTGTAAATTTACAAAAGGAGCAATTTCCTCTCTTCCATTTTGCCCAAACCTCCATCACCACCTGAGGAGGTTGCCAAGTTCACATTGGAGTGCCCCCTGAAGCCACGCCACTGGGAATCATCACACCTTCCCTGCCTCACTGGAGCCTGCTAGCACCCTCTGCCGGCTGTAAGGGAGTCACTGCAGCTGACACCTCACCAGAGCCACCAGTGCCCCCTGCCGGTTGTGGTCATAACTATACCAAAGGGGAAAGTGGTACTTAATGGGTGGGAAAACTTTTGGTATTGGGATTTTTTTGGGTTTTGTCCCGTTTTTATATACGTATATATTTGCTGGTAAAGAACTGTTATTCCTTTTCACATATTTTTGCCTGGAAGCCCTGTCATTTCAAAGTTATAATAATTTGGAGGGAGGGGGTCATGTTTCCATTCCAGGAAGGTTCCCGTCTTCCTTGGCAGACATCTGGGTTTTTTTAAAGCAAGACAACTTCCTTGCAAGTCCTCCCTTATCAGTGAAGACATTTAAATGGGTGCAATTCAGAGGAAGCAGGCTGTGAGTCTGGGTAGTTCAGAGCAGTTTCACAGTGATGAACACTGGACATGCATTGAGAACACACTCCTCCCGGGAACAAAAAACAGTTGGGACACTCCACACTTCATTCTGGCGAACCTGATCACTAGCACTGCTTGTATCAGATTGCTCATTTTTTCCTCTAGCAATTCTTTTTTTTTCCTCTAGCAATGAGTACATGACACTAGCAATAAATAAATGTGAGAAGGAAGCTAGGGAATGGCAGAGGCTTGCTGCTCCTACAATTCTTCTATTGAAAATCAAAGATTCAGTCTTTCTGCATGAGCTCCTACATAGCCCTCCACAATACAACTTTTGAGGTCTCACTCCTGAATTTAGCAATATGAGGAATATGAGCTGGTGGGTGCAGCGCAAAAGTCCAGTCAGACTTGCTCTTTTAAAATTCTATTAATTTATACTTCTACTTCACCAGAAGTATAACAAAGGCTGATGATGACTCTGCACCTTTAACTACGTGATAGATTTTGTGTGTTGAAATACAGGCTTCAGAGCTTTTACAATAAGGAAAATAAATTAATTCAATGGTATCCACTTCAAAACAGTTCTTTCATCCACAAAACTAAACATGAGTGAACGAAACATCAGGGGATCTAGGAGAAGAGCCCTTTGTGGTGATATTTAATCAAATTTTAAAAACAACTACATCTTTTTCTTGTGAAATGTCTTTTTTCATAATAACACAGAAATTTTCTGCAACAGACAAAAATTGTAATCATATCTTTGCCCTCATGTAGTGGTGTGATTTCATGGTTTACCTGGGAAACCTGGTTCCTCCCCTAAAGATACCCCCTGATATGTCAATCACCTTTCCTTTCCCCACCCTGACCCCTGATGAGCCTGTCTATCAACCCTGGAATTCCAGAAGGGTGTCGAGTGGTTGGCAGATTTAAAAGATACCCTCTTCCCCTTAGGGGGCATTGGGTCATCCAGGTGTCCTTTGTCCTTGAGTCCTCCCCTCCCATACCTGGTTGGTGGGCTTCCTCCTCCTTCCCACCTCCCTCTCCCCCAGGTAAAAGGACAGGGACCACGTGGCCTGAGTTAGTTACATCAGTTACACCAGGAGTTATATCGTCAGTTACATCCGGAGTTACAACAAGAAATATGCAGTTACAGCAGCTATTGTAGCCTGTTACAGATTTCGGCTATAGTTCTGATAGATCCTGTTAGAGGACTTGCTACATTCAGAGGCATGTGTGCTGAATTAAAAGCCCTGGATTAAATCCTCTATCAGAATTGACTCCTTCCTTCACCACCGCCTTAAAGCTGCTCCGTGGAAGAGAAGCCTGAGAGCTCTGACAGGCCTGGACTTGTCTGCAGTGCTCAGCTAGCCAGAGGTGTCTCTGAGGTAAAGCACCACAGCTGCCGCTATTTGGCTTAGCCAGCAGCAAGGCCAGGCAAGCCAGGCTCGGTCCCGTCTGTGATACTGGGAACGCCAGTACCCTCAGTCTTTCCTTTGCATCCTGATTGGTTTTATGCTTGCTTTCCACTGTCCTTGGAACAAAGCCAGATTGCAGTCAGAGCTGCTTTCACCTACATGTGTCCTAGTATGAGATTCTTGTCTTGGTGGTTTTAGTCACTTAAAATGAAATACGTTATGACAAAATCTGAGTTTAGGTTATCCTCAGAGCAGGCTACAATATCTGTCTGTGCAGAAGTGGTGCAGATGGTGCTGTGGACTCTGCCTGTGTTACCAGATGATAAATGGCCTACACCTAGTGAGCTAACACAATGCTTGTTCTCCAACACCACTGTTCTATGGAAACTGCACAATGCTCATTGTGTAAGAACTGGAACTTCATCAGCCTCAGTGTCCTGCCAACTCAGCCAGGTCACCTGGAACACTGAGATCTACTACCACCAGGGGCCACCAAAGAGACCCCCAGAACAGAAAAATGCATGCAAAGGGGAAGGGAAATATGCTAATGATTTCAGGGAAATTATTACCGTATGTATGTTTAGTGCAGACATTCAATGAATATGTATGTAGAATAAAGTACATAAACAGAAACTTTCCTGTACTCAGCATGCACAGCTTTGGGAAGAGCTATCCCCTTGTGCCTCCGGTCAAATAAAGAATGCCTGCTTCTTAATGCTACATTGGTGTTAAGGAATTTTTTTATTTTACCGAATTTTTGGTAACAGTTTTGGCAACCCAAGTGGAAGAGACTCCTGAATTTTAACAAATCCAAGGGATCAAAGGACCTCCAGCCAGCACCGAGGGATTCTCAGGGAGAACCTTTGATCCCTGGTCTGAAGGAAATTGGAGCAAGACCCCTGATAAGACAAAGGCATTCTTTATTTTACTTTAAAGGTGTTAACTGTTAATCTGCCTGTAACGCACAGGAAAAGCTTTGCAGGGTTTGGGTTTAAAGGTACCTAAGGTGAGGAAAGGGAAGGTTCAGAGTCCCTTCAAAAAGGGAAGGGTTAGAGTCCCTTCTAAGGAGCTCCTCAACATTAATTTGTTATAATGGGAAACAAAACCTCGAAAGGGCTGTCACAGGTGTCACCGCTGGGATGTATCTTGAAACATTGAAAACAAAATGGGGGTGATCCCCTGGCACATGAAAAACTTACAGAAGTTTGTAATCAGTTGTGGCCAGTCTAACACTGGAAGATCAAGAGAAGTGGCCTAAAGATAGAACATTACATTATAACACCATATTGCAATTAATGTTGTTTTGTAGAAGGGAAAATAAGTGGGATAAACTTCCTTATGTTGACTTGTTTTCCATCCTAAAATTTCATCCAGAGTGGCAATTGGAATTCTGAAGAACCCCGCAAGATCCATTAATTTTAGCACTTGAAAAGGAAAAGAAAGGCAAAAGGTTGAAAAGGTGTTGTTCTGCATGCAGCATAGGGCAGAGGTGCTTAAAGTGTGGAAGAGAGGATGAGGATGATTTAGAGCTGATGGTTGCTCGGTGGAAAAGAGCGGGTGGGGTGAATGATGAATTTCCGGGGAACATGCCTAGATACATATGCAGGTCATGGCAGAATGGACTGGAACGGAGAGAAGGCTTTAGGGGAATCAAAGGAATTTAGCCCAATTGCGGGATGCACTAGAAGGCGGCAAGGAGATGTTGGGGGAGATGCTGGGGTTATTCTGATGGCTCCCTTCCAGCAGGTGGTCAGGAATGATGGTCCAGTAACAGTAAAGACTGCATTTTCAATTGTGGATTTAATGTCATGGAGAAAGGCAGTGGGAGTTTATAGAGAGAATTTGGACAGAGTTGCTTGTGGAGAGGTTTTCCCTATGTTAAGGAGACATAAGAGGCTTCTCTCACAGGATACTCTAGTCTGTTATGCCAATGTACCCCTGCTCTGCTCCCTCAGTCAGCCCTGTTAATCCCCTCTCCATCCCTGTGTCCCTCAATCACTCCTTCCCAATTTCCCCATTGGCTCACATACCCCAAACCCACCTTTGTAGCCCGATGTCCCCGATAATTGGTCCCTGATGCTCTCCCAGCCCCCAGCACCCATATACTTAAACCTGAACCCTTTCCATTGTAGAGAAAGAGTTGAGTTACTGTTTGTTATGTTGTTGTTGCATAGTTAATGTTTTTGTTGTGTTGATAGTTAGTATGACTATTAAATAATGTTAACAATCACTTATTTTGTACCCCCCCACACTGTACCTTTACCCTAAGTTGCTGTATCCTGTTTCGTGTTCCTGTATCCACTCTCCCAAGATACCTGTATCCTGTTCCTGTTTCCATCGGGTGCTGCCTCCACTGCTCCTCTACATATGAGATCTAAATAGCTCCACCCAGTATGCAAACCATGTGAACTCCCATGAATCTAGGAGACTACCGGAAGTGAGACCACCGTATGCAGACCCCTGAAGCTTGAAAGTCGATGCACAAATATTGTACAAAACCGTGCTGGAAGACTGGGCAGAACAACAGATTATTGTGGAGCTATTTTGTCATGTCGCTATAACCACAACAGAACCTGCTCAGAGACACCACCTAGACCTCGACAAGCCAAAACCAAGGAATCTCCTATAGGACTCTTGTGAGGTTGGAGCCCCCAGCTCTTCCTTTGAGCAAAGCTGCTTGCACCTCCTCTTCGTTGTCTGCAGGGAGCAGTGGCGGTGAGTGCGACCCCTCGAGCCCCCACCCAGGCTGATCTAATAAAGGCTTAAAAAAGGGAGCAGAAGGTTTCCTGGCCCTTTTATTCTTCCCAAATTTGGGTGGCTCGTCTGGGATAGCCAAACCCGAAGAGGACACCTGAACAGGACGGCCGCTTGCTTCAGGGACTCAACACCGGCGGCAGGAGTGGGAGGTGAGCAAGTGTGGTGTGAATGAGACGGGGGCCGGCAGCTCGGAACCCCCGAAACAAGAGTACCGCGTTTTCGGACTCCCGAGAGGGGGCCGGCCGGGACCAGGAGGAAGCGAGTGAGGGCCTATCAAGGCCTAGTGAGTGATTGAGGCGCGTCCTAAGGGGATAGAGCAACTCCCCCCTCCGGGCGTGCGGAGGAAGATCTGGTGTGAGTCGCACGCATTGGGGTAGGCCCCCACCCCTTAAGGAAAGGGCTGTAGTGACAACCTAGGTAACTCCTGGGATAGTGTGTGGGGGTACCTAAGTTATGTGTGAGTGAACACACCCCCCTCGCTTGGGTACCTGAGAGGACCTGACCGGGGAATTGGGGGTCCCCAGGCCCTACCATCACCAGGTGGTCAGTGAAGGACCTTCACTTCCCTAGGTCTGTGACACAGGACGTGCTGAGAGGCCAGAGCTGTCGCGGCTCAGTCTCGGCCCAGGGAGTTCCTGGGAAGGGAAGTTGTCAACTTGCTGCCAGAGCACAGGGGCAGGTAGTCTGCGCAGGCGGGCGAGGCAACTAGGGTAACACACACACACGCATCCCTTCGCCAAAGCCATTTCTTGGTGGGTGGGGTGGATAGGAGGCAAAAGGGGAATTCTTCCACCACTTACTTACATTCAGCCCTCACGCAGAAGCTATCCTCACTGGGGAAGTGGGATAGTCAGGGAGCGGAGGGGCAGGGGGTTCCAGGGTGAGCCCTGCTGACCAAAAACTTTGTGGACGGCACGGAGACAGGGACGGGGGAAGATCCCAGGTGGTCTAGTGCTAGGGTCCCCTCAACGTCGACTCAGTAGTGCTTATAGTCTCCACTGATGGGAGTCAGGGAGGTGAGGCGGGGGTGGGATGAAGAGAGTATTTTTTTATTTTTGTGAAAAGTTGTGTTGCCTGTCAGTTGTGCTTCGTTCGGGTAGAGGCACAGTCAGTACCTAAGTTCAGGCCCAGAGTCAAGAGGACTAATGGGGCAGTGTTTTAGTAAAAGAGCAAGCCCCAAAGGGAATGAAGAGACTACCAGAACCATTCCCCCTGATAGCCCGTTAGAACAAATACTAAACCACTGGGACACACAAGAGGCCACCAAGAGCCTGGACCAGATTAAAATGATCCATTATTGTATGGAAGTTTAGCCCAAATTAGAAATACAAGGACAGTGGCCATGGTATGGCACTAGAGATCCTTGGATGTGCTCTCAATTATACCAACATCTAAAAACCAAAAGAAGTTCAAGCCCAGAAGAAATAACATATTCAGCCTTGTGGCAAAAAGATAAAATAGAAACAGAACTAGTAAAACTATGCAAGTTAAAAGAACAGAAAGTAGAAGTTAAGGGAAGTAAAGAGCAAGAGAAGGAAACTAGTAGAACCAGTAATAAATGGGACTCCTTAGAGTACCTGCCTCCCCCTCCCATATACCCAACAATGCCCCAGACTCCCCCTTGCAACTCTCAGGCTATCCCAGCCTCCATATCACCTTCACTTAACCCTCCTGTTTCCAGTCAGAATCCTTTCTGCCCGAACCTGTCCTCCTCTACATTTTTAGCCCCTCCCCCTGTCACTGTATCTTCTCCCTCAGCCCCATTACCGGTTCCTTTTAATTCGCCTGTAACAGTTCCTTTACCTTCCTAATAACCCCTTATAGCACTGGAGACTATATAGAGGGAGAAGAAATAACCAGAAAGTGTGGAAGAATAGTTAGAGAATAAGGGACATGTGAATCTACATCAGTTTGCAAGTGTAGAGTTAGCAAAGTTTAAGACTCAGCTAAGCTGACAAGGTCACTGTGCCTTGTAGGAGAGCATTATAACAACAAGGAAGTGTGTAGCTGATAAAGGGGGAAAGGAATGTTAACACTGATCCACAAGTGTAAGAAACTAAGAGGAGTTAACGTTTCTGTGAGTAGCGAATGATTAGCTTGCTTTTGCACTACGTATGAGCTTCATTATGAATTGTATAAAAGACATAACTAATGGAATAAAGCGGAGACTTACTGATCTCTCATATTGAGAGCGGTCTGTCTCCCGCTGACCCCAACAAATGGCGCCCGATCAGCAGGGACCTGAGAGGACCTGCAAGACTTAGTGGCCATGAAGCCACAGGAGAGAGAAACCACGGGGGTCCGCACAGGTGTTCGGGTCTTCTGGTGGCGTAGACGGTGATAAGCCGACAACAGAATCTGCCGCACCCCAGGCGACCTCAGCGGAGAGTCCTGGCCGATACGTGCTGCCGAAACCTCACAAAGCTGCCACAGCACTGACGGTATCAATGAAGAGGCAAGCAGCATATGATTTATTTACTTGCTTCCCAGAGAAGCGTTAGATTAGGGGAATAAATCTTCGTAAGGAGCTCCCTAATCCTTTCATGTATAAGACTTTTACATTTTGTGCCTTGAGCTGACCTGCTATGAAGAACTCTGTAGAACTCTGGCTAGAGAAAGCAAAACTTTACATTCTCGAGTGACAGAAGAAAAACAGCCAGAGGAAAAGACTGAAAAAATAGGAAAGGACTCTGAAACTCTGCATAGGAAAAGTGCTGTAAACTCGACCGAGAGAAGAGGAAACCGAAGACGCCTCGGGAACTCCTCCACTTGGACCTGCAGGACAGGACCAAGAAAGCTACCAGAGAGATTTTACAGACACATAGATGGGTGAGATGGTTTAGACATAAGATCACACAAAAGGCTTGTTCTCACAGAACAGCTGGGCATTTTCACAGCAAGCCCACAAGATACAGCGGCCTTGAAGTTACTGTCTTAACTGCAGACAGAAGAACTCCCACCAGAGTAGGGGGGGAGGGGAAAGATCACTCCTGAAAACTTAAGAGAGACAAAAACCCTTTAGCCTGGGGGGTGCAGGGGATACGTTGCCTTTGCCCACCCCGGGCGGGGAGCACCGCGAGAGCCACAGCGGCTGCCGGGGGCAGACCGTGGGGGGCCGGCGTGGAGACGCTCGGCGTGGCAGTGACCGGGGCAGCGGCGGGCGTGCGCGGTAGCGGTGGCCCGCGCCGGGACCGCGGCAAGCGGCGGCAGCGCAGTGCCGGTAACCAACCACGCGGGCAGCGAGTGCGTTCAGCACGGACGGGCACAAGAGGCTCGGCGGGGACCGGGGTGCAGCGCGTGTGACCGGTGCAGGCGCGGCGGCTCCAGAGCCAGCCGCGCAGGGAGAAAAGGAGAGAAAGCACTGAAAAACGCAGTGGCCGCGGGAGCACAGTTCCCCCCCCTCCGCGGACACGGAGAGGCTCAGGGAAAGCGAGAAAGTGCTTATCTCGGGTGCAAACATTGGCAGAGCCATCCCAAAGCAGGAGCCGGGGGCGGGCCGTTGCCAGAGCAGAAGTTTTTTTTTCACGTCTCCAAGGAGACGGGGACGGGGAGTGTCCAGGACTCAAAACACCAACGAGTTACAGTTGTCATAGAAACCACAGCGTTGCACAGCAGCGCCACCAGTGGTGGAACAGAAACATTGCAGCATTTTAGTCAATTTCATTTCAGATAATAACCTGGGGAAGAGAGTGTGTTTGTATCTTAACAGGTGCAGAACGGAAAATGAATTTGAACAAAAAGCATAAGACTTTGCTGAAAAAGAAACATATGAGAAACCTCCTCAAGAGAATAGAGACAAGAGCATACAAATGTGAACCATACTGCTGCTGACATCACAGACTTTGGCCATCTTTTATATAAAGGACTGTAAACCGAATTTTATATAAAAATGCAATAAAAATTGTTTTGGAATTCACAAAAATCACTCTACTGATCACAACATCCAAACAAGTTCCATTGCAATTGCCAAAAAAAGTGTTGCTCATTTCTGAGGACAAATTTGGCTTGTCATTCCTCTGATGTTAAAGGTAATACAGTGCAATATTGAAAATAAAAAATAAAAGCAAAAGATCTGTTGATTAACATAATCAAAATTAGAGTGATAATTTTATCACATGGAAAAATAAAAAATCCATAATTGTTCTTCTAACAAATGCAATGGCAAGAGCAGTGCTGAGACAATTGGATGCTGTGTTCAACCAATTCGAGATTTTCATACACATAGAAAAAGTTTCTAAAATTAAGTTTGTATGTGTTAATAGATATTGTAATTCTTTTAATGTTTTATATCTGTTGTAAAGTGGCATATTATAGTTAGTTTAGAATAGAGTTTAACCTTCTAATATAGATAATAGTTATTAAAGTAAAATTTAATTAAGCCATAAAATAGTAAAGCATTTATCCTTTTATTGATAATAGAGAGTTGAATAATTTTAAAATGTATAACACGTAAAATTAGCAATGCTATGATAGTTGCCCAAAAAGAAAACAGGGGAATTGTGGAAGAATGGTTAGAGAATAAGGGACATGTGAATCTACATCAGTTTGCAAGTGTAGAGTTAGCAAAGTTTATGACTCAGCTAAGCTGACAAGGTCACCGTGCCCTTGTAGGAGAGCGTTGTAACAACAACGAAGGTTTGTAGCTGATAAAGGGGGAAAGGAATGTTAACATTGATCCACAAGTGTAAGAAACTAAGAGGAGTTAACGTTTCTGAGAGTAGCGAATGATTAGCTTGCTTTTGCACTACGTATGAGCTTCATTATGAATTGTATAAAAGACATAACTAACGGAATAAAGCGGAGACTTACTGATCTCTCATACTGAGAGCGGTCTGTCTCCCGCAGACCCCAACAAGAAAGAGACAATTAGAGACAATTGGAAAGACTCTTAACAATTTAAGAAAAAGAGGGTATCTCCCTCAAACCTCCCCACTTGACACCAATACCCACCAAATCAGTCCTGGGGATTGGGTGTTAATCAAATCCTGGAAAGACACCCCATTAACCCCAAAATTTGAAGGTCCCTTCCAGGTTCTGCTAGTAACACATGCTGCCATACGGACCCAAGAAAAAGGCTGGACCCACATTTCTCGCATGAAAGGACCAGTACCAGCTCCCCCTAACTGTGGACAAAACCCAGAAAAATCCCCTACGAATTTCCCCAAGTGGATTGCCATCCAAGATCCTGCCAGCCTTAAAGTAACTCTTAAGAGACAGCCAAAGACAGATTGAAAAAGGAAAAGACAAAAACTGCAGAAATCCGTGAAGCAAAGTTGTTGTTAAAATTACTATATTTGTTAGGTTGTCGCAATTGTTAATATATTGATACAAATTGTTAATGTTTTGATACAAATAAAGTGAGTTAAATAAGAAATCCCCCCATTAACTTCCCTCACAGAACATTTCCCAAGGGTGGTTAAGTTAAAAGGTGGGAGAAAAAAAGAAGACCCTATCATCCCTCCACATCCCTCCAAAACCTAAGAGGCAAGACCGGGTGAGGCTAAAGAGGAAAGGTGGGCCATGACACTCCCTCAAGAAAAACTAGCTCATACCGGACTCTTAGGTGGACTAATGTTAGTCCAGTCAAGAAGCTTTGTAGTAGGAAGGAGTGGAGAAGCATGCACAAAGTGCTACTACCCTCTTTATGATGAGGAAGACCTAGGATCACTAATGAGGGTCCACACAAACATTAATCCCACCTGTTTTGATCATACACAATTGGAAACTTGCCAAGAGGAAGGAAAAACCTATTGGCTCACAAAAAATACTGCCTCATTTAGGCAGCGCCTGATTGGTGAGTGTCCTGTAAGGGAAGCCTGGTTCTGCTTTGAACAAGAAGGAATGAATGACATAATAAAAGAAAAACAATTGATGGTAAAAAAAGAACACCTGGATGAAACGCTAGGCAAAAATCTATTCAGTGACTTAATTGAGAAAATTAGCAAAGAACTCAATTTAACCAATTGTTGGGTATGTGGAAGTACCCAAATGTCAGATATTTGGCCCTGGGAAGGAATTAGCTTAACACCTCTAGATGTTTTGAGATGGAAATTAACAGAGCAAAACCCCCAAATCACAGGAAAAAGGGGGCGAGAACAATGGGATCTGAAAGCAAGAGTGATTGGAGAAGAATGTATTAAGAGGACAGGAAAAAAAATACAAAACCCCTGTAGGAAAAATGGCCTGCAAGAGATATTTAATTGTAAAAGATTCAGGGAGCAGATGGATCCCACAAGAACCAAATAGGTATTGGACCACTACAAAAAAAGAAAGGGGATGTATTTACCATGAAAGGTATAGACTATATGAATGTGCAGAAAAAGGAATAAATCCTTTCCAAGGATTGACAGAGTTCTCAAAATATTGGGAGTGCCCCACGGACACCAAAGACATATTTTGGAAAGCTCCTGAACATTTATTCTGGATTTGTGGAAGCACTGCTTATACCCATCTCCCTGGGGACTGGACAGGAAGCTGCACTATTGGAGCAATAAAACCTACTTTCTTCCTCCTACCTAAGGAATCAGGGTCATACTTAGGAATCCCCTTGTATGATGACCTAAGAAAAAGCACTCGAAAGAGGAGACATGTAGTAGCTCTAGAAAGCAATCAAAAATGGAAAGGAAAAATTTGGACCCCTGAAGAGATAATCAAGACCTATGGACCAGCCACTTGGGCCCAAGATGGATCCTGGGGTTACCGTACTCCTATTTATATGCTAAATTGAATCATCCGTCTCCAGGCAGTACTAGAAATAGTGTCAAATAGAACAGCACTCACCCTAGACCACATTAGCACACAATTGGCACAAACCAGAGCTGTAGTCTACCAGATTCGGCTAGCGGTAGACTACCTATTGGCAGATGAAGGAGGCATCTGTGGAAAGTTTAACTCCTCAGAGTGCTGCCTGGAAATAGATGATAAGACTGAAGTTATCAGAAACATCTCAAAAGAGATACGAAAGGCAGCTTATGTGGGCACCCAAGAATGGACTTCTCTGTGGAACTCAAACTGGTGGAATGATTTTTGGTCATTCAAGGGAGAATAGTGGAAGAAAGCAGCCTTTATTGCTGTCTGTACTTTTGCTAGCTTTTTGTTTTTACCCTGTCTACTCCCCTGTATAATCAGGACAGTGACAACCACAGTGCAAGCTAGTATTCAGATCCCTAAGACAACTGAGGAAAAAACAAGCCAAAATTATGTTAATGGAAACTAAAAATCAGAACCAGGGACACGAAACTGACATGCAAATATATAACCAGTACCAAAAATTTAGAAAAATACACTCACAAGAGTCAAAAATTGAAAATTGATGCGGGCAAGAGCCCGATCAAAGTATAAGAGGGGGATATTGTTGAGAAAGAGTTAAGAGTTACTGTTTGTTATGTTGTTGTTGCATAATTAATGTTTTTGTTGTGTTAATAGTTTAGTATGACTATTAAATAATGTTAACAATCACTTATTTTGTACCCCCCCACACACTGTATCTTTACCCTAAGTTGCTGTATCCTGTTTCGCGTTCCCGTATCCCCTCTCCCAAGTTATCTGTATCCTGTTTCCTGTTTCCTGTTTCCATCGGGTGCCGCCTCCACTGCTCCTCTACACACGAGATCTAAATAGCTCCACCCAGTATGCAAACCATGTGAACTCCCATGAATCTAGGCGACTACCGGAAGTGAGACCACCGTATGCAGACCCCTGAAGCCTGAAAGCCGATGCACAAATATTTTACAAAACCGTGCTGGAAGACTGGGCAGAACAACAGATTATTGTGGAGCTATTTTGTCATGTCGCTATAACCACAACAGAACCTGCTCAGAGACAGCCCCTAGACCTCGACAAACCAAAAGGGGGAAATCTATTGGACTCCTGTGAGGTTGGAGCCCCCAGCTCTGCCTTTGGGCAAAGCTGCTTGCACCTCCTCTTCTTCGTTGTCCACAGGGAGCAGTGGCGGTGAGCGTGACCCCTCGAGCCCCCACCCAGGCTGACCTAATAAAGGCTTAAAAAAGGGAGCAGAAGGTCTCTTGGCCCTTTTATTCTTCTCACATAGCCTGATATGCAGCGAGTTTTACACTTGCGATCCCGCTGATCAGTCCGACGTGTAGAAACCGTAGATAAGTCCCACGGTGTTCAAGCGTTCACAGCTCCCAGATGGCTCTGACTCTAGCCGAACTTCAGAACAGTATTGGTTCTCGGCCCCAGCTAAGATCACACCAGGGATGCAGTCCCAGTTTCCTGGGTTCTGCTGCAGTAAAATCTGCCAGCCGGCATGGCACCAGCCAGGCTTGGCCTGGCACAAATCTCGCCCTGGTTTCGACAGAGTTCGCAGACTGCGTCCCAGTATTGGCTGTAGAAAGCCTGAACGGTATCAGGTGCAGTACATGTCATGGTCACCAGATGTCGCTGTTAGTGAAGGAGCGGCATCATTAACAACGACCCGACTCCAGAAGGCAGTGGCAAAAAGCAACTTTATTAAAATGGCGCACACTTTTATAGTGTGCCTCGTGGGTTAAGAGCATATTGGTTAATCCGAGAATACAGTAATCTTATTGGAGAAGAAAGGACCAACACCCCTTGGTAAACATCCCTACAAAACAGCATATATTTTTCCGTGTGGCATTTGACAAACACCAGGTGCTGGTTTTTGTTTGCATTCTTTCCTCGGCTTTTCCCAGGCTAGTCCTGAGAAAAGCTGAGAACTGCTTTTCCCTGATCACAGCCAGTGTTCACAAACTGCTTGCGACTCTGGGGATGGCTAAGGGACCTGTGGGAGGGTACTAAGGGACCAGCCAACAGGGTAATTTGGGTGGCAGTCAAGGGTCAGGCATCAGAGGGAACAAGGGAAAAGGGAGGTGGGAGGCTCCCACCGTTTCCCCGACAATGGTTAGGGTAAGACCAGTGTGCAGTATGCAAGGAAAAGGGGCACTGGAAGTGAGAATGCTCACAGGCTGGAAAGCTAGACCTGGCCTTACAGGTTGTTATGTTAGAAAACGAAGATTGAAGGGAACCGGGGGATTCTACCTCAGCTGAACCCCTGGTTACATTGAGGCTGGAGAAAGAAGAAGTGGAATTTTTGGTGGACACAGGAGCAACTTATTCCATATTGAACACATGTAAAGGGAAACTTAGTAGGGATGTAGTAAATGTAATTGGTGCTATAGGGAAAAGCAAAACTTGGTCCTTTTTATAATCCATGAAATTTAAATCAGGAAAAAATTGGATTACTCACCAGTTTCTATATTTTCCCGAATGCCCAGTCCCCTTGCTGGGGAGAGATTTATTGGGAAAACTGGATAGTCAAATAATTTTTCAGGATGGGGAAATACAAATTCAAATACCAGAATCAAAAACCGTCGAGGCAAGGATTTTGATGTTACAGGAGTCAAATGAATTGGAAGAAATCCCAGAGGAGATAGAGAACACTGTGAACCCATTGGTATGGGCAACTGAAATGTCTGGATGATTAAACGCGGCCAAACTGGTGAGAATTATTCCCAAAGCTGAAGCTAAACCAGTAAGGCAAAACCAATATCCTATTAATTGGGACACAAGAAAGGGGCTGGGAAAGCTTACAGAAAAAATTTTTGAATTTTACCTCTACCCTCCTACCTCTTCCCCCCACCACCACTGGAAATCAGATTTCTGGAATCTCACCTAAAAATGTGCATTCACAAAAGTGTATCAGCTCTTCTCATTAATTTAATTATCTGTCAATATTACAAAATTATCTAATCAGTCCAAACCAGGACATTGGGTTATTGAAAGAGTGTGAATCAGAATATAACACACCCATATTACCAGTTAAAAAGCAAAATGGGGAATATAGGTTAGTGCAACATTTAAGGTCCATTAATAAAAAGTATCTGATATTCATCCAGTAGTAGCTAATCTGTACACACTTTTGACAGCACTAAAAGAGGAATATAAATGGTTTACAGTGATTGATCTTAAGGATAACTTTTTCTGCATACATGTCATGGTTTCAGTTTAAAACTATGCAGAAACACTAATTTATGTATCAGATTTAGTTTGATAGTTCACAATTTCTCAATCAAGAGCAAAGCAGTCTTGAACTTAAAAGGAATAGAACTTTATTAACTAGCACTAAAGAGGAAAAAGAAGAAATCAGAATGAAACCTTCAAAACACTTCTCTTCCCCCCACCAACTATTCACTTTTTACTCCAATGTAAAAAGACAAAACCTGGGATTTTCAGTTAGTTATTACTCTTAAAATAGTCAGTTCTCAATTCATCAAGGAGAAAGGAGGCTTTTTTTGGGTACTACAGAGATTTTCTACAAGATACCAGTTCTCTGGCTTTTACACTTCACACTTGGCCTGCCCAGGAGGAAATGTTCCTATTTGTGAAGCTCTTTCTATGAGAACAGTTTGCCACAGCAACTCATGGGCCATATTAGTTTATTAGGGTACAGTTTAAGGATGCTTCTTCTAGTATAAAACAAAAGTTCTCTTCATCTCAAGGAACAGAGGTTATCTTCTTTCAATGGGCAGAGGACATCATCTCTCACTTCTTTAGTCTTCTTCTGTTTAATTTTCTCTAGCAGCTCATAGCTATGTCTAGAACTTTGCATCTTCCTAAAAATACTCTACAGGTTACAGGGTATTTAAGTCCATTCTCTATGGCTTTACAAGAGAAGTTTAACTTAATCAGGCAACTCCTTAATCTTCTTTTCCATTTGAGATTCTCTTCTTTCTTCTCTTGACATCAAGTCTCATGCTGTGTCTTTGTACATTTCATCTGGTCTCTTCTTTTCTTCTGGGTAAGATTCATGTTTTGGGAGTTTTATCTGGTCAGGAAAAAAAATTTATACAGGCTCAGCTAGGACAAGGCAGTCACGTGATGCATTGCAGGGGTGCTGGAACTGTGCCAGGATCCCAAGGCCTGCCGATGCCCTCCAGTTCCAGCTATGCTGAGAAAGGGGGCTAAGATTCCCACTCCAGCCTGGTCAGGCCTCAGATGTTTCACACTCGAGCTTCTTGTATTTTTTCCTGCTCGGCAGATGCCGGGCTTGGCTCTGCTTCCGGGGCTGTGTGGGGCCGTCCTGGATTAGCAGATTTCAGCATCCAAAGCTGGGCTGTGCCTTCCTTCCCCGCCCCCTCCCCCCCCGGGTGCCGGGGGAGGGAAGGAGGGAACCTCAGCCCGGCCCGGCCCGGCCCGACCCGGCCCGGCCCGGCCCAGCCATGGGGGACGGCCAGGCCGAGGCCCACACTCACCCCTTCCAGAAACTAGAAGAAAGCTATTTCCGGATTGTCACCTTAAAATGTGTATTCACTAGAGGCATATCCACTTTTTTCATTGGTTTAATCAGGTGTTAATATTACGAAATTATCTAATCAGGGCTAAACCATGACAATACCCTTGGAGGAAAATAGTCATGCAATATTTGCTT
The DNA here is from genome assembly GCA_018697195.1 of Certhia americana. Classification (NCBI taxonomy): domain Eukaryota; kingdom Metazoa; phylum Chordata; class Aves; order Passeriformes; family Certhiidae; genus Certhia; species Certhia americana. The sequence continues at coordinate 15,267,435 of JAGMWU010000027.1, forward strand.
TTGAATAGAAAAGTCACACCTCTGGATGCAAAGCTCAGTTAACCTGGATTGTCCTACTGAAGGAATTTAAAAATAGCCCAACAATATTTGGAAATCAACTTGCAAAAGAATTAGAACAATGAAGGAAAAAATAACACTGGATGTGCAGTTTTACAGTATGTGGATGACATTCTGCTGGCAGCGTAGACCCAAAACCAATGCCTACAAATGACCATGAGTATGTTGAACTTTCTGGGACAGAATGGTTACAGAGTAACTAAACGAAAAGCTCAAATAGGAAAAACAACTGTGAACTATTTGGGCTTCGAGATCACTCAAGGGCAGAGAATTCTTGACCTTGACAGAAAGGAAGCAATCTGCCAAACTCCAGAACCACGGAACATCCAAGAATTACGAGGTTTTCCGTGGTCGGGTGGTGCTGGTTGTGAATATTAAACTATGGACTTTTAGTGAAGCCCCTCTATGAAGCCCTAAAAGAAACAAAGGAATGACAATTGGTGTGGAGTCCTGAGTGCCAAACTGCCTTCTGAGAACGGAAAAAGGCATTAATGACAACACCTGCATTAGAGCTTCCTGAGAGTTAACCAGGCCCTTTGAACTGTTTGTACATAAGAGGCAACATTTAGCCCTGGGAGTCCTGATGCAAAAGCTGGGAACCTGGAGGAGATCTGTGGGCTATTTCTTCAAACACCTGGACAACATGAACAAAGGATGGCTGGGATGCTTGCAAGTGTTTGCTGCAACCTTTCTACTGATCCAAGAGGCCAGAAAGCTCATGACTGGACACCACATAACTGTTTTTGTCCCTCACACAGTAATAGGGCAAAAGGAGGGGCCATTTGCTATCCCCCAGCAGGATGCTCAAATACCAAGTTGTGCTTTTAGAACAGGATGATGTGGAATTGAAGACCACAGCAGCCATGAATCCAGCCATGTTTCTCAATCCAAAGGCAGTGAATGAGGGAACCCTAGCACAGTATTGTCTCCAAACTATCAAACAGGTATATTCCAGCAGAGCTGATTTGCAAGATGAGCCAATAGGGAATCCTGATTTAGAATTATTCACAGATGGGAGCATTTTCATGAAGGATGGAAAACAGATAGCAGGATATGCAGTGGTGACCATTACTGAAGTATTGGAAGCTCGATCTTTATCAATTAGCACGTCAGCACAAAAGGCAGAAATAATAGCACTAAAACAAGCATTGAATTTGGCAGCGGACAAAAGGGTGAATATTTGGACTGATTCTAGGTATGCATTTGGTGTAATTCATTCCCATGGAGCTATATGGAAGGAAAGAGGACTGCTATCAGCTCAAGGATCAGCTATTAAACACAAAGAAGAAATTCAAAGACCAAAGGAGGTGGCAGTTGTGAGTTGCAATGCACATCAACCTGGACAAACAAATGTTATAGTGGGAAACTGATTGGCAGACAAAACAGCTTGAGGAGTAGCTGAAAAAGGCATCCTAGCATTAGTACCACAAAGACAAATTGACATATATGAATTTAACACTAATTATGACAGTGAGGATCAGGGCTTAGCAAACACATTAAAAGCCACTAAGAATCAGGAGGGATGGTGGCTAACAGACTGTCTGAGTCTGGAATTATGAGAAATGTTTTTTGCATGTTTAAGAGATTGTAAGATCTCTGACAAACTGTTTTTAACCTTTGTTCATGGAAAAAGGGCTTTTAGGCTCTGGAATGAAGCAGAGTTTTCAAGAGTGTGTATTAGATAGTAGAATAGTGTGTAGTTTTATCACAGGGTGAGAATTTTAGATATATGGGGGTTTTGGGATGATAAGCAGGTGAAGGCAAGATGGAGGAACCACATGGCTTTTGGGTTTCTTCGTTCTTCCTCATCTGCCTCCATGTTCTGCAGTGAGGTGGCACATTATAGTTGGCTTAGAATAGAATCTAACCTTCTAACACAGATAATAGTTATTGGAGAAGTATTATAAATACTGATTACGTGGATTGTAGTATAAATATCCACGCCACCCTGAGGGTGGTAGCATTTGGAATTTCGTGATTTGGGGATTAGGGAGTTTGTACCTTGAACTGATCTGCACTGAAGAGTTCTGCAGGTCAGGAACAGAATGTAATGATAAGAAATAATAAACAGAATGAAAGAAAACATATGAAGAAAGCCTCGCACCCTTTCCTTCAAATTATCTGGCTGGGAGAAAAACTCTGTTTGCATTCTTGGGTCAGCAGTAAACAGCCGATCAACAGAGACAAGCACAAAAATATTTTTTTATAAATCTGAGAACAGACAGCCAACAGGTTATAGTTCCAACTTCTGTAATGATAAAAATAATGGAAAAAGAACACAACAAAACCCATTGGGGAACTGAGCCCATGATATCTAGTCTCCAAAGCTCTGTACTCAGCATAGGAATGACTGAAATAGCAAAATCAATCCTAGTGAAATGTCCAATTTGTTTAAAAAACAATCCCATGTATAGAAAGAGGCCACCTTCTGGAAAATTAAACAGGGAAATTCACCTGGAGATTATTGGCAAATAGATTTCTCTGAATGGATATAGGTATCTTTTAGTATTGGTAGACATATTTTCTGGATAGCCAGAAGCCTTTCCCTGTCATACCAATAAAGCTAGGGAAGTGGTAAAAATCATGCTTAAAGAAATCATACCAAGATTTGGGGTGCCACTTGGGATGTCCTCAGATAGAGGCCCACATTTCATAGCAGATGTGGTGCAACAACTGAGCAAAACTCTAGATATAAAATGGGACTTAGACACACCTTGGCGACCACAATCAAGTGGGAATGTGGAAAGGATGAATCAGACTTTGAAATGACAAATTAGCAAAATGTGTCAAGAAGCTTCATTAAAATGGCCACAGACCCTCCCTCTGGCTCTTTTGCGAGTCAGAATTCAACCAAGGTCAAAAACCAAAGTAAGTCTCTATGAACTGCTGTAAGGATGGCCATATCAAACACCATCCATTCCCAGAGAAATACATTCAAAGGGAGAAACAGATTTAAATCTATAATTAATTTCTTTAGGAAAAACTCTAGCTGGACTCCCTTGGTTTATAACTGTGTTGGGACCAGTTGCTTTTAATGCACCCGTTCACCCATACCAACCTGGGGACTTCTTATATGTAAAGACCTGGAACTCTGAACCCTTGAAAGAAAAGAGGAAAGGACCCTTTCAAGTCCTCCTGGTAACCTACACAGCACTTAAGGTAGAAGGACTCAAACCCTGGGTCAATCACACGTGGGTAAAACCAGCAACCACACATTAAACACAGCAGAAACAAGATTAATTAACATTGTGGAGAGGTTTTTTTTTGTACATAAATCCTATTGTTTTAGGTATAGGATATGATTTTCTAGGGGGATATTATTTATTGGATATAAAAAAAGATGAAAAATAATTGCATAATAATAATAATAGAAACTATGTTGTTAATCTCTGGGAAGGGAAATGTGATCTTAAAGCTAGTGCAAGATTTTGGTAGATTACAGAATGTAACCTCTATAACAGCTTGTTTGCCAACACCAACCTCTGCAGAAAATCCAGTTCCGTGGGGAGCTTTAGTCAGCAATGTGACAAAAATTTGGGAAAACATGAGGAAAGGAAATAGCACCCATGCCATTTGGGCATGGATGGAAGGAGAGTATTCCTTACAATGGAAATGTGAGAATGATACTGTTGAGAATTTTAATATCTCAAAACCAGATCTGTAAATAACCTCAGGAAATATTTATTGGCCAACAAACTGCATTAATACTCCTTGGGGATGTCAAATACTGAAAATATGGAACAGCCCTCAAACGGGACAATGGGAATATATCCATCCAGTTCAGTGATGTCGGGGCTGGGAAGGGAATCCAGGCCTCCCAGAAGACCCCTTACAGGTAGGTATAAAATATTATGATTTAATAAGGTCAAGGCAAAAGAATCCAAAGATAAAAGAAAAGTTCATTTGTACTCAAGTATATACTTGCACTAGTAATAATCCTGACATACAGTGACTTGTGACTGTGGCTCAAGCTCTAAGGTTAGGATGTGTTTGTAGAAATTATTCTATCTTTCTTAATGACACCTGGTCTCACCTAAGAAACAAGACTTGGAGAGATATAGACTGTCAGCGGGACATGGTAAAATCATTAGGACCCATAGTATGGGTGGGAAGTAATGGAATTTGGCCCACACATTTTCCCTTGGGAGAATCAAGAGTACAATGGACACTGGGAGTATTAACGTTATGTCCCTTGTAGAAGGAGACACCACTGGGAACCCGACTATGAGAAAAAGTTAAACATGATGAAACTTAAAAATACCCCAGTACAGGAACCATAGTGGGATGGATTTTAGAATCCATCTTCACTCGGCAGATATCTACCTTCTAGAATAGACTAACCATACACAGTTTGACTCTGAAAATGGAAACGTTAGCAAATCCAACTCAATTGGGGTTCATTGAAATAAAAGAACAATTGTAAGCCGCACCTAAAATGATCATACAAAACAGATTTGCCTTAGATTTATTGCTGCTACATGAACATGGAGTATGTGAATACTTGAATTTAAACAACAATACTTGTGTCCACATTCCAAATGTGACTGCTAAATTGGATGATCAAATAAAGAGGATAAATCAGTTGCTGTATCCAGCAGAGAATTAAGGGCAGGATTAGAAAGTAATTGGTTAAACAAAATATTTAAAGGATTTGGATTTTCTCTAACTGGTTGTTGGCCAGTAATAATTGTGATTATGATGGTTGCTTTAAACTACATTAAAAAATGATAGCTGATACAATATGAGGAACTTATACGATGTTAGTAAAAAGGCAAAGTGAGGCTTATGAAGGTATGCAAAGAAGTCAAGCCCCACAAGCCTCAAAGGCTTACATAGCCTACACCTGGTGAGCTAATACAGTGCTTGTTCTCCAGAAACTACTGTCTCATGGAAACTGCACAATACCCATTGTGTAAGAAGGAGAACTGAAAGTTCACCAGCCCTAGTGTCCTGCCAACTCAGCTAGGTCACCTGGAACATGGGGGTCTATGACCACCCAGGACCACCAAAGACACCCCCAGGACAGAAGAATGCATGCGTAAAGGGGAGGGGAAATACATTCGTGATTTCAGGGAAATGATTATCATATGTATGTTTAGTCCAGGAAAATCAATGAATATGTATGCAAAATACGGTATATAAACAGAAATTTTCCTGTACACAGCATGCATGGCTTTTGTGAGGAGTTATCTCCCTGTGCATCCAGACAAATAAAGAATGCCTGCTTCTTAATGCTACGTTGATGTTGAGGAGTTTTTTATTTTACCAAATTTTTGGTAACACCAGTGCTCTTAGTGAGTATGCCAGCAACACCCCAACCTTGTTCACATATTTGCTCTTAGGGAGACTGATTGTGTTATGGATTCAGAACCTTTTACCTCTAAGGCTGGCTGTGCCCCTGACCCAGAAGACCGAATAGTGAAGGCTACCTGGTACTAGAAGCTGGATGAAAGAAATTAATACAAAAAATACAAAACAAAAGCCTTGGGAAAGGAGGACAAGGTGAAGTAGAGACTAGGAGAGGTAATGTGGTTTGCTTGAAAGAAGGAAAACATATTTGATGAGAAGAGCAGAACTATTAAAAATGTGGAAATGGCTTGAGCTTATTCTCCTCCTGCAGAAACCAGAGGAAGCCAACAGTTTGGACTTTTAAGAACTACCATAACCTGAAAGTTTTGCAGAATAAAAGTTTTGCATCCCACTGGAATGTCTCCCATTGTACTGCAGTCATTATCTTGTGAAAAGTTGCTTGAACAAGCTTGTGGTATTTCTGCCTTCCTGGGGTTTCCTGTTTGTGGCAAAACAGACAAAACTATTCTGAAGTATTACTAGGGCTATGTCTGCCCTGACCTGAGACAGCAGAGACAGAACATGGCCAATGCACAACCTTCGAATGATGATGATCAAGATGCCAATCGCCAACCAGATGGACCCTCTACCAGTAGAGACTGAACATTCATTTCCTTTGGTTTGAAAACTTAGGTATCAACAAGTTGGACTGCCGGTTCTTTGAGCAGACTAACGATATTTTGTCATTATATTAATATTTAGTAATAGAATTTTTAGAGCTATTACTTGATTTCTTGTAGGAAGGGACAACATGATTTGGAAAATTCCCCTGATCACGCCAAGACATCCTCAAACCTCCAGAACAGTGTTTGTTTTCCTTCTGCAAGGGGCCCTGCAGAGGACAGCAGACACTTCTTTTTTTCTTCTTCTTCTTTTTGCTAGAAAGGAGGACCTGTGGACACTGGCTGTGATCAGGGAAAAGCAGTTCTCAGCTTTTCTCAGGACTAGCCTGGGAAAAGCTGGGGAAAGAATGCAAACAAAACCCAGCACCTGGTGTTTGACAAATGCCACACGGAAAAATATATGCTGTTTTGTTGGGATGTTTACCAAGGGGTATTGGTCCTTTCTTCTCCAATAAGACTATTGTTTTCTCAGATTAACCAATCTGTGTTTAACCCACAGAGCACACTATAAAAGTGTGCGCCATTTTCTAATAAAGTTGCTTTTTGCCATTGTCTTCTGATCTGGTGTTCGTGTCATTGTGTGTGCCATACAGCGACAGGGCTGTGCTTGTGGTGCTGCTTGGCTCTCAGAATGCCAAGGGAGCTGGGAGATGAAGAAACACAGGCCAGTGAGACCCTGTGCCAGACACCTCCCAGCCATGTGGAAACAATGGAGCTTGGCTACATCTGCTGCTAAAGCAATGGCTGCAGACCTCTGTTTTGCAGATCCCAAGGGATGCTTCTAAAAGCTGTGTGAGAAGTAACTAAGAAAAGTAAGTCTACTGCCAGAAGGTTCTGCTTGGCAGGAGAGGCATCCACATGTCCTCTGAACAGTGCTCAGGTGTACACAAATGGACTGAACTGGCTGTTTAAAACTTTTGTTGATGGGTGTCATTACTCAGTCCTTCCCCACCCAAATTACACTTCTTTTCATTGGCTGCTGAGAAAGGGCAGCCTCTCTAAGCAGAAGTCACTAATTTTACAAGTAGACACCTGTACTTATCCCATATTCTCTCCCTTACCATCTTCCTTCACTAATTTCAGTGTTTCTAAAGTTCTCAAGCAGCAAATCATCTACCATTCCTCTTGGGAAACCAGTGTTCAGCCTATTACCAAAAGAAACCAATTTTTTTCAGCTTCTATTTGGAAGACAAGAAGCATGGAAAAGCCAGTGGGAGCATCTGCCCAATTTCTTGCTGCCACCAAGGGTCTGGCTCCTTTGTATGATCTCAACAACCAAACAGAGCAGTGAACAATGCAGTGAGTTCCAACAACATCACAGGGGCTTACAAATAAAACTTGACAAAGCCCTGGCATGATTTATGACTACTATTGTTAGGTTTGGGAATTAATTAATTAACAGAAAGGCTCTGATCTGCAGTTCCTGTTCTATGTAATATATGGTAATTCAAATAACTTTATCATATTCTGCTGTCATTCTAAATGAGGTCCTTCTCTAAAAACTGCAACGCATATAATCCTGTGGACTCAGGGGGGTTCCTTCCTCCTGAATGCAGGTAAATGATACATTGTTGTACTGAAGCTTGCATGGAAACAATAGAAACATTCTAAACAAAAGTATTAATCCAATAACATCCTTTTGTACAGCAATTTGTGGCACTGTCTGATACTGTCATACAGAGATGTGCCAAAGCAGCTCCAGCAAAGTATGACCATGCTGTTTCAAGTGAGGAGGAGGTATATAGCAAAGCACACAGAGATGGATTGTTCACAAGCCTTTTTAAAGTCAATAAGTATGGACAAGGGGTCATCATCAAAAACAAACAAGGGAACTACTGTGATAAAAGCAGCCAAAGCAGAACTAAGCTCTAAACCAGTTTGTGTTACATGAAGCAGCATCATACACTCTCCTGCTGTCAGGATTAGGTGTTATGTGAGACTACCCAGAACATGTAAAACAGTCATATCAAACCCCTAATTTCAACCAGACTGAGTTGCCTCTGCCTCCTTCAGGCTGCATTGTCACCAGTCCTGAGCCCAGCTGTTCCTGCATCTCCCCAGGGGATGGGATGCAACACAGCATTTGGGTGTCAGCTCTGGGAAGTGTCATCACTGCTCTCCAGTGTCTGGCAGTAGGTAAATAGCAATGAACATCATCCTTGCCCATCCTAAGGTCATTAGGGATTTCAGCTTAGAGCACAGAGGAGTGCTTTTCCAGTCCTTTACCTTGTTCGTGCCATCACATTGTTTCTTTTGGGCTGCTGATTAACTGGGCTTCCCATGTTGCCATTCTTCAGGGAGCCCTTCTGACCCAGCTCCCTCTGCTTCTCTGCATATAGGATACAAAGGGGGAAAACAAAATTAAGGCAACACCCTGGTTGGACACCATACAGCTGATGAAATCCAGATTTGATAGCAGTAAAAGGCATAGCAGAATTAATAGCAACAGACATGACCTCTCCATCTCTCCAGAAAGGACAGCTGGATGAGCTGTCCCCCATTGTCTCCAAGGTCACCAAAGGCTAAAGCTAACATACCCTCTGTATTGGGTCTGACTGAGGTAAAGTTCACAGCCCTCACAGTACTGTGCTTTGCATTGGTAGCTGGATGGGTGTTGATAACAGACCAGTGTTTTGGCTACTGCTGAGCAGCACTGTCCCTCTGACATTCCTATCCCCCATCAAAGGGGGTAGGAGTGGGTAAGATCCTGGGAAGGGACACAACCGGGCCAGCTGACCCAAATTAGCCAAAGGGCTATTCCATACCATATGATGTCAGCTCAGATATATAAAGCTAAGGGAGAGAGGAGAAAGGGGGGGGGGGGGGGGAATTTGTGAGTTTTCAATGTTTGCCTTCTGGAGGAACCGTTAAGTGTGTTGAAGCCCAGCTTCCCAGGAAGTGTCCGAACATGGCTGCTGATGGGAAGTAGAGATTAACCTTTTTTTGCTTTAGCTTATGTGCACACAGATTCTTGCTAATTTCTTTCCTTTCACTGTAATAAAACTGCCTTATCTCACCTGCTGGTTGTTGTCCATCTTACTGTCTTCCCTGTCCCATTGGGAAAGGGAGTGATCTAACAATTTAATGAACACCTGGTAGCCAGCCAAGGGCAATTCGCTACACCCTGACTCACAGCAGCTTGTTAACCACACACACATAAGATGGTCATAAAACTTCTGGATAAGAACCAGCTGGGGTAGAGACCTTGTCTCTATCTGGACCTGGTTGCTGCATGGATTCTAAAACTGCTTTAAAACCTGCTAAAGGGGATTTATCCTTTTACCTTTTCTCCTCCTACTGAGGCTGCCACTGAGGGGCCCAGTGGGGATAGAAAAGTATGTCCATCAAAGCATCACCACCATTTAGCGTTAGCCCAGCCTAGCTTGACACCAGGCCTGAGTTATTACTGTTTCCCTTTATGGCAACTCAACAGACTAACACACCTCAACAGAAAATGTTGACCCTGTTTCTATCCCTGGCAACCTGTGATGTCTCCTGTGTGTCTTTCTCTTTTATCTCACATTGATTCTGGGGAGTGAAACATTTTTCAGCTGTATTTTTAAATAGTATATTGTTTTTTTAAATTTTCAGAGCTTTTTCTACTTGCTGATGAAATGTACCTTAAAACTTGGACAGTACATCAAGCTTTCTTTGTCTATTCAGTTCAAGAGGCATTTAAATTAATTTCTCATTTAGGAGAGACTACTTTTCTTAATAACTTCTCACCACAGATTCACAACTAGAATTCAGATCCAAACGTTAAGCCTTCTGCAGGTGAGTCAAAGGGTTAAAAGATTTAGGAATTAGAAATGTAGCCAGCAAGATATAAGCAACACATCATGTAGCAGGGCCTAGCGTAATAATAATAAGATCAAAGAAGAAACTAAGGGTTTAATCATTAATATATAGGTATAGAGCAAGACAATCTATCATGTATCTGACACTTAGCATTGTAAGAAATCAGAAAACCAAGACTTTCAATGCTTGAAGCCAAGAAAAAGAGCCTGGACCATAACCAAGGGGTCACAAAGACCTGGCAGCAGGACAAAGTTGTGATGAAGACAACTTTGCTTCCTCCCACAGACCACTGACTCAATTCAAAAGGACCACCACCTCAATTTAAAAGAGGACTGCGCAGTTGTGAAGGACATCCAACTGATTTTAATACAAGGCGAAGATAGGTAATGCATATGTATAGATAGGTAATTTTATGAATATGTATGATTTTTAGAAATGTATGGAAAACTGATGCTTTGTGAATCTAGCACATGTCTTTAGGACACAAGTCCTCTGTGCTCCAGCGCTGAATAAGCATACAAATCATTCAATCTCAAATTAGTTGAAAGATTTTTTGTCTGTCTGGCACACCTTTAGTGCATCACAGGTATGTAGGATTTGTGCTGTATTAATATGTTCCTGCCTCCAGCAGGGATAGGACTATATAAACTGATATTCAGTTTTCTGGTTCAAAGTCCTTCCTTGTTTCTAGTGGGAAATCAGTTGGGTTGAGCTAGCAATTTACCACAAAAGTTGAGCTAACTGTTCCAATCTCATTCTGCAGTGCTAGACAAGGCTTGTAGGGAAAAGCCAAGCATGGGGCCAGTAAGGCAGGAAAGGGCCTAGTTAAAAACATTCTCCAGAGTGTGAGAAAATGTTGGGAACTATTTTTGTGCCATGCCTGAATAGTAGGGTTTACAAGACTGCTGGCTGGGTGTCTTGGAGATGGTTTATTATCCCATACAATTTTGGGGGGTTTTGATTTGTTTTGTTTGTTTGTGCCTGGAGTGGCTGCTGTCCCCACCCCCCATCCTCCCTGGCTTTGGGACTATGTTTGGGAGCCAAGCCAGGATTTCTGGAGGGAGTTGGGGGTGGGTCAAAAGGCTGCCCTTCCTCTTTCAGTGTGGGCTGTTCTACTGGACACATGCAGCCAGTATCTCTGACCAGAGATCCTGTAGTTACGGTGAGTTTTGCCTGCTTCTTTTTGATTATTTTGCTTTGGCACTGTGACTGAGCTTGGTGGCTTGGCTTCTTTTGCTGCTCTGCTGTCAGGAAGCCCAGAGCCAGTGTGTGCCCCAGCAAGACATGGGAACACCCTCATTTTCCTGCTGGGGGGCTGCCCCTCTACCTTCCACACAGCCCAGACCTGAAGAACCAGCCAGAGCAGGTGAGAAATCCCAGGGACCCTTTTCCCTACTGTATTTGGGATCCAGACTGCTACTGCCCAACCCTCACCGTACCTTTGCCATTACTCTGGGTTTGTGCTACACTGTAGCTTTTCACCCTCTGCCTTCCAGGAGGTCCTGCCATTCCAGTTTGCTTCTCCTGAGGTTCCTGCGACAGCTCCTTTTGCTATCCAGAGGAGGCATGTGAAATACAAAGTTGTGTTTTGTGTCAGGTAAATAAAGGTAATCTGTGTAATTGTAATTGTGAAATGTGTGGAACACAGCCATGGGACAGTTATAAAGATGAGTTATAATAAACAACCGAGGAAAGCAAAGCATGAAAGAAGGCCTTTGAACTAATCCTTTGTTAGCAATTAATTATTATAATCTTAAGTTGGTTTGAATTATAACTTTAGATGTTGCTTTTTGACAAGAAGTTTCTGCTTGTAATTAAACCTTAAGCTGTTTTGTAATAAGAACCTTTGAATTATAGTTTTAAAATATTGTTTTGTGTTAAGGATTTTTAAAACTGTAGCTTCAGAATGTATAAAGGTTTGAACAAAAGAAGGAAGTGAGCCTGAAGTTTTCCCTCCCCTCAGACCCCCTGTTGGGATACTAGCTCAGTCTCTGGGGGACCTTGGGGCGAGGGAGACTTCAGGATAGGGAGAAGAGATTCAAAAGAGGCTCCTTACCTCGGGTTATTCCAAAGCTTTATTCTTGAAGGGGTCCCGGAAGCCAAAGAGACCGAACAAAGAAGGGCATGGGTTTATCTAGGTTCTCTGTCCAAGACTGATAAGCTGGCACTGAGCCAATTGGCCAGAGATAGGGAGGAGGGTAGGGTCAAACTACATGGTTTATAGGCATTAGGGGTTTTTCTTTGGGGTGAACCATCTCTCAGAGGGATACAACATGAGCCTATCTAAAATTCCTAACAAAACGGTGGAAAACAGCCTGAAAAAAGAAGATGGACATCAACTCGCTGATTGGTGGTTTTGAAAAGGAAGCTGGACATCACAGAAAATAGAAGCTGGACCCCATATCTAGAAGCTGGACCTCACCATCTGGGATACATATCCCAGGATGTACATCCTGGGAGGAAGGGATCACAGTGGACTATAGAAATTGTAAAGAAACCAACTATCACTGTCATTGATTTTCGATCCTGAAGTATAGAATTGTGACATAAAAATTAGAAATAGAAACTGATGAGAAAGCTTATGCATATACATATAAATACCAGCAAGCCTCAGTAATCAGTGTGCAGTTGGAGGGGAAAACTCCCACCACTGTACCCACTGCTGTTTTGCTCATACTTTACTATATTACTAATAAATTGAATTACTGCTTGATATATTGGCTGAGTCAAGCTTCTCATTTTTAACAGGCACCAGGATCAGCTGCCCCTGGGGGTTCATAAAGGAAGCCCCTTCTCCATCCCATCTCTCCAAATGCCTCTGCCATTGTCCACAGAAGAGGGAGACGACCAGAACTTTCGCCACAGCGCCCCCTGCAGCCATGGCAGAATCATCGCACCTGCCCTGCCCAGCTGGGGAGCCACCAGCGTGCCTGCCGGCTGCAATGGTAACTGCACCAAAGACGAAAGTGCTTGCAGCCAAGAGACGGCTGTTATGGGGTTTCTGGTGGGGAGGGTAAGGTTCCACAATTTCAATATCTAACACTTATTCAATTTTTTCTTTCTTTTTCTGTGCCTTGCGAGCACCCTTTTTTTTGTAAATAAACAGGGGGGTTTTCACCCCCTGGTATCCATTTCTGTCATTGGAAAAAGAAAAGGGAATTATTGAAGCCCTTTCTCCTTAAAGGAAACACTCATTCCAGTGCGTTTTCTCCTGAAATTTCTCTTGAAATAAAGACACTGGGGAACCTTAATAGTTAATTTCTTTTGCTTCTGCTTCTCTGTGGTACGTGAAATGTGCTGATATAGGGGGGTTTTGTCTTGTGGATTTTATTTCCTTTGGAGAGAAAACCACCTTTTCTCACTTGTCTTGGCAAAGTGGCATGCCTACCAGGATGTATAAGTGCTAGATGGGCCAACTCTGTCCTTTCCACACAGGTAAAAGCAGGAGGATACATGTCCAAGGCCACCTTTTTGAGGCTCAAATAAACATCAGAGATGCCTAGAGATTGTCGTGATAAGCATGACTGAGGAACCTGGAAAGAAGACTACATGCTCCTACAAATATTGCCCAGCTCTCCTGCTGCCAATGGCTGAGTTGAATAAATGTGCATTGAACTTGGGAGGAAAAGGGTTGGACTAATAACTTTCTGGCATGAGATACAAAATCAGAGTAATTTCTCACACTGACCACAAATACACAGCACTGAGAGAAGCTGCCAATGCTTCAGGAAGCTGTATAATTCACAAAAGGCACTTGACTCAGAAAAAAGGTTACAGGTTTCATTTTCTGCCAAGACATTTAAGGCCTGATGAAGCCTTTTAAGTGGACCATCACATTTTTCTTTCTATTGAATGCTTGGTACAAGCACTAATGCTCTTCTCTAACTCAGATTACTCATTTGGTCAATGAATCAGTACTTTTTTTAGTTGTCTTTTTCCTCCAATAGATCTCCCCATGGCCATTTCTATGCTTTCACTGAGAGCTATTGCAATGTGTGCATCTGAACAATATGAGATTTCTTATTAAACCCTTTCTTTCACTTATTTGGTGGCTTGGAGTGAACATTCCTAAAGCAATGTAAATGCAGTAGGAGCATCCATGCCAGTGTCCCCAGTTAAATATCTTAAGCATGAATCAACAGTTCAGCTTCCTCTTGGATGCTATGAATCCTGAGTTGCTGGTGGCCAAAAAGTGAGGACTACCAGGAGGAATGGAAGTCTATCTGTATTGGATTTGTATGGCCAGGTTTTGGTAATGCGAGCTAGAAGGGTGGCTTCTCATGTCCAACCCCCTCCCTGTCTTTATCTCAACTCATAAGCCTTTTGCTTTATTTTCTCTCCTCTATCCACTTGAGGAGGGGAGTGATTGAGCAACCTTAGTGGGCACCTAGCATCAAGCCAGGGTCAACCCCACCACAGCCCTGGGATGTTGGGACAAGCTCCTAGAAGGTGATAGAGATGTGCATGAGTAATTTCATGCTTTGAGGCAAGGAAAACATCTTTCTGAGACTTACAAATATTATGAACCACTACTACTTCCACCATCACCCAAAGAAGCTGTTTGGACGACAATGTCCTGAAGTAATTATGGGCTATAGAATTCATCACACCAACCATCAGGTCTATCAAAATGGGGGAATTAAATTTTTTGTGCCCATTTTGTGTTCAGTGCTTTCTCCTGGCATAGCAGATGGAGTTTGTGAAGCCCATTTTTTAGGTAGTAAGGTCTTTCCCAGGCTTCCAGCTCTTTTGGTTTTGGCCCCCAGACGTTTCTTTGAAGGCCAGAGCCCCAAACTCTAAGTATCCAAGTTCCTTCTAGAAATGTGACTGATTTAAGCACTTCTGAAGATGTGACTTTTAGGGTCTGAGATTTTAACAAAAATCTGTGATTTCACAAATTAAAAATAGTTCTCATAGAAGCTGCAATCAAACACACAAACCAACACAGTAAAGAGAAGGTGAGAGAGGGAACTACAACCTAGCCTCAATAAGTAAATGGCATTTTTCTTCGAAGTTTGCCCCATATTGGCCGATGATACACACAAATGAGCATGAATTCCAAGAACACAACCCTCCATTGACCCAGCTGTGCTAACCTTTGTGTGAAACCTGGAAACTATGCACCTCATGAATTCTCAGGGCATGAAAAGCGAAGATGGTCTTTCCTTCTCAGTAATTCCAGACACTCCAGTATGGTAATCAAGTATTCCTCACCGGTCTGTGTTCCCACATGTCTTCCCCAGCCTTGAGGCCACTGCTTATTGGGGGCATGGTCCCATCAGAGAGGATAGGCAGTTTGCCCTCAGCACTTGGCAGTTTCTGCCTCCAGCTGTGAAAAGACTCTCAAGGTCCTGGACTGCCTGTGCTGCCTGCGCTGCCTGCAGCATTCCAGTATGTGCAATGAACTTCCAGGAAGGCTACACAGCTTGATGGAAAAATCTCTGTTGACCCTATTAAACTAGCTAACTCGGCAACTCTTGGGCACTAGAAGAATAAGGAAGGGTTGTTAACAGTCATTCCCAGCAAATACAGAGGAAAAGGAACATACAAGAACAAATGAAGAAATAGCAAATATCAGTGCTCAAATGATGCTATTTATGTGGTATTTGCAAGTATTTGAAATAAATTTAGTTTTCATTTCACTTGGCAGTTCTACTTTTGATCATTGTACCTAGCAAAATACACCCATGTGATTTGTTGTCCTCCTTCCCATGAAGTGGCTATGGGTGACTGAGCACACTGAGTACAGGTGTGATGATCTGCAGAGCCAACAGGCAATCATTAGCAATGGCAGCAGGGCTGGTACAGTTTTGGGAGAGACAGCTTCCTGCTAGCTTTTCATGAATTTTCCCAACAGATGAAAAGAAACAAGACAGAGCAGAGGAGGCTGAGAGGGCATGAAGTAGACTGCATGTGCCTTTGACATGAAGAAGTATGCCTAATTTAGAGTCTGAAGATACTGTCTGGTTATTATCAGGGTTGCTGTGTTGGGTAATCTACCTGGCTCTTTATGCTTGAGTGGAGCCAAGCAGGATTAGCTTTGATTTCAGTGGAGAGCTCAGAGAAAAGAGACAACTGTGTTGTCAGCCTGATGCAATGGGGAATTTGACTGACTAGTTTCATTTTAGAAATTTCTGGACAGTGTGTCAGAAGAGGAACATGTGGAGTGGCACATGTGTGTTCATGTGTGTGTGTATGGGGGAAAAAGGGGTTCAGGATCCTTTTGATATTACTATACTATTCTGTACAGCATGTGGGACATCTCTTTGGACATGCAAACCAACAGATCACATCTCGCCCCTCCTTTCTTATCTACCTTGACACATCATCTTTAAGGCACTTTGTCTCCTTATGACATTAAAATCATTTAAAGAAAGAAGATAAATCGATTCAACAAGCAAGCTGCTAGCCTGTTCTGCCGGCTGACCCCATGTGGGCCATTTAGCATCCTGATCCAAGTGCCGCTTCAAGGTAAGCACTACTGGTGACAAGACAATAGCCAAGGAAGCCCACAAAGTTTCTAATAAGACAGGAATAACACTGAAGTATATAGAAGCAAATGAAATACATGCTGCAGACATGATTAGGACCATAATCAGATCCTGTCTAGCAATGGCTTCATGATATAGCTGCACACAAAGGTCCTCAACAAGATGGTGCCCCAGCATGCTAAGCACTCAGCAAATCATTCCTGACCTGGTGTGCTTTCACCTGCCTGATTCAGGATGTCAGAGGCTGGGGAAATAATAAAGAACACACTCCCATGGGGAACTTCAGTAATAGAAAATTGCATGTAAGTCAAGAGGCGATGAATTCCGCCCTTCCTAACGGGAACAGCTACAAACCTAATGAATTATTTCAAGAAATACTGTATTACTCAGTGCAATTTAAAATGGTTAGCTGTTTAACTGGCTGGATGTGTCTAGCTGCTTTATAATGAGACAAGATAGTAATGGAGCATGGAAGCAGAACGGATTGTGTCTATGTTAAAAATCAGATTTGAATATATCCAAACAATTATTCCTTGATGTTGTGGTTTGACACTGGCCAAACACCAGGCACTCCCTAAAGTCACTCACTCACCCTCCTCTGCCACAGCTGGGCAGAGGAGAGAAAAATTTAATGAAGGCTTCATGGAATTGAGATAAGGACTGGGAGACAACACTCCAAGGGTAAAACAGGCCCAACTTAAAGGTACAAAGTGAATTTACTACTAGCAAAGTCAGAGGAGGATAATGAGAAGTAAAAAAATCCCTTAAAAACACCTTTTCTTCCATCAGCCCCTTCTTTCCACTGACAGTGCAGGGAGACAGGGGGATGGGGGTTTTGGTCAGTTCATCACTCAAGGTTTTCTTCTTCTGCTCAGTGAGATGAGTCCTTCCCCGGATACACTGTGGGGTCCCTCCCACAGGAGACAGCTCTTGGTGAACTTCTCCAGCATGAGTCCAAATCTCACAAGCAGCAGTCTTCCCAAAATTGCTGTAATGTGAATTCCCTCCACAGCCAGACAGTCCTCCCAAAACTGCTGTGGCATGGCTCATTTTTCCACAGGGTGCAGTCTTCCAAGGACAGGCTGCTTCAGCCTGGAAGCAAGGGCCCCCTCTCTCCACTGGGTCTCCCACTGGATCACAGCCTCCTCCAGGCATCCACCTGCTCCAGCATGGACACCTCCCCCATGGGCTGCAGGTGGATCTCTGTATCACCTGTGGATCCCCATGGGCTGCAGGGAGACAGCTGCTTCACCATGGTCATCACCACGGCCTGCAAAGGAATCTTGGCTCCGGTGCCTGGAACACTTCCTCCCCCTCCTTCTTCACTGACCTTGGTGTCTCCATGTTGTTTCTCTCACATGTTCTCACCTCCTCCTCTTCTCTAGCTGGAATTCAAATTGCAACCCCACTTTGTTTTCATTTTCTTGTTAAATATGTTATCACTGAGGCGTTACCATCATCTCTATTTGGCCAGGCTTGGCCAGTGGCCATCAGGAATTGGCTCTGCCAGACATGGTGGAAGATTCTAGCAGCTTCTCACAGAGGCCACCTCTGTGGCCCCCCCACTACCAAAAACCAGGCCATGCAAAACCAACACACTTGAGTTTCAGTCTTTAAATGAAATCGTAGCCAGTTTTAATAATATTTTCCTGAATTTAAAAATGAAATGCTGAACAGCTTCTTTGTTACATGTTGCTATGTTGTCATGGTTTAGCCCTGATTGGACAATTTTGTAATATTGACACCTGATTAAACCAATGAAAAGGGTGGATACACCTCTAGTGAATACACATTTTAAGGTGAGGATCCGGAAATAGATCTCTTTTGGTTTCCAGTGGGGTGAGTTGCAGAGCCTCGGCCCGGCCCGGCTTTTCCCCATGGCTGGGCGGGACCAGGCTGGAGTTCCCCCCTTCCCCCCTTCCCTCCCCTGGCACACCTGGCAGGAAAGGGAGAAGGGGGGGGGGGGGGGGAAGGCACAGCCCAGCCTTAGATGCTGAAATCTGTTACTCCAGGACTGCCCACGCAGCAACCGGGGGGCAGAGCCAGGCCCATCAGCAGAGAAAAGGGGGGGTGTTTCAGCCCTGGCATGAGACATCTGAGGCCTGACCGGGCTGGATGGGGGATCCTGGCCTCCCTCTCTCTGCACAGCTGGAACTGGGGGGCAGCGGCAGGCCTTGGGAATCCTGGCCCAGTTCCAGCACCCCTGCAATGCATCACGTGACTGCCTTGTACCAGCTGCCTGTGTGATTTTTTTTTCTTGACCAGATGAAACTTCCAAAGCATGAATCTTACCCAGAGGAAAAGAGGAGACTGGATGAAATGTACAAAGACACAGCATGAGACTTGATGTCAGAGGAAGTGAGAAGAGAATCTCAAATGGCAAGGAAGATTGAAGGAGTGGCTGAGTTAGGTTGGACTTCTCTTGTGAGGCCATAGAGAATGGACTTAAATACCCTGTAACCTATGGAGTGCTTTTTAGGGGGATGCAAGGTTCTAGACATAGCTGTGAGTTGCTGGAGAAAATTGAACATAAAAAGACTAAAGAAGTGAGAGATGAAGCCTTGCCCATTGGGGGAAGAGGACCTCTGTTTCTTGATATGAAGAGGACTTTTTGTTTTATACTAGAAGAGGCATCCTTAAACTATACCCTAATAAACTGATATGGCCCATGAGCTGCTGTGGCAGGCTGTTTCATGGGAGGGACTTCACAAATGGCAACATTTCTTTCCCCGGGCAGGCCAAGTGTGGAGTGTGGAAGCAAGAGAACTGGTATCTTGTGGAAAATCTCTGTGGTACCCAAGAGACACTCCTTTCTCCTTGATGAATTGAGAAATGATTATTTTAAGAGTGATAACTGACTGAGAATCCCAGGTTTTGTCTTTTTACATTGGAGTAAAAAAATGAATAGTTGGTGGGGGGAGAAGTGCTTTGAATGTTTCATTCTGATTTCTTCTTTTTCCTCTTTAGTGTTAGTTAATAAAGTTCTATTCCTTTTAAGTTCAAGCCTGATTTGCTCTTGATCTAAGAAATTTTGAATTGGCAAACTAAGACATAAATTAGTGTTCCTGCCTGATTTCAAACTGAAACCATGACAACAGCATTAATGAAAACTATAGAGGCAGCAGCTCCCAAGCCGAGATATATAAAAATAACTCAAGATCTCCGAGAAACATTCTTACCATTTGTAGAGAAAGTGGCAGCATCCTTGGAAAAGCAGGTAGAGGATGAGAATCTGAGACAACTGTTGTGTAAACAGTTGGCAAGAGATAATGCAAATCCTGACTGTAAAAAGATTATACAGGCTCTGCCAGGAGACCCATCAGTGACTGAAATGATCCAGGGGTGTGCAAATGTAGGTTCCATTGACCATGACGCCTCCACTCCTGCAGCTGCCATATGGCACCAGTGGACAGCCTCAGGGGATGGACAAAAGAAACAGGGGAAAAACAAGGGAAAAAATAAGCAGAAACTACAGCAACAAAAGGCTGAGACAGCCTCATTTCTATGTGCCAGGTGTGCAAGACCAGATCATTATGCAAGTCAATGCAAGGCTAAGCAACATGCTAATGGTCAGTGCTTGTCGGATCTGGGAAACAGACAGACGAGCGCCAAGGGGTACAGCGCTCAGATACAAGCTGTGCCTCAGAACACAGCACTGGCACAGGATTGCTCAGTTGGTTTACAGGCAGCACCCACGGCTCAGCTGGGGTGGATGTACACACCACAACAAGAGTAATCCTAGACTCTGGCAATGTACATAAGATTCCCTTGGGTGCCTCTGGACCTTTAGGCCAAGGGCTGAGTGCACTGCTTGTGGGAAGATCTAGTGCCACTCTCCAAGGAATCTTTGTACATCCAAGAGTCATTGATTCTGACTTTACAGGTCAGATTTGTGCTTTAGTTTCCACGCCTTCCCCCCATCACTATCCCAGCAGGAACTCAAATTGCTCAGCTTGTGCCTTTTTGCTCATGTTTCCCCAGGACTGATCATTGAGATCGTAAAGATGGTGGCTTCAGATCCACAGGACCGCCACAAGTCTTTTGGACTATGAATATCTTGGATCAGCACCCACAGATGTTATGTGCTCTGGTTTTATCCGGTGCCAGCCTGCCTCAGATTCAGCTCAGAGGTTTGATTGACAGGGGGGTGGATGTGACGGAGATCTCCCTTTCTGCATGGCCTCCCACATGGCCAATGGCCTGGCTTGGTCAGGCCATGGAAGGGTTGGGGGGTACAACACAGACCTTTGTTAGTCAATGGCCTGTGTTGATAAAAAATTTCGAAGGGCAGACAGCTTCAGTCCAGCCCTACCTTACTGCAGCTCCAATCAACCTCTGGGGGCGGGATGTTTTGGAAGCCTGGGAAGTGAGAATTGAGGCAAATTTTTAATTGGGGTCACTGCATTGAAGGGCAAAAAATACCCTATGCCGCCTTTACAGTGGCTGGTAAATACACCTATTTGGCAAAACCAGTGGCCCCTGACAAAAGACAAACTGATCACGCTTCACCAATTGGTCCAAGAACAGTTGCAACAGGCACACATTGAACCTTCTACTAGTCCCTGGAACACACCTGGTTTTGTCATAAAGAAAAAATCTGGAAAATGGAGATTGTTACAGGATCTCAGGAAAATTAATGCAGTGATGGAAAGCATGGAGGCATTGCAGCTAGGTATGCCCTCGCCCACCATGCTCCCTGCAGGGTGGGACATCTTGATCATTGATTTAAAGGATTGTTTTTTTACAATTCCTTTGTGCCCTGCTGACAGGCCAAAATTTGCTTTTACTGTGACTGCAATTAACAATGCTGAGCCTGGGCAGAGATATCAATGGAAAATTTTGCCTTAGGGCTGTCATAACAGCCCAACTATTTGTCAATGGTACGTGGTTCAAGCCTTGTCTGGAGTCTGTGAGCAGTTTCCTGACACATATTGTTGTCATTACATGAATGACATCCTGGTGGCCGCTTCTACCCAGGATGAGTTGCTGAGGATACAGCCTCAGCTGTTTGCTACCTTGTGTTGTTATGGACTGCAAGTGGCTCCAGAAATGGTCCAGCAGCACCCTCCTTGGAAATACTTGGGGGTGAAAATTTTGGACCGAACTATCCAACATCAAGAGGTGAAATTCGTGGATTCTATTAAAACTCTAAATGATGCCCAGAAATTGTTGGGTGTTATAGGTTCATTACATCCTTATTTAGGACTAAAGACAGTGCAGTTGTCTCTGCTCTTTGACATTCTAAAGGGGGACTCTGGCCTGAATTCACCTCGGAGGTTGACCCCTGAGGCACATCAAGCACTGCAGGAGGTGCAGCAAGCCTTGTCTGCTCATCAAGTATATCGAGTAGATCCTTCCATTGATATCACTGCTTTTATCACCATTCCAGATTATCATCCTACAGGTATCATTGGCCAATAGAGTGACAAATGATCTGACCCTTGCGCATTTTGGAATGGGTGTTCTTGCCACATCAGCCAAAAAAGACTGCACCACATGTGTTTGAATTGTTTGCCCAATTGATAATCAAATGCCTTCAGCGATGCTGGCAACTGATGGCAGCTGATCCCACAAAAATTATTCTTCCTATAGAGTGAGAGTCCTTTGAGTGGATCCTTATCAATAGTGCTCCTTTGCAAAGTGCATTACAGGACTTTTTAGGGTCGTTGCCACCCAAGAATAGTCGGGTGCAAAACAGGAAAAGCCATTGTTACCTTGGGGGATGAGTCTGGCTGGCAAGTTTTAGAAGGACATGAATCAGGCTCAGCTCAATTGGTTGAATTGAAGGCTGTAGCCATGGCATTCCAAAGATTTTCACAGGTACCTTTGAATTTGGTCACTGACTCTGCTTATGTTGCAGACCTAACTCAGTGTTTGGATTGCTCTCTCCTAAAGGAAGTCAATGCAACTTTGTTTCAGCTGTTGAAAACCTTATGGTGTGCAATTCAGACCTGTGTTCATTCATATTACATTCTACACATATGGAGCCACACAAATTTTCAGGTTTCCTAGCAGAAAGTAATGCCTGGGTTGATAGGTTAACTAACCTTGGTGGGTAGCACCTCAGCCTGACAAGATTGCACAAGCCAAAGCATCACATGATTTTTTCCATCAGAGTGCACATACTTTGCAAAACCAATTTCAGTTAACGGCCACTGAGGCTTGTGACATTGTCAGTTTGTGTGCTGACTGTCATGGACTCCCTGCACCTTTACCAGCAGGGGTGAACCCCAGAGGCCTGAAGACCCTGCAGCTTTGGCAAACAGACATTACCCACATTGCCGAGTTCGACAGGCTTAAGTATGTGCATGTGTCTATTGGTACTTTCTCTTCCGCCATGTGGGCATCTGCTCATACAGGAGAAAAGGGTCGTGATGTGATTGCCCATTGGAGGATGGCTTTTGCAGTTTTGGGCATTCCTTCCCCTGAAAACTAATAATGGCCCTGCTTACGTCTCACAAAAGACAGGGCAGTTTTTGCATTTGTGGGGAGTCTCAGAGTACCTTGGTACTCCACATTCTCCAACAGGTCAAGCCATTCTTGAACATGTTCATGGCACCCTAAAGCGTGTTCTGGACAAAAAGAAAAGGGGAATGCCTAGAGAAACTCCACACAGTCGATTGGAAAAAGCTCTATATATGATCAATCACCTTACAGTGCCACCAAATTCAAACAACCCTGTCACTGTAAATCACTTTGCCTCATTACAGGCTTCGGATGAGATACACATAGCCCGAGCAAAAGTTTGGACACATGACCTAACCACGAATAAGTGGGAGGGCCCGCATGAGCTCATCATTTGGGGCCGTGGGTATGCATGTGTTTCTACAGATACCAAAATATGATGGATACCTGCAAGATGTGTCCACCCTGACCTGAGACAGCAGAGACAGAACATGGCCAATGCACAGCCTTCGAATAATGATGATCAAGACGTTAATTGCCAGTCAGATGGACCAGTTAAGACTGAACATTCATCTCCTTTGGTTTGAGAACTCAGCTGTCAACAAGTTGGATTGCCAATTCTTTGAGCAGACTAACGATGTTTTGTCATTGTATTAGGATTAGTAATATAATTTTTAGAGATATTACCTGATTTCTTGTAGGATGGGACAACATGTGTTGGGAAATTTCCCTGATCATACCACGACATCCTCAAACCTCCAGAATAGTGTTTGTTCTCCTTCTGCAAGGGGCCCCACAGAGGACGACAGACACTTCTTTTTATTTCTTTTTTTCTTTTACTAAAATGGAGGACCTGTGGACACTGGCTGTGAACAGGGAAAAGCAGTTTGCAGCTTTTCTCAGGACTAGCCTGGGAAAAGCTGAAGAAAGAATGTAAGCAAAGCTCAACACCTGGTGTTTGGTAAATGCCACACGGGAAAAACAAGTGCTGTTTTGCAGGATTGTTTTTCAAGGGGTGTTGGTCCCATCTTCTCCAATAAGTGAGACACTAACTTTGAAGATATTGCTGCTGGGAAAAAGAAGCTTTGATGAAACCAGTTAAAATTTAGGGAATAGATAAGAGAGAGACTGGATTTAGATAAACTAATCCTGGAGCTGATAACTCATTGCCTGTCAAACTTATGTTTATGTAACTTTGGCTTGTAAAAACACAAGACGATTGCAGACCCTCTATCTCCAGAAACAGTCCTGGGAACAAGAAATTCCAAGGAGTCATTTATCATGCATCCATCAAAGGTTAAAAGTTTAGAACGAGGAAGACTAGTTTTACTTCCTCCGTTTGGTGACCACTCCCCACAT